>JAMZAV010000578.1:0-315524 GCA_024449915.1 Sweltsa coloradensis
TTTTCTTGATAAAGTCGATCATATGAATGTAAACAAATAAAAAGTCTTTGTGTTGTATTGTTATGCCTGTATTGTAGGTGTTGGTGTTGTAGTGAATGTGCATTATGTGGATTGTGGTTATATGATGTGGAATAATGATATTCCTTGATATTACGTCTATCATATGAATGTACACAAATAAAGACCTTTTGTTGTTGTATTGTTATGCCTGTATTGGGAATATCTAGGTGCCCGTTAGGGCGCCGCAGCCAAGCCGCGGGTGCGCTACACACTCAAGCACCTTATACACCAAGCAGAGTTGGGGTGATTTCGAGGTGTTACCCAGCCGTCATGTAACGTGATGTGAACTTGAAACTATCACAATCGAGGGATTTAGGTACCTGACAACACATGCCAAATTTTATTGGGGTACGACCATTCCTTCGTGGTGAAAAATGGCTTGAAACATGCTCAAATCACTTTAAGGATGTTAGCTACTCCTACTGCTACTACTGCTACTTACATCTAATACGTCGGCCCGCGATTCTGACCAGACGGGTGGGACTACAATGTTCATATTTTACATGGACATTAAGGTTATAGTATTATAGTCTCTTTGAAAAAAAAGTTGAAAAGTTTGTTGGAAGGCTTCCAAATAAAGGTTTTAAAATAAGCCTTATACAATCAACAAGTAACCATAGTTACTTGACACTTGTTGACGGTTATAAGCAGAGTACGGCGGGAAAGTGCGATACGTAACAAATGGCGGACATTTTAAATTTTGCTTCTATGTGTGAAATGAGAAAAGTTGTCATTATACTCTCATAAAACAAATCAGAAACCGTCCCTGACCTAGGCCCAGATGTAGAAAATTATTTATAATACAACAGTGTAGGTCTAAAGTTCCATTAGGCTATAGGACTAGATAAAATTATTACTTACATTACATGTTTGGCAAGCCTAGCCAACCTAGGCCAGCACAACATAGTTCTGTCACACAATACACACAAACACAATGTCGAAGCAAGGTGTCAAAATAATATGCGCTTGCTCATCTGTTTGTTTACATAATTGCAACAATCAAATCATTTCACGCAACTCGTCTTTCGATTGGCCAGCGTTTATGAAGGCACTGCCATCTAGAATAAATATAGAACTTTTTCGAGCTCTTTGCTATACGCATATCTTTTTAAAGTGTCAAACGAAAACGACTTCGTTTTCAAATTGCGTTTTCAACAGTCATCTCCCACGAACTCAAGAATTGGGGTCCAGTCCTTATACCGTCGTTATACCATGGTTTATACCACCTATACCCAGGATGTACATGAATCCGGGTCTAGATAATTTTACATCCTATATTGTTATTGCTAATACCATAGAAATTAAATCAACTTTGATAAAATTATTATATTTTAACATATAATTTTGCAATGGAACTTGAAAAGTAATGAGATCACACACATAACAAAAACTTGTAGAAATACAGCCAAACCTTACACACTCAAAAGAAATGAGATCTAAAAAAAGGGCCAAGCTCTGAGCTCATCTACCCTTCCACATTTGCGCATTCTTAATTCATAAACGTACAGTGTCCCATAACAGCATCCTCGAAAAGCTTGGCAAAATAAAATTTGCATGTTATTACGTTTAATTAATTAGAAAAAAGAACTTGGATGAACTATTTCGTTTAAATTAATAATCGCAAATTCTATTTTGCCAAGCTTTTCGAGGATGCTGTTATGGGACACTGTACGTTTATGAATTAAGAATGCGCAAATGTGGAAGGGTAGATGAGCTCAGAGCTTGGCCTTTTTTTAGATCTCATTTCTTTGAGTGTGTAAGGTTTGGCTGTATTTCTACAAGTTTTTGTTATGTGTTTCCACTTCCGCCAAATACTGCACGAATAGATTTTTTAGAAGAAGTATTTCGTCCGATTACAAATATGTACTTTGTTTTTCCGTGAAATAATAATCCAGTGATTTATAGCCGTTTTAAAAGCAGCAGTTTTTTTAAAGCGGCAAAAACGACTGTGACGTCAGAACTGTGTTGATCCAACGCCGTCTGGATAAACATACATCCAGACCAAAGATGTTGGAATAGTATTATAGTAGGATCGAGATATACATCAAGACGGCGGTGTTTTAAACAAGCAGCGCCTAGCGTAGCCTACAGTAATGTAAACAGATGGCGGACATTTTACATTTAACGCCTAGCCAGAAAACGAGAAAAGTTGACATTGCAATCAAAAAACAAAACTGAAACAGTCCTAGGTCTAGGCCTAGACGTAGAAAATTATTTATAATACAAAAGTCTAGGCCAATCGTTCTGTAGGATATAGTCATTGGTATGTGAATACTAAAATTTCTCACTTGACAAGCCCTAGGCTTAACTTGCCGACCCTAACCTGCACTTTCGTTGTTCTGACACACACCCGCTCAAAAAACTTACTTTGATGACTAATTAAGCCTATTGTAGATAAAGAATACCATGATAGTCCTAGGCTATGCAAAAATTCAATACCAAATGCTCGTTATTCTTTATCACAATGAACTCGCGAAATCTCCTGTCACATACGAAAAAAGAAAAACAAAAGACGGTGAAATGTACATCCTTGTGGAGTTGTTTGTGTTGAGCGGATGGGCGAGCACCGCCGTCTGTATGTAAATATGTACAAATATACGTACATTTAGTTTCCAATTGGCCTTGACTCAGCACAGTTATGACGTAGTACGTCCCAAAGATGGCGCACGCTCGTTTTTGGCGCAGCAAACTGGGGGTCCAATTTACTTCTCGTTTAAATTACACAAAAAACATTTTTTTTAAATAAAAAAAAGTGCAGTGACTATTAAGACATGAATAAGAATTAAAATAAAATATAAAATATTAACTGGAATATTCCTATTGAAGGTGTTGGTGTTGAGTGAATGTGCATTGTGTGGATTGTGGTTATATGATGTGGAATAATGATATTGTAATATTGAAAACTTCGTCATGTTTACTTTCCTTGATAGTAGTCTATCATATGAATGTATATAAAATAAAGAGCCTTTGTTGTTGTATTGTTATGCCTGTATTGTAGGTGTTGGTGTTGAGTAAATGTGCATTATGTGGATTGTGGTTATGATGGGAATAATGATATATTGTATATTGAACCTCGGCATGTTACTCCTGAATTACGTTTTCATATGAAGTACACAACATAAAGAACCTTTTGTTTGTTGTATTGTCTGCCTGTATTGTAGGTGTTGGTGTTGTAGTGAATGTGCATGTATGTGGGATTGTGTGTATATGATGTGGAATAATGATTATTGTAATATTGAACCTCGCCATTGTGATTTCCTTGATATACGTCTATCATATGAATGTACTACAAATACAAGAGCCTTTGTTGTTGTATTGTTATGCCTGTATTGTAGGTGTGGTGTTTGTAGTGAATGGCATTTATGTGGATTGTGGTTATATGATGTGGAATAATGATATTTATACTGTAATATTGAACCTTCGGCATTGTTTACTTTCCTTGATATAACGTCTATCATAGAATGTACACCAAATAAAGAGCCTTTTGTTGTTGTTTGATTTATGCCTGTATTGTAGTGTGTGTTGTAGTGAATGTGCATTAGTGGGATTGGGTAGATGATGTGGAATAATGATAATATTGTAATATTGAAACCTCCGGACATTGTTACTTTCCTTGCTATAATGTCTGTCATATGAATGTACACAATCAAAAGCTTTTGTTGTTGTATTGTTAGGCCGGTATTGTAGGTGTGGTGTTGTATGAATGTGCATTATGTGGATTGTGGTTATATGATGGGAATAACGATATTGTATATTGAACCTGGGCATTGTTTACTTGCTGTTATTACGTCTATCATATAATGTACACAAATAAAGAGCCTTTTGCTGTTTTTGTATGTTATGCCCTGTATTGTAGGTGTTGGTGTTGTTATTGAATGTGTACATGTGGATGTGGTTATATGATGTGGAATAATGATATTGTAATATTGAACCTCGGAATGTTGACTTCCTGAAATACGTCTATCATATAAATGTACACAAATAAAGAAGCCTTTTGTTGTTGTAGTGTTAGCTGGTATTGTAGGTGTTGGTGTAGTGAATGTGCATTATGTGGATTGTTGTGGTTATATGATGTGGAATAATGAATTGGATATTGACCCGGCATTGTTAACTTCCTTGATATAACGTCATCCATATGAATGTCACCAAATAAAGAGCTTTTGTTGTTGTATGTTTATGAAATGTAGTGTAGGTGTTGGTGTTTAGTGAAGGGCATTATGGGATTGTGGTTATATGATGTGGAATAATGATATTGCTAATATTGAACCTCGGCATTGTTTACGTTTCCTTGATATAACGTCTATCATATGAATGTAAACAAATAAAGAGCCTTTTGTTGTTGTATTGTTATGGCTGTATCGGAGGTGTTGGTGTTGAAGTGAATGTGCATTATGGGGATTGTGGTTATATGATGTGAAATAATGATATTGTAATATTGAACCTCGGCATTGTTTACTTTCCTTGATATTACGTCTATCATATGAATGTAACAAATAAAGAGCCTTTTGTTGTTGTATTGTTATGCCTGTATTGTAGGTGTTGGTGTTGAAGTGAATGGCATTTATGTGGATGTGGGTATATGAGGGACATAACGATATTGTAATATTGAACCCTGGGCATTGTTTACTTTCCCTTGATATTACGTCTATCATATGAATGTACAAATATAAAGAGCCTTTTTGTTGTTGTATTGTAATGCCTTTTATTTGTGTTTCTCGTTGTTGTAAATTTATATTTTTTAATTACTTGTTAGGTGGAATAATGATATTGTAAAATTGAAACCTCGGCCATTGTTCACTTTTCTTGATATTACGTCTTACATATTATGAATGTTTTTTTTTTATACTAAAATAAAGAGCCTTTTGTTGTTGTATTGTAATGCCTTTTACATTGGTGTTCTGTGCTGTAAATCATATTTTTTTATTACTTGTTAGGTTGGATGGAAACTGATATTTAATATTGAACCTCGCATGTTCACTTTGCTTGATATTACGTCTATCATATGAATGTACAATATAAAGAGCCTTTGTTGTTGTATTGTAATGCCTTTACTTGCTGTTTCTTGTGTTGTCAAATTTATATTTTTTAATTACTTGTTAGACCCGTTAGGTTGAATAAGGATGTTGAAAGATTGAACTCGGCATTGTTCACTTTCTTGAATAACGTCTATCATATGAATGTACAAAATAAACACATTTTGTTGTTGTATGAAATGCCTTTACTGTGTTTCTTGTATTGCTGTAAATTTATATTTTTTAAATAACTTGTTAGGTGGAATATTCATCTTGTAATATCGAACCTCGGCATTGTTACTTTTCTGATATACGTCTATCATATGAATGTACAAAAACCAAACATTGTTAGTTGTATTGTAATGCCTCTTACTTGGTTCTTGTTGCTGTAAATATGATTTTTAAATTACTGGTAGGTGGAATAATGATATTGGAATATGAACCTCGGCATTGTTCACTTTTCTCGATATAACGTCTATCATATGAATGTACAAATAAAAACATTTTTTGTTGTTGTATTGAATTGCTTTATGTGTTTCTTGTGCTTAATTTATATTTTTTAAAAACTTGTTAGAGTGAAATATTGATCTGTGTAATATTGAACCTCCGGCATTGTTCACTGTTCTTGAATACGTCTATCATATGAATGTATAAAAACAAAAACATTTTGTTGTGGATTGAATGCCTATTACTGTGTTCTTGTGGCTGTAAATTATATTTTTTAAATTACTTGTTTTAGGGGAATAATGGATATTGTAATATTGAACCTCGGCATTGTTCACTTCCTTGATATTACGTCTATCAATTGAATGTACAAAAATGTGAAAACATTTTGTTGTTGTATTTAATGCCTTTACTTGTGTCCTTGTGCTGATAAATGATATTTTTTTAAATTACTTGTAAGGTGGAATAATGATATAGTAATATAACCTCGGCAGTGTTTATTGTCTTGATATACGTCTATCACATGAATGTAAAAAAATAAAAACATTTGTGTGTGTTGTAATGCTTTTACTTGTGTTTTCTTGCTGCCGTAAATTTATATTTTTTATAAGCCTACTTGTTAGGTGGAATAATGATATTGCAATATTGAACCTCGGCATGTCTACTTTTCTTGATATACGTCTACATAATATAAATGTACAAAATAAAGAGCCTTTTGTGTGTATTGAATGCCTGTTATGGTGTTTCTTGTTGTTGGAAATTTATATTTTTTTTTCATACTTGTCAGATGGAATAATATATTATAAATGAAAACCTCGGCATTCGTTCACTTTCTCTTGATATTACGTCTACCATAATTATGAATGTACAAAAATAAAGAGCCTTTTTTGTTGTATTGTAAAGCCTTACCGGTGTTCTGTTGATGTAAATTTATATTTTTTAAATACTGTTGGGGGAATAATGATATTGTAATATGAACCTCGGCATTGTTTTACTTTTCTTGATATTACGTTTATAAATGAATGTACCAAACATAAAACAGTTGTTTTTGTAGTAATGCCTTTTACTTGTGTTTCTGTTTCTTAATTTATATCCAACCAATACAAAAATTGTTAAAAAAAAAAAACGGCAGCCAAGCTATCCTTCACAAGTCCTTCGCTGTGAATGTGTGAGATATAGAAGTTGAGCCAAGCTTTTATTTCTTCCCCTAGTTCCGCTTTGAAAATAAGTAAGATCATTTCGCTTGTTGACGAGCGCCAAAGCCAACGATGTTTGTGTTTAAAAAAGTAATTTTTCAACCGGAAATCATAAAAAAAAATTCCTGGGCCATGAACCAAAATTTCAATTCCACCCCATGGAAAATCAGTTATATACCTGAGTGGGTTAGACTCTAAATACAATACTATTTATTTAATTATTTAGTTATTTATTTATTTATTTATTTGTTTATTTAGTATTTATTTTTATTTAATTATTTTATTTTTTATTTTTTTCAATAACAAACGCAGGGCACCGATCAACATAGCGATTCACCTCTGCTATGATTGTTTGTGATCGCACGCAAACACAAAACTTGTTAAAAATCACATCCAAGCCGTATACTCCCCGTAACACCCACGCACGGTGTCAAATCATAACGCAATGGTTAGAAAGCTTAAAGGAAAAGTAGGATCATATGGCACCTTAAAAATTGAATTTGGCAGAAGGTCAGTCTTTACAATACATTCAATGTAACTCGATTATGAAAAAAGTAAGATCATGATGTTTTTAGGACTATACCACTTACTCCAAAAAAATATATCAAAGATTACAATATTAGTCAAACTTGTTTCAACTGTCATTAAAAACCTGATGAAGGAGGTTTGATAAACCTTGAAAATATAGTATATAGAGTAAATATATAAAAAAAAGTATATAAGTGTATAGTCATAAAAAACATCAGTGATCTTAAACCTGACCTTCTCAAAAAATTGTTTCACCATTGTAATACTAAAAGTGTTGTGTAAGCAGTTATACCGTTTTGCTCTTAAGATTTCATGCGTTCAGGGTATACAAATTTGTTGTACATAATAAAAAACGCATCAGTGCGACGTACAAGTAAGTTTGCAGTTGAAAAAGAACATAAAAAAGTTGGTAAAAAGCTAAAATTTTCGAAACAATGTCAGATAGTGGCTAACCTTTTCATGATTACGTTTTCTAAACTTCAATATCAGAGGGTTGTAGCCACTGCCGTCCATTCTTCTTGTTGTCCACTCAAATGTCGTTTTACAAAATATCACATTGTGGATATTACTATTTCAATCCTACATAATAATTAACTAAAAGAATATTAACTTAGCTGGTCATACACAAGGTCTAAATAAGTGATACATCAGGATCGTGATCTGTGACCTTGTACAAAAATCAAAAATAAATAAAATGTGCAATAAGAGTCTGCAAAAATAATGATACGTTTGATACAAGTTCGATTTTTTTTTCAATTAAACTTTTATTTTAAAATCAAACATACTGGCAAATTTAAATAGCTACTAGTGTATTTTCTGAGCTTCGCTAATATCAAAAATAAGTAGAATGCACAATTGTCAAAAGTGGGAATAAATATGCATAAGTCGACACAAAATTCAAATTAGTTCTTTAATATTAAACCAGTTAGTTATGATAGCCCCTTCATTTTTTTCTCGATTTGTTTAGTCGGGAAACACTCACGTAGGTGTAATTGATAATTCACTACATTTCAAAAATTAAAAAAAGTCTTAAGATGGTCTAGTGGTTAAGTGACGCCTGGCTGGAATGCGGGAGATCCGTGGTCGATTCCCGGTTGGGGCGGACTTTTTTAATTCTGAAATGTAGTATAATACCTTAAATTTTGTTGGCCATATGAAGTAGCTAGAGTTTTGTCTGTTGCTTGTGCAAAAGTCTGTATATTAGTTGTGTTAATTGGCATAAGTTAGTTTTTGACAATAAAATTCGCTATTCGAATTTGGAATTTCAAAAATTAAATTTTATTTTATTTTATCAACTTGACTCGCTACAATGAAATAGATGCAAATTATTGTCTTGATTGTGATTAAAAAAAATTAGTTGTGCAAAATATGCAAAAAGAGTGCAAAAATTTGGCATGATTTAAACATTGAAAAATCATTTGGTCAATCGAACCAAAATAACGCTGAGGAACAACACGTGTTGTAATGCATGAACCAAATAAGAAGTTTACACATTTAATTCGTTATTTTACGAAAAACCATTCATTGCTCAGCAAAAATAAAGGCGGTCATATTTTTTGTGCTGTCTAATGGAAAAATCATTATTGGTTGTGCAAAATTGTGCTCAAAGTGTGCAAAAATATAGTAATAAAAATATGCACAAAAAATTCGTTATTTTACGAAAATCATTAATTTGGCGCAGCCCAAAATAAAGTTGTCGGTTTTCTGTGTTGCTTATGCAAAAAATCGGAAATGGTTGTGCAAAATTCGTGCAAAAAAGTGAGCAAAAAATGGGATATAAGTTTGACACATGAAATTCGTGATTTAACAAAAACCATTAACTTGGCCAGCCAAATGAAGTTGTCCGTAACTTTTTTGTGGTTGGCTTGTGCAAAAACTCAAATAGTGTTGTGCAAATAAGTGCAAAAAGTGTGAAAAAATATGGCAAGGTTTGACATGAAAATCCATTTTGATGGTTCTAGCGTAACTTGGCGCAGCCAAAAAGAAAGGTTTCCGTAAATTTTTGTGGTGCTTGTGCAAAAAATCGAAAGTGGTTGTGCTCAAGGTGCAAAAAGTGTGCACAAATACGATATAAGGTTGGCACATGAAATTTGTTATTTGAAAACCATATAAATGGCTTCAGCCAAAATGAAGTTGTCGTAACTTTTTTAGGTAGCTTGTGCAAAACTCAAAATAGGGTTGTGCAAAATAGTGCAAAAGTGTGCAAAAATATGTGGCAAAGGTTTTGACATGAAAATCCATTTTGAATTGTTCTAGCATTAACTTGGTGCTCAGCCAAAAATGAAGTAGCCGTAACATTTTTTCTGTTGCTTGGCAAAAATCGAAGTTGGTTGTGCAAAATTGTGCAAAAAGTGAGAAAAAAATATGGCAGAAGTTTGCCCATAGAAAATTCTTTATTTTGTAAACCATTAACATGGCTCAGCCAAAATGAAGTTGTCGTAACTTTTTTGTGGTTGCTTGTTGCAAAAAGTGTGCAAAAATAATGAATAGGTTTTGACTATGACATCCATTTTGTTGTTCTAGCATTAAACTTGGCCTCAGCCAAAAAAGTTCCGTAATTTTTTGTGTGCTTGTGCAAAAAACGAAATGGTGTGGCAAAATTGTTGCAAAAAGTGTGCAAAAATATGGTATAGGTTTGCACATGAAATTCGTTATTGTGAAAACCATTAACTGGCTCAAGCAAATGAAGTTGTCGTAACTTTTTTGATGTGCTTGTGCAAAAAATCGAAATTGGTTGTGCCACAATTACTTTTTTTTGTGTTGCTTGCTGCAAAACTCAAAATTAGGTTGTGCCAAAATAGTGCAAAAAAGGGTGCAAAAATCTGGCAAAGGTTTTGACATGAAAATCCATTTTGATTGTTCTAGCATTAACTTGGCTCAAGCCAAAAAGAAGTTTCCGTAAATTTTTTGTGTTGCTTGGCAAAAATCGAAAGTGGTTGTGCTAAAAGTGTGCCAAAAAGTGTGACAAAAAACGATATAAGTTTGCACATGAAATTTGTTTATTTGAGAAACCATATAACTGGTCAGCCAAAATGAAGTTGTCGTAACTTTTTGTGTTGTTTGTGCAAAACAAAATAGGTTGTGCAAAATAGTGCAAAAAAGTGATGGCAAAAAAATATGGCACAGGTTTTGACTGAAAATCCCAGGTTGAATTGTGTGCTAGCATTACTTGGCCTCAGCAAAATGAAAGTAGACGTAACCTTTTTTGTGTTGCTTGGCAAAAAATCGAAGTTGGTTGTGCAATTAAATTGTGCAAAAAGTTGAGAAAAAATAGGCATAAGTTTGCAAACGAAAATTCTTTATTTTGTAAACATTAACTTGGCTCACCAAAATGAAGTTGCGTAACACTTTTTTGTGTTGCTTGTGCAAAAAAAGTAGTGCAAAAATATGGAATAGGTTTTGACATGAAAATCCATTTGGTTTTTCTAGCATTAACGGCTCAGCCAAAAGAAGGTTTCCGTAAATTTTTTGTGTATGATGTGCAAAAATGAAATTGGTTGTGCAAAATTGTTCACGTGCCAAAAAAGTGTTGACTGCAAAAATATGGTATAAGTTTGCACATGAAATTCGTTATTTTGAAAAACCATTAACTTGGCTCAGCCAAAATGAAGTTGTCGTAACTTTTTGGTGCTTGTGCAAAAATCGGAAAATGGTTGTGCAAAATTGTGACAAAAAGTGTGCAAAAAAATGACAAAGGTTTTGACATTGAAATCATTTTGGTTGGTCTAGCATTAACTTGGCTCAGCCAAAAATGAAGTGGTCGTAACTTTTTTTGTGTTTCTTGTGCTAAATAAATCGAAGTGGTTGTGCAAAATGTTGCCCCCCCCCCCCCCCAAAAAGTCGTGCAAAAATACGAATAAGTTTGCACATGAAATTTGTTATTTTGAAAACCATATAAACTTGGCTCAGCCAAAAATGAAGTTGTCGTAACTTTTTGTGTAGCTTGGGCAAAACTCAAAATAGATTGTGCAAAATAGTGCAAAAAGTGTGCAAAAATATGGCAAAGGTTTTGACATGAAAATCCATTTTGATTGTTTAGCATCAACTTGGCTCAGCCAAAATGAAGTAGCCGTAACTTTTTGTGTGTGGCTGTTGCCAAAAATCGAAGTGGTTGTTCGACAAAATTGTGCAAAAAGTGAGAAAAAAATAATCGGCATAAGTTTGCAC
Organism: Sweltsa coloradensis; assembly: GCA_024449915.1. NCBI lineage: Eukaryota > Metazoa > Arthropoda > Insecta > Plecoptera > Chloroperlidae > Sweltsa > Sweltsa coloradensis. The sequence continues at coordinate 11,408 of JAMZAV010000578.1, forward strand.
ATGAAATCTTTTATTTTGTAAACCATTAACTTGGCTCAGCCAAATGAAGTGGTCGTAACTTTTTGTGTGATAGTGCCAAAAGTGTTGCAAAAATATGGAATTAGGTTTGACATGGAAAATCCATTTTTGGTTGTTCTAGCATTAACTTGGTCAGCCAAAAGAAAGTTTCCGTAAATTTTTTGTGTTGCTTGTGCAAAAATCGAAATTGGTTATGCAAAATTGTGCAAAAAAGGGTGCAAAAATATGTATAGGTTTGCACATGAAAGTCGTTATTTTGAAACCTTAACTTGCTCAGCCAAAATGAAAGTTGTCGTAACTTTTTTGTGTTGCTTGTGCACAAACGAAATGGTTGTGCAAAATTAACTTGTTTGTGTGCTGTGCAAAAACTCAAAAATAGGTTGTGCAAAATAGTGCCAAAAAGTGTGCAAAAAATATGCAAAGTTTGACTTGAAAAATCCATTTTTGATTGTTCTAGCATTAACTTGCTCACAGCAAAAGAAGTTTCCTGTAAACTTTTTTGTGTTGCTGTGCAAAAATCGAAAGGGGTGTTTTTTTTTGTAAAGTGTGCAAAAAAGTGTGCAAAAATACGATATACGTTGCACATGAAATTTGTTATTTGGAAAACCATATAACTTGGCTCAGCCAAAATGAAGTTGTCGTTAACTTTTTTGTGCGTTGCTTGTGACAAAACTCAAAATAGCGTGTGCAAAAATAGTGCAAAAAGTGTGCAAAAAATATGGCAAAAGGTTTTGACATGAAAATCCATTTTGATTGTTCTAGCATTAACTTGGCTAGCAAAATGAAGTAGCCGTTAACTTTTTTGTGTGCTTGTGCAAAAATCCGGAAGTGGTTGTTTTATGCAAAATGTGCAAAAAAGTGAGAAAAAAATGGCATAGTTTGCACATGAAAATTCTTTATGTTGTAAAACCCATTAACTTGAGGCTCAGCCCAAAAGGAAGGTTGTCGTAACTTTTTTGTTGTTGCTTCGTGCAAAAAGTGTTGCAAAAAATATGAATAGGTTTGGCACATGAAAATCATTTGGTTGTTCTAGCATTTAACTTGGCTCAGCCAAAAAGAAGGTTCGTAAATTTTTTGGTTGCTTGTGCAAAAATCGAAATTGAGTTGTGCAAAATGTGCCAAAAAGTGTGCAAAAATATGGGATAAGTTTGCCACATGAAATTCGTTATTTTGAAAACCATTAACTGGGCTCAGCCAAAATGAAGTTGTCGTAACTTTTTTGTGTTGCTTGTGACAAGGTAATAAAATCGAAATTGTTTTTTTGCAAAAATCGTGCCAAAAAAGTTGTGACAAAAATATGCAAAGTTTTGGACAAATGAAATCCATTTTGGTTGTTCTAGCATTAACTTGGCTCAGCCAAAATGATAGTTGTCGTAACTTTTTGTGTTTCTTGTCAAAATCGAAGTTGGTTGTGCAAAATTGTGCAAAAAGTGGTGCAAAATACGATATAAGTTTGCACATGAAATTTGTTATTTGAAATACCACGATAAACTTGGCTCAGCCAAAAATGAAGTTGTCGTAATCTGTTTGGTAGCTTGTGCAAAAACAAAATAGGGTGTGCCAAAATAGTGCAAAAAGTGTGCAAAAAATATGAATAGTTTTGACATGAAACATCCATTTTGGTTGTTTCTAGCATTAACTTATCAGCCAAAAAACAAGTTTCCCGTAAATTTTGTGTGCTGTGCATAAAATTCGAAATGTGTGCAAATTGTGCAAAAAGGTGCAAAAATATGGTATAGGTTTGCACCTGAAATTCGTATTTGAAAACCATTAACTTGGCTCAGCAAAATGCAGTTGTCGTAACTGTTTTGTGTTGCTTGTGTCCAAAAAGCGAATTGGTTGTGCAAAATTTAACTTTTTTGTGTTGCTGTGCAAAACGTCAAATAGGTTGTGCAAAATACGTGCAAAATAGTGTGCACAAATATGGCAAAGAGTTTTGACATTGAAAAAATCATTTGATTGTTCTAGCATTTAACATTGGCCTCAGCCAAAAAAGAAGATTTCGTAAATTGTTTGTGTTGCTTGTGCAAAAAATCGAAAGTGGTGTGCTAAAGTGTGCGAAAAAAGTGTGCAAAAAAAATACGAATAAAGTTTGCCACATTGGGAAATTTGTTATTTTGAAACACCATATAACTTGGCCCAGCCAAAATGAAGTGTCGTAACTTTTTTGTGTTGCTTCGTGCAAAACTCAAAATAGGTTGTGCAAAATAGTTGCAAAAAAGTAGTGTCCCAACAAAATATTTTGAGCAAAGGTTTTGACATGAATGAAAATCATTTTGTTTTTCTAGCATTAAACTTTGCTCAGCCAAAAATGAAGTAGGGGGCCCCGGGTAAAAAAAAAACTTTTTTTTTTTTTTTTTTTTTTGGTGTTGCTTGTGCAAAAATCGAAGGTGGTGTGACAAAATTGTGCCAAAAGTTGGAGTGAAAAAAAATATGGCATAAGTTTGCACATGAAATTCTTCATTTTGTAAAAACTATTAACTTGGCTTCAGCCAAAATGAAGTGTGTCGTAACTTTTTTGTGTTTGCTTGGTGCAAAAAAGTGTGCAAAAATATGGAATAGGTTTTGACATGAAAATCCATTCATTTGGTGTTCTAGCATAACGGCTCAGGCCAAAAAGAAGTTTCCGTAAATTTTTTGTGTTGCTTGTGCAAAATGAAATGGTTGTGGCAAAATTGTGCAAAAAGTGTTGCAAAAATATGGTATAAGTTGCACATGGAAATTCGTTATTTGAAAACCATTAAATCTTTGCTCAGCCAAAATGAAAGTTGTCGTAAACTTTTTTGTGTTGCTTGTTTTTTGCAAAAATCGAAATTGGTTGTTTTGTGCAAATTGTGCAAAAAGTGTGCAAAAATAGACAAAGGTTTTGACATGAAAAATCCATTTTGGTTGGTCTAGCATTAACTGGGCTCAGCCAAAAATGAAGTTGTAGTAACTTTTTTGTGTTTCTTGTGCAAAAATCGAAGTTGGTTGTGCAAAATTGTGCAAAAAGTGTGCAAAATTCACAGCATATCGTACGTCATAATTTCATTGGTGGTTGAGCCAAGTTAATGTACCCGCTAAGAAGACCATGACGACATCATATTTGTATCCTGTATGAATCAACGGATGAATAAAAACTTGAACTGACACGCAAGAGAATCACTGTGACCACCGGAACAAAATAATACACAACTTAATAGGATACACGTTAAAAAAAACGATCACAAAAACTCAAGATAACTAAAGAATAATTAATAATCACAATATGTAGGCCTAGATTATTTCGGTGTGTTCACTAATTGTAGGATATTAGTGACTGGAGTACAAGGGAATGGTGAAGGAAGTGTCCGAGGGCTTTTAAGATTAGCATTTGACTTAACGTCTGCAGAAAACCTCTGAAAAACGTTCAGTCATGATTGCCGGTGGCGGGATTCGATCCTGTGACCTCCCGAATCAGATTCTCGCACGCTACGCATGAGCCACTTCTGCCGGCCTAGCACATGCGACTGCAAGTATCGCCGAGTCTGACATTGGGTTGTACTGACTCGCAGTCACCGATGTATCGACTTTATAGAGAAGTCTAACCAAAGTATTGTATGAAAGTCAGCTTTTATAATATACCTGCTGTATAAAATAGCCAAATAGCGCATTTACCCAATATTATTTTATCAAACATATTATTTAATCGAAGTTCAAAGATAACCATTCATAAATAAATCACTATATTAGCCAAGTTTTTTAACGCAAATAATATTCTTACCAAAGAGTGAAATGAAACCACTGCAACAATAGATTTGTTCGTTTGTCCTCCACTTTTTACACTTTTAAACTGTTGTGTTTCTATCCATGTGTAATAACTACTCTACCTTTCTTACACTAATAATGTAATTTTCTAAGTTAGTTATAATTTTCACCTAATTGTACAGCAACGTGGCAGGAAAGACAAATCAACCTAAAAACATAATGTGTGTCTGGTCTATTTGTTTTGGAAACGGATCTGAATTATTAGTGCTCTGCACTAGGTGTAAGGGGATGAGCTACTAGAACACTCGCATGCACACACCCCACAATGAAGGTAAGGCGACTTACTATACCTCTACACAAAATAAGTAAATGTGACATTATATAAGCTGGAAATTGTAAACTATAAACATATTGAAATTAAAACCAGCTCGATCGGTTGCATAGTATATTAGATAGTCATTACAACCTGCTGTTGTGCAAGATGAAAAATATACGTCGCTGTGTTCAAAGCGTCGGGACGCTATGGGGCGCGTCAACATGCAATACTAATGGCAATACTTGAGTTGCATCCGAGTGAGGGGATGGGGTAGGGAATCAATGGTGTAACTTAAAAATAAAGCGGTATTTAAAGCTTACCCATGTAGTTTTCAGTGGGGTAGATTAATTTTAAAGTTGAAAGCGGGCCGAGCTAACCATGCTAACCCCAGCTAACCCCCCCCCCCATGAAATTAATGAGTATTTTGGAAAGTGGGAAATAAATTTAAAACTACTCACATTTGCGACAAATCAATCTATATTTTCTTGGAGTCAGCCTGCACTTATCATAAAACGCTTATAACCCCGCAAAATGGACTCTCACTGAATTATTCCCCATTGATTTTTCGCATATTAATTTACAGATTAAACATGCCATTTATAAAAAAAGAAAATATATGAATGCAAGAGCAACAGAAGAGCATTTGCCCTGTTGTACTTTCGTAGGGTACCTGTTACCCTTGTTACACAATATCCCCACATTACAAAAGAACGTCGTATCATGTTAAAATTACGTACCTTTCTAATACAAAACACAATATTAAGAAAACTTCCACATCAACGAAAAAATCTATATTTTTTTTAGAACGTTACGTAATTTTAGTGGACTGTACCATTGTACATGAAAATCAAGGGCAATAAAAATTATGCTTCTTATTGTGCCTATATTTCCTGTTATTCAACTAGAACCGGAGAGTGAGTCAATCTCTCTTACTCGGCAACCTTGCATTGAAACAGCTACATCCAGGTTCAACGAGACTTCAATTAAATACTCACATTGCATAGGCATACTGTTCTTTGTTATTCTCCCATCCAAGGAGGCAGGAAGGACGATGCAGGAAACAAAGATTCCGGCTAAACTAGGAAACTTAGTTTTTCTTTTTAAAAACACATTTTTGATATTACTAGTGGTTTGTTGACGAATATAAAAAAGGTTTGACTTATATGAGTTATTTGCAAACACGCCTATCTGAAATCGGTATGTGCGAATTTCAACAATAACCTAATTCGCAAAGCAACATGATTGTGTCACTTAGTAAAAAATGTATGCGGAAAAAGCAATTATCATTCGTTTTAAATTTGGTTGCTGTTTTATTTTATCATCGGTAGTATAAGAGTTCAACGCCACAAGAGAGAGAACTTTTATTTTCTCAGTAAAACAAAACTCTGTTATACAGATACAATTGCCACAAGGACAAACATATTATTTGTCATATTGTCGAGTTTGTTACGCTCTCACCACCTCTTGAATTAGTTAGTTATCGGTATTATGAAAGATGGTTACATAATATTTAACGTCGTCATAACAATTTAAAACATCATAATAAAGGAATATTCTTTTGAATGGATTTAAAAACAATTCAAAGATGTATATGCGAAAAAATCGTACCAAGTGTTTCATTTTGAGTGTTATATATTGCGTGCCTTTGATAACCTCGGTACCGTTTTTTCTGTACAGACACAAAGCTAACACAATAACGCCCCCCCCCCCCCCCTTCCCGATACAAGCGCCCACGGAACAATCTGCCCGCCTTCGACTAGGACATAAATATCCAATAATAACTTTCCACAAGGGAATACAGATCGTTTGCTACTTTTTCTGCTCATGCATAATCTTCGTTGTTGTTGTTTTAATTAACTGTCTGGCCGTCCGCGACGCAGCGCTGTAGGCGGCTTGGGGTGGAGCTCGGGTCAGCTACGTCGCGTAATGTTTTCAATCAGGCAACGATTTAGTTTCACCGCAACCGGAGCACTGTGATCATATCTGGAGCTAAATAATGACACTCCCGGGCAGCACGTGTGGTGAAACGATGACGCTACCATCAATATCAGCTTGACGTTAGACCTGGCCTTCAGGGTGCACCAGAGCTGAGTAACCAACACTTTACAAATCGTGCACGTGGCTATCGATACATGCAAGGAGATCACAGTTTTTAAAATGTATTTGAATTGACTATTATCTCATAATAAATAATAGTATTAACAATGCAATGTGGGGTGGGGAGAGGGGAGTATTTCTGAAAATCACCACAAAAAAGGCGCGAATATCACGTCCCACTTTTGTTCTCTCCACCAGACCAGATCCGCTCATGTCAACTTAGACATGACGAGAAGAGATATTAAACGAAACAGAACATGGCCGACAAAAAAGTATTAAAAAAAACTTCCATGTCAATGCCAAAATCTTATTCTTAGACGTTCCATGGCAAATTGCAGCATTTTCAACATAAAATATAGCTCGGTGCAGCATCTGTTGTCAACTCCACCTTTTTATAATTTCAATCCCTGTGCAACTGTGCAGCTTTTGAGTAGTTTATAACGCGACTTCTCCAGTTGGTAATCTTAATAAGTGTAATTGAAATATGTTCCTCGAACTGCAAGCATAAATAAGGGTTTTTTCATTGAGCATGATACTCTCTGAGATTAGAGTTTTTAATTGTGTTATCTATGACGTTTTTCACGTCTCCAGTGGTCCTGGCTGATGGTTGTTAATGAGAGTGCTGGGATTGAGTACCCTTCATCCTGAGCTTGAGGAGGATGGTAATGGTTGGTACTAGAGGCTCACAGCCGTTATGAGTATGAGGCAATTTCCTTTTACAACAGTATTCCGCTACGGAGCCCTCTGAAGAAGGCAGTATCGACTTTTATATTTTCTTATTGAGGTGTATAGATTCAAAACCAGGCATCTCCATTTTGTTTTTTAACACATTGAATGACTTATACTAGCTATTTATACACACTGCACATATTACTAAGAGTAAAGTAAAAAACAAGGCCATATCCAATGATATAACACTAGAAAATCAGACATCAACTTCAAAAAACCTGGCAGTGAATTCCAAATTCGGCTTTTCATAATGGAGATGGCTGGTTTAGCATTTGGTTTTCTTTGTGTGCCTTATTTTTAAATTGTGGTTTTAAATGACATCTCACAAAAGATTGAAGAATGCATAATTTTATTTGGTTATGTGATGTGTGAAATTAAAGCTTGTATTCTTCATAAAGAGAGTGCAATCAGATTATGTATATATTTTGAAACGAGAAAAACAACACATTTTAACCTCTATTCTGTAATGCATGCTAAATTATGCAATTTATAATAGCTCTTCCCTTACCTACCCAGGTATTATTTACTGCATAGTAAAGCCGCAGACGGTACCTAGCAACGCGTTACTTATTAACGATTTAAACGTATACTTTTCGTTAGGGTGCTTTATTTTTCATGTTCTTTAAAAAGCCACATTTTAGCATCTACAATTTTCACTCGTGCTTAAATGTATTTTAGTACACTTATTGTTATGGAATGCTTTGAAATTTGTTGTCGTGGGATGTTGATGGAAATAAAATATATTCAGTATCTGTGTTTGTGTTTTTTGGTCGCGACTCAGATTGTAGTGTTTTATTCGGTGTTTACGTATTCCAGACAAGTACCCTAGTTGAGTGCGTAGCGTGTGTTATTACACCGTGCTCACAAAACTTAAGATGCAAATTGTGTTAATATTAGGTTTGTTCGTTCGTACACACTTTGGTGAAATGAGCCATTTGGGTCCGTTCGTTCGCTTCAGTGTTAAAACTGGCACTCATAATACTAACCAGAAGCCAGTGTAAAGTGTAGACACTGACGTTTTGAGTGTTAATACTAGGTCCGCGAACGAACAAACCTGTTGTCGTTTAAATTATTCATATGTTACAATATTAACGCATTATTCATATTATTATATGATCTGGGAAATATTAAGTAACACGCGTCATTGCGGGTATAATAGTAGATAACAACTTGAACTAGGCAGGATGCAGTTATGCAGTACATAGAAGCGAATACATTAAGACATGATCAAAAGAATTGAATACATCGATTGCTTTATCTCTGTGAAGTGCACTTTCAAAGAGGGATTTCAAGAGGTGGCATTGAATCAAAGTAGTCTATGTACATCTTACACCTTAGTATTGCCTTAGTTACATTGAATGCTAAGTGAATCACCTTCAAAGAGAGATTTCAAGAGGTGACATTGAATGAAAGCGGTCCACGTACATCTTAGTATCTATATACGTTTGTATAAGAACCGACGTCACCGTTGACAGAAATAATCGTGCATGAAACGATGTTTAAGAAAAATACATTTTCCTTACCTCAATTTATTATAATTATGGCTGATTGTGATGTATGTATATCGCTCAAAACATAACTAAAAAAATACTGTCTTTTAAAGACCGTCTAGCATTCAGCCAACTTTTCAGACAGCTTTGTTGAACTTTTAAGTACCAGACCTAGAGCAATACAATATCAGAAGTCAGAACGATTTCAATTTACATTTCCAAAGAAACATTTTACCAATATGACCTACTTCAACGTAAACCGCTGAAGATATAACAATTGTAGCTACCTTCAAATCGAAACTTATTATTGGATAAATCGTATGACAAATTCCGTTGTATATTTTGTACTATTTTCATTGGGTTTGATAAAATGCAATTACATAAGAAACAATAAACATCGAAGCAAAATAACGAAGATGGTGCATTTTGATATTCTCATGGCATTACAAAAATCTTATTAGTGACTCTTAGATAGTTATGGGTGGGAAGTGGGAAGAAGTGGAAGAAATAGTATGCTTGACTTTGAGGGTAAACGCTATAACCCAGAATTACTCGCCAGTTCATAAGCAAATACCTACCCAAAAGAAGTAAAACCGGCAGAAGTAGCTCAAGCGAAACACGCGGCTCTGAATCGTAAGGTCTCGGCCTCGATACACGCCACCGGCAATCCTGACTGAATGTCTTTCCCACGGTTTTCTATTGTCGTTACGTGAATAAAATAGATTGACACCCCTAGGGCATTCCGTTCAGAACTATACCCGGTGTCCCAAGTACCTAGTGCAACACCTGCCAAAAGACAAATAAATGACAGGTAAAATACACAAAATATACAACCTATTTAAGTCAATAGGCGACATTAATATATACAAACTTATCACTATACATTATTGAAGTTTGTAGAAGGTTTTGAATAATTTTTTGAGAAGAATTTATTGCACAAAAATTAACATAGCATGTATTTTCTTACAGTTACAGAGAAGTGAGTAACAAACACAAACATTCCTAACCCCGTTGAAGGAAGGTTGTCCGTCAATAGTTTATTACTTCATATAACGTCAAGTTTGACCTAAGTATTTGAATTTGTAAGTGTAGCGTTCTCGATAGTGTAAGAATGTAGCTTGACACTGCGCTTTACTGTACGTTACCATTTAACCATTTTAAATAATTTAAAAAATGGAAATAATTAACCTACAAGCAAGTTTAAACTCCGCGATATTTTGAGATTCGTGTTTTCTCTCATCGTCAGGTTAGATGATGCTCTGAGGACGACCAAGTAACGACTCTCCGAATAACGCAGAGTGGATTGAAACTGATTTGATGCGTATTTATTTATTAAACCAAATACATAGACATAATTAGTTATTTGTGTTCCCTACTTCTAAAATCTCTTACAACTAAGATTTTACTTCAGATTTTTTTTGTAAGATTAAGAAAACTTTCGCTTTTGTTTTTGTTTTGAGAATTAAAATATTGATAACATATAATTGAACAATAAATTGTTGAAAGTGTATATTGGCTCTTCTCCTCTCTTATACTTTAAAATATGAATATGATACACAAATACAGCGGTGTATTTTAAATAATGATAGTAAATTTATTTTATTTTACAATTAATAATGTTGTGCCTCTTTCATAAGTTTTTTTCGGACTTGTCTTGATTTTATCAAAGGGCTGATTACCCCGAAGAATAAAGTACACCCTTATCCCTATTATAGCGTTGTCACTGTTCACTTAAAACCATATTATTAAAATACTGTTTAGTATTTATTAGACGAGTGAGCGAAGCGAATGAGGATTTTATAACGCTACTCGATCGGGCCTTGTCGTGATTAATTCTGTCTGTTTGTCTGTTTGTCCGGGCTCATAGGGCCGAACGGCCAAATAGATTGAGCTGAAATTTTAAACATACATCCGTGACCAGGTAATTTATAACTGCTAACAAAATGAGCACAATCCATTTCGATTTAAACCTACAAGAAATAATAAACTGAAAAATAGGCCTAACATGTGTAGGAATTCTTTTAACGACAATGGTTTTTCTTTTGAAAAATCACTGCTTCTTAGATGTTACTCGGTTGCAATGAAGGCAGTGGAAAAATATTTGAATGAAGTTATGCAGTGACAAACTAGGTCTATCAAAACTTGCAAGTTCAAGGTACCCCCAAATTCCGCTGGGAGATTGAGTAAACCTTTCAATTTTTACACGTATTTCGTACAGGCTATGTTTTTCATAGTATTGTCACAGTTGATGTAGACTAAACTGCGTTATATGCATTTCAAAACATGTTTAATATTTTTTTGGATGAGCGTAGCGAGCGTAGCGAGCGAAGCGAAGATTCCATTTCACTACACTGGAGAAAAAAATCCGGAATGTTTTTTTTTTTCTTTCTTTCTTTCTTTCTTTCTTTTTTTTGTATTTTTGTCTGTCTGTTAACACGATTCCGGCTAAACCGATACTCCGATTGCGATGAAATTTTATGGATGCCTTCGAAATCTCTGAACTAAGAACTGCCACCTTTTGAGCGCAACCGAAAAATTATTTCTCATGAAAATCGCAATTTTACGATTTTTTCGATTTTTAAAAAATTCTTCTACTTATAACACCTACATGCTTTATCCGATTGTAATGATTTTTTCACAGAACCTTAATTTTATGAATTATATATTAGTGTGAAATTTGAGCGCAATAAAAAAATTATTTCTCATGAAAATTTCAATATTACGATTTTTTCCTTTTCTTAAATTACAATTAATTTAAAAAAATTAAGTTAATTTTTTATTTAATTTGATTTAATTTAAAAAAAAATTTCAACAAAGTTCTGATTTTTTCACAGAACAGAAAATCCGCATAACACATGGCAGCTCAATGCACAATTACGCTCATCAACAACGCGGCGGGAGTTTAGCGTTTTCCTAGTTAAATACAATCCATAAACTACAAAATCTTATCCGACCAGGGGATTGAACCCAGGTCTCCCACATTCCGGGTATAAGGGCGCCTTAGCCAACTAGACTAGGGAAACGCTAAAGTCGTTGACAGACGAGTGAGTGAGCCATGTGTTGAATATCCGGTATCATTCCCCATACTGGGCTAGATCCAGCCTTAGGTATAGGGGAGGAAAGGGGATGTTCCCGGGTCCTCAACACATGGCTCACTCACTCGTCTATCAACGACTTTGGCGTTTCCCTAGTTATTGAGCGAGCGAAGCGAGCGTCTCCACTTGACTCTTATGGCTCGAATGTCTGTTTTTTTTGTTTTTTTTTTTTTTCTGTTACTGCTTCGATACAGGTCGCACCGTTTCTCTGATCGACCTGAAATTTTGCACACATGTACATACCACCTAGGCGGGTTGCTGTATAGTTTTTGAACAAAATCCGATCGTTGGATATAAAAAATAAAAAATAAAATAAAAAAAATAAAAACGTTCCGATCGTTATGAAATTTTGCAGGGTCAATAAGTACACCATTCTCTCCTATTTTCCAAATTTTCAGCTAAATCGGTCAAGACCTTAAGTAGTGTAGATAGAAATAACAAAAGTAACGTTACCATGGCAACGAAAAGTCTCACTATGCACTGCCACCTAGAAGTAACTATCGAGGAAGCAGTGTATTATTTGTTATCAAAGAGTTTAAATAGTTTTCCCAAAGGAATGATGTCAAGGTCCTCTAGATGGCGGTGGATTTTATCAATTCTCTTCTATTTTACAAATTTTCAGCTAAATTGGTCAAGACCTTGAAGACTTATTGGTATGTAACATTATGGGAATGTCGTACTCGGGTCGTGTTGCACGTACTGGTGCTCGCTCAACAACGCGACGGGACTTAGCGTTTTCCTAGTAAGTAAGAGATCCACGTGTACCCGCTCTCCCATGTCTGATGATGCTGAGCTACTGAACTACCGAGCCGGGAGACATAAATCATTGGCCGTAGTAAGAGCCGACCTAACTTATTGACGTCATTAATCTAGAAACTAACGGATGTGTGTGTGCACGCTCTCACCTCGACTTTCATACATTTACTATGCGAGATACCGACAATACATCACACACGTCACGTCACTTTATACGCGGAGCGGTGCAACACATCTAGACTTGACAGAGAAGTGGGACCAAACCTCCCAAACTATATATCTTTTCGTAAGGATGTTCGCCATATACGATACAATTTATTAATATCAAACTCATAAACCTCCTTCTTTGTAAAACAGTTTTTTAACTGAATAAGATAGACGTTACATAAATAAATACATGCATGCATGAATGAATCAATGAATGCATGGATAAATGAATGATTGAATGAATAAATAAATAAATAAATAAATGAATGAATGAATGAATAAATATCCTCTTATTTGAATTATTTATCTTAGTTAGATTCAAAATTGTATTCAGTATCCTGATGATATCTATGATTGGTGATGATTGTAATATTGTATTGTATTATGCCCTATAAACTGAAGACTAGGGTATTCGAGAGTTAAGGTAATTGTGAAGGGAATGTCTGAGGGTTGTTTAACAGGACTCAATCCTAGCATGAACCCTAGGAAACCACTTTCAGTTAGGATTACCGGTGGGAGGATTCGAACCCGTGACTCCAAAATCAGTAAAGATTGACACTATCGTGTTCCTTTAGACTTAGTGTTGGGCGAAGAAAATAAGTAGAATAAATGTGTGGACGCGTCTAGAAATAATTTGAAAATTGTGTTCACTTAATTTAAGATCAGCATTGGAATCTGGAGGAAATTGATAAAATTCAAATTGCCAATCTAGTTGGGAAATGGGAGCATTTCATCTTGTTAAAGTATGTCTACGCCAACTTGGTATCGATTCAGCCCTCCCTGACAGGAAAACGTCAAAATATCATTCCCCTATTTTTTGGTACTTCTAATCCATACATGTGCTTTGTTCAATACTTCAATCGTATAAGAATTCAATTTCAAGGCAAAATCTGTATACAGAAGAAAGTCATAAACATCCTGAAAAGAGGATTTATATCATCACAAACGTTGTTGAAAATATCATTCTAGTTGCCAGCATTTAAATATCATTCAAACGCTAATGAAACTTGATAAAACGCGGCTAAAGCGAAGTAAGCAAAGCTACGATCCGAAACTTCAACACGCTGATCCACGTGTTGCGTGGCATTTCACTATAAGCCGGCCAGATTGTTCATTACTCCCGTCCTTTGAGAAGAGGAGTTCGTAAACACGCCCCCTGGGGAGCTACTTGAGCTGCTCCAAGCTTCCGTTGCCTCACCTAGCTTGAATATCTCAGCTACAGTACATGGTAAAAAGCAACTAACATTTAACAGCAAAACAAATTTTCCCATTTCAAGATTCTTCCTTATCCATCTCATTTTCCAATTACATTATTTTATGGTTTTGAGTTTAATTCTTTAATTAGCTATATTTAATAAATTGTTTTACCTTATTGTTTTTATGGTATAATATCGAAAAGAATGTGAGATACCGGCTTGTATCGATATCGTGAGATTTGAAAGAATTATTGTTGTCAACATGTTGACTCGAAACTTTCTCGACAGTAAATGAATGGTTGAAACTTGAAATGACTGTGTTTGACGTTTCGTGCTTCGTGGTTCAATTCAAGTTTTTATCGTAATTGTTTACCTAAATAGCTCTCAAACATTCCCTTCCCAGTTACCAGTCACCTGAAGAGAGTCATACCACGTACAATTAGTGCACGCAGTGCCCTACGGTCATAGGAAAAAATATGTTATTAATATTCAGTTCAGATTTAATAGAGTTCCTATAGTGTAACATTATATAGATAATTTTTATTTTAGAATAGGTTTTGATGATGGTTAATGGTCATTGTATCGTAGACGTGTAGCGATGTAAACATGCATTTTGTCATCAATTACAAAATGTCCAAAGTATCCAACTTCGACTTGTATTTTCCCTTCGTCAACAGGCAACTATACTGTAGCCCTTATATTGTTTTGCTGTTACCGCCCATGCACTCTCATAACCCACTGTTGTTCCCTTCATATCATAAACAAGCTCATAACTTCTTCCTTGCGTCAACAATCTAGTTCAGTCGGATGCTTGCGACGTTGTTTGTTATGATCGCTGTCTCTTAGCGAGTGCGCTCACGTCGTTGCGACAATGACCACTGTCCGATCCATTGTAGCTCGTAATGGACTCTTCGTGTATTTAACTTCCAAGGAGATATCAAACCTCTAAGATTCTTTCAAAGAGATCTTCACATTGCATTGCATCTGGGGATTACACAGGGCGTGGGCTAAATTAGTTGGCGGTTGTCAAAGTAAGGGAAGATAAATGACGCCTTGCTGTAGCCACTCATCTTGAGCCCACATCGTAGTCCCACGCGCTCGCACACGCACAGTTTATTCTAGAGCTTGTTTATGAAATACTTCATTTCTAAACAAGAATAAGAAATATATTACATTATTTGACAATCAACCTGAATTTTAAAAAATAAAAGTTAACAATCAATCATGAGAATAATAAATCACCCTAAATTTGCTGATTCCATACATTCATAATTATTATATATATAAACATGGAAATAGCAGACACAAGTGGAACTATTCCATACGCAACATATTACTATTATTATTACTAGGAAAACGCTTAAGTCCCGCCGCGTTGTTGGATGAGCGTAATTGGTGCATTGAGCTGCCATGTGTTATGCGGATTTTCTGTTGTTCTGTGGAAAAATCATTACTTAATTGAAGATTTTTTTAAAAATTAATTTAAATTAAATAAAAAATAAACTCTAATTTTTAATTTTTTTAATTAATCGTCGTTTAAAAAAGAAAAAAATCGTAAAATTTTGATTTTCATAAGAAATAATTATTCGATTGTGCTCAAATTTCACACGAATATATTAATTCATAAAATTAAGGTTCTGTGAAAAAATCATTACAATCGGATAAAGCATGTAGGTGTTATTCGTCAAAGAATTGTTTAAACAAAGAAAAAACCCGTAAACTTTCGATTTTCTTGAGAAATAATTTTTCGATCGCGCTCAAATTTCACATGAGTACCTAAATTCATAAAATTAAGGTTCTGTGAAAAAATCATTAAAATCGGACAAAGCATGTAGGTGTTATACCATACAAAAATGCAAAAACTTGCAAAAAAAGGGGCCAAGCCGAAAACGAGGAAGATACAAGTGGCTCAACTGCATAAAGTGGTGATATCTAGAAGTGTGGCCAAGCCCATTATTTTGCTTAAAATAATAAATATATTTATTAATTATATAATAAATTAAAAGTATATCAATATCCATATTATTATCTAACTATAATTATGAAATAAATAAGTTAACAAAAATAACATGAACATTAAATAAATTTATTGAAACATTTACATGTGGAAATATCAAAATTAACAGACGCCATTCAAAATTAAAAGCTTGGTCGATGAATTTTTAACTTGGTTGTCGTTACTGACTAACCAAAACATAACCAATCCAAATCCATTGACCAAGCTTTTAATTTCGAATGGCGTCTGTTAATTTTGATATTTCCACATGTAAATGTTTCAATAAATTTATTTAATGTTTATGTTATTTTTGTTAACTTATTTATTTCATAATAATAGTTAGATAATAATATGGATATTGAAATATTATTAATTTATTATATAATAATTAAATATATTTATTATTTTAAGCAAAATAATGGGCTTGGCCACACTTCTAGATATCACCACTTTATGCAGTTGAGCCACTTGTATCTTCCTCGTTTTCGGCTTGGCCCCTTTTTTGCAAGTTTTTGCATTTTTGTATGGTATATCAATAATTTTTTTTAGAACGTACACGGTATGGAAGTTAGCATCCAAGTAGAGAAAATTACTTTATTTACAATGATTCAAAATAAAATCTCACTCATTGATAATTAAAAGGTTTGAGCATCTCAGTTATATATAAAAAAAAAATTGCATTATCTAAGCTTCCGGGCATCTAATCCAATTACCGTTTGTATATCACATGGCCACTGAGATGACTGACATCGGTGCAAATTTTGGCTTCTCTAACATTATCCATTGCTTAGCAAAACAAGAATTAAATAATTTGTTATTTTTGCATTATCTAAGCTTCCGGTCATCTAATCCAATTACCGTTTGTCAAGCACATGGCCACTGAGATGACTGACATCGGTGCAAATTTTGGCTTCTCTAACATTATCCATTGAGGGCCCACAAACTGATACATAATTCGTCAGCCAGCCAGCCAGCCACCCACCCAACACCAAGAAGAAAGTATTTTTGAACGATCTTGACGTCTGAATAACTTCTAGACGCATCAGCAGATCGGGATGAAACTTGAAATGGGTCATCTCATAGTAAAAGCCCATCGATTGAAGCAAGTTGCAGGTTTTTATCTCACATGGTTTCGCGTCGGCGACACCGTGTTAAGTGCTAAAGTAGGCGTGCGGTAATAGGCGCTAGTGGAAGCGGAGCCGCGCGTGGCTTGGCCCGGTGCGCTTCCGCGCACCTTGATAAGTCGAAGAATTTTTAAAAAAATCGAAAAAAATCGTAAAATTGCGATTTTCATGAGAAATAATTTTCCGATCGCGCTCAAAAACGTGGCAGTTCTTCGTTCAGAGATTTCGAAGGTCTCCATAAAATTTCATTGCAATCGGATTATCGGTTTAGCCGGAATCGTGCTAACAGACAGACAAAAATACAAAAAAAGAAAGAAAAGAAAAAAAAACATTCCGGATTTTTTTCTCCAGTGTAGTGAAATGGAATCTTCGCTTCGCTCGCTACGCTCATCCAATTATTATTATTATTATTATTATTATTATTTTTTTTTTTTTTTAGAAATTGTACAAATAATCGAAAATTAAGGTGCACAACTTCATAGAAAGTTAAAAAAAGGGCCATGAGGCAGTCACAGAGTGTCTAACTTACTACCGGTATGTCTAAGTTATACCTTAAAACCACATTATAAAATAAAATATAAATATAATAAATATTTTTAAAATAATAATAATAATAATAATAATAATAATAATAATAATAATAATAATAATAATAATATTAATAATAATTAACACAATTAACTGGTCGGGACATTTCGCCGCGTCGAATCTGCTTTTATTGCGTTTGACGTTTCAGCCCAACTGTGTGGGCTATCCTCAGAAAACAAGAAATAAAATTAAAAACTTACAAAAATATAAGCCAAGACCAGGCTTCCCATAGAAAAACAAAATAACAACATCAAAACATGGATTTTATTATAAGTCCATGATCAAAACAAACAGTTACCATGATCAGGCTCCGCCTTCTATAAAATTGCATTACATTGTTATGAGGTCTTTTTCACAACCAGATCAACATCACATTTGAGAATTTCTGGTGCGTATCCGATCACTCCGTCGAACTCCACTTTCTTGGGGCTGATCCAGTTCCGGGACAGGGAGGACGAGAAACCGGGAGTAAGATCTCGGGGATAATGAATTTATTTTCGATACGGCCAGCGTTGGAGTTGTCTTGAATCAGTTTAACTATGGGCGCCCACGACCCGCTCAGCTTAAACCCAACATCACTATTAAAATTGTTTGGTGTTTTAGCTATTTCAATGGACTCTCTAACCAATCTTGGTAATAACCGAGGCTCCTTGCAAACTATTGTGGCACTATCAAACAGAATTTCATGTCTTGGATTATTAGCATTTTCACAAGCATGTTTAGCACCGGGCCGCGAAAGCCTTAAATTTGAAATAATAATAATAATTATTATTATTATTATTATTGATTCATAGCAGTTGTCGAAAAATAAATATAAAAATAAAAAAATAGCTGAGAATTTTAAAACATTTTTGAGGTAACATTTCAAAATTGTTACAAACTGTTCGATTAAATGGAGTACATGGCTGCGCTGAAACTTCAACCATGCAAACACACATTCCTCTCTGGAATTATCTTCAACATTCAGCATAATACGGTTATTTAAATTAAACTTAATTGTGTTTATGATGGAATTATTTCTGTGGTAAACATATCACCCCCTAGACCTAATTAACAGCCATTATAGTTTAACATTCCATATCATATGTGATGAAACACATGCCCATTACTGATCAAGATTAGTTTGTATGTACACTTCATTGCATGTATATAATTGAGTGTGTTTCTATCCTAATTGGCTGACGGGTGAGTTTTTACGCGCCGCTAATGGTCACATTACACGATTCAATACTTACAACCATATTATCGAATTCACAAACAAAAGCGACTCAAGCTTTTGTGATGGTTGATCAAGTAATTTTTGTTCAATTGGTTGAATTGAACAATAATTATACTCACTCGAAAACGTGTGGGTAGATCACTAAAATCAACCACAGTAATGTTATCCGACAACACATTTTCCTTCATTACACTTAGTAAAATATAATTTTGACGTACAGACCTGTTTTTAAGATTGACAAAAATAATCATGTTGAGTTAGTAAATTTGATCCAATACATGTTTGTAATAAAAAGTTTACAAAGTAAAAAATTAGTCTGATTCGCGTTTACTTGCAAATATGTAAAGCATATTAGTGACACTCCTTACTGAAAGTTAAAATCGAGATGTACTATTTAATGACGTTTGTACAAGTATGCATTTCTATTTTAAAAACACATTTTACATTTGAAATAGTGTAAGAGTTCTGAAGTTCAGCTCCTTTCTAAATTAATCTTTCTTATTCTAGAATTGGATTTGCTATAACCATTTGCTCCGTTGAATGAATTTTGATATTGTTTATACACTTCTCTAAATGTACGTCGTGGACGATAGCTACGAGAACATCTAGAGCAGTGGTCGGGCCATACGAACATTTAGGAGCATGTTTATACGTATCTAAATGACTCCAACTTAATTTGGATGAGCGCAGCGAAAACTTCAATTTCACTTACCCTGAGAAAAAGAGCTCGTTTTTTTATCTGTATGACCGCACTTCACCGGGCAAACAGCATATGCGGTATTGATAAAAATTTCAGGGGACCTTCGAAATCTCTAAACTTGGATCTGTCAAGTTTTTGGGTACAACCGAAGAAATATTTTTCATGAATATCGTACCTTTCCGATTTTTTCCGATTTTTAATGCGATATTTTCGTGACATTTGGCCCGTGACCGGGCAAACTGCTACTACAAACTTGATGAAACTTTATAAGAACGTTCGAAATCACTGAAACTAGATATGTTATAATTTTGGGGCAATCGAAGAAATATTTCTCATAAAAATCGTACTTATAGGGTCAACGATTGGTCAATACAACCTCGCCGCCCCGCATCTTTTCGCGCTGGCCCAACGAGGCGCATGCCGGTTCTCGGTCTCTTTCAGACTTGCAGTCGGCCTCGCATTGTTGAAGGCAGACATGGTTGACTCTTGCTCTTGTCATACAATAATAACGACAATGACAATGACGACACGAAACAGTAATCATTGGACAAAAATAATCATCCATGAAAGCTTATCCATCAACGCGACTGGAAAAAGTTAATACATACTACAAGAAGTATAACTCATAGATCGGCGTGCAAACTTGCATATTATGTGACCTGCGTTATGTGTTGTGTTATTGTGAACCATCTGCTGCAACATTTTTCACATCCGAATGTATCTCCGTAACCATCTGGCTCGTCAATATTGTCATTAGCACGAATCATGGACAACACCCCAGACGGCGCTTGGTGTAGCTCAAACCAATTAAATTAATTGTCATTCCAGCATACACTGACGTGATTACAATTATGTAAGCGTAATGTTAAGGTGCTGTGTTGTTAGTAATCACATGGGAACTATAAGACCTCTCGTATTGCCTTTTTTTTCTCGCGTCAAGAGGCAAAGAACGCAGAACTTACAATGCATAAGTATTGCTGCTTCATAGAATCTCAAAATTTCCTCCCTTTCATCAGTGTATTCCGATATTTCTTGTCAGTTTTGTTTCGCAGGTTGGTTGCTTGTTACAGTGTCTTACTCTTACATCATGGTGTCTGATAAAGGTAAATAATATGTCTTACAGTTGCTTTTTAAAAAAATATGCATTCGTGTTATATCAACAAAATATTTCATTCGAGTAAAATCCTTTGAGTTCAAAGCAATCACACGAAGAGTATAGGACTTATCAATTTACTCGTCTCTAAAATCTCAAGAGATGTCAAAAGAGTGTATTTTATAAACTTTTAGGTACATTGTTATTTAGTTGTGACCTTAAACTTCTGAAAGTTCCGTAACGCTCACCCAAGGATAACAAAAGTTCCGATTACACGTTTCATAGACACACACCAATTAGTCACCAGTCACCGACAAAGTCAATTATAAGAAGTCGATGGAATAAAGCCTCACAAGGATCTCTCAAACTAATACTCTATTTAGCTACAAGCGACTTACGTGTAATGAAAAATGAAGATGGCATTTTAAATTCAGATTAAGAAATACACTCACGATGTTCATTTAGACATGGATCGTAACAAAGTTGATATCATCTTGTACTAACATTGTACGATTAGGCACATCTTCAAAATGTGGACAAAATTGAATGCTTAATCGATAAATAAACACAACTTATTCTAAGGGATATTTTAAAGCAGTACTTTATATTGTATTTCAAGAAACCCCAAATTATCTGTAGGTGTATAACTTTCAAATTAAAGAAATTACATTTTCCTAATTAATAACACTTATAATAACAAGAAAATAACCTCAAAACATGAAGCGTTGTCGAATAAAATTCTAGTATCGTTTAATCAATATTTTTAAATGCAGTGATTGTGTGATTAGATTAGAGTAACCGATTATAATCGATTCTAGTTAGATTTGGCAAAGTAAGTTATTGCAATAAATACTCTCTATACAATCTACGAGTTCGGGTCTCAGCTTTATTTACACAAGTCCAATGATCTAACGTCAAGTTCTGATTCTGAGTTAAATGTCGCAGGTCCTCGTTCTGTCTCCTAATGAGCCAGTTGGACGCTAGTTAGTCGAAGTCAGCCATGTGGAAAAGTCAACATCAAGTTAATATAGACGCGTAAACAGTCGTCGAGTTTCTGGCAGAAAGCGCGATTCACACTCACAGCCAGCGAACTTGAATAAAAAGTTACTTTCCGGAATTAATTAATTAACGGTGATTTTCATTTTGTGACAAACGCAAAACTGAGCCTTTTAAAATAAATTTTTAATTTATTTTCGTACGAAAATTATCTTCAAATATTCCATGTTATAAGTAATAACACAACACAATTATTCTACAATTATTTAAGTGAGTTAGCATGCGTTTTAGGCAAATTGCTGTTGCTCGGAACAACTGACACCACAGTGTTAAATTTGAACATATGTCACAAATGTGGATTATAGGGTCTACAGTAACACATTTTTAAATTTTGTTTAAAATATTTATAAAAATTAAATTGTTTTTCTCACGAATTTGATATGTTAAAAACTCCAATTGACCTATTCGTGATTTTTTTTCTGACTGATTAGTCAAAATTTGGAAATCATATACAGGCTGTCTAGTATGCTTTTGACACTTGCAAGTCTATATCGATGCATTTGCAGCGAATGCATTTGTAACGCCAAATGGTCCATTCCCTAGTGGTTCGGTTATTATGACCTTTTTTCAAATCAGCTTTAACAATATGAATATGTATAAATTGAGTTCCGTTTTGATGTACGTTATTAAATTGACTAGATGTCTCATAATATTTATTTCTGTAACGTACACGCATGATTAACTTACAGTACGTTCTCCTATTTAATTTACTGGGTGTATAAAGATGAAGATACAATCAACTTAACCACATAGGCGATCCCCTCCCAAGTAAACTATATATACGCTAACCAATCTGATTTACACCCACACTCAAAGAACGATCTTTCAGGAAATGTGTCTCAAGGCGAATGATTGGATCATCTGCACTCAGATCTTCTAGCAGCACTTTCACACACGGAAATTAAATAAACATGTGAAGATGTAGAGTAGGTGGTGGCAGAATACTGCATGTACTTGTTAGTTGATCGTACGTCGAGTTGCATTGCCTGGCATACTGCAGAACTCCCCATATCATACCCAATCACTGAGCTATAAGACCAACCTTCTAATTCTAATGAATGGACGTCGATTCGATACCCGTGAACAGCAATCCCGACTAAAGATATTTCAAAGGATAAATGATAGGATTGAGCCCCCTTGTACATTCCACCCCAAGTCGTCATTCCCAAGTCTGAATGATAGTCGTGAAAGTGACATGCATACTTACACGTTAATTTAGATGCTCATATTCTATGCTCATTAACATAAGTTTATTATCTTGTCCAAATGGTCGTTACTGTTGAGTCGTACAATGTCATAACTACAGTAACAGGTGTTTCCGGTTGTTTGAATACGCTCTGTTTTGTGTGATCGATTCGCAGTAGACTTGCGAGCACCAGTGGTGGATTCCCCAACTAAACGATAGAACTAAAGTTAGCAGCACTAGCACATTTGATTGTATTAAAAAAAAATTTAAAAAGATTCTTTTACTTTTACGTTTCAGAATTGGAATGCATTATCTTGCAAGGGATACCATACACTGCATCCCGCCTACCAACATATAACATTTAAAACAAAATTGTCTGCATCCAAAATATAGACTTCGAGAACTAGTTTTTCATTAACAAATCTTTGAATTTCGGTTGAGATTAGATTTTAATTTATGAATTGTTCATCATATTACTATGCATCCATGAGAGTCATCCTCGATTATGTAAATATAGGTTTATTGATATTTTGAACCTTAAAAAATATAATGTATTGATTTATTGTAGTATTTATCGGTATGGTGCTTTTGAATACTTGTAATTTATACTATGGGACATATCCTAAGTAATCCGTTCCGACAGCGTTAGCCTAGGAAATGTCATATAGCAACAAGTGATATGGTTTCGGATGCTAGAAACAGAATTGGCTCGGTGCTTAAATACGAAACTATTCAAAGGTCGTGGGTGCGATTCCACTCAATGACATACTTTAAAAAAGGATGGGTTGTATTGGTTTAGGGGCAGGGGAGGGAGTGCCAAGGGTTTTCATATTTTAGAGTACCATTAAAAGTCAATGCTCTGGAAAGCTGTTTCCATTTTAGTGATTTATTCGTTATTGAAGTTAAAAACCCAAACCAACTGCCAAATAATGTATGACTCAGTCAACAGGACATCATCCTGGTGAAATAAGATGTTAATGTATTTGTTTTATTCCAAAGACAACTCGATCGAACTTTGACTACCAAACATGCATACTGAAGTCAAAGTTGTTCTGAATCGGCCTTGTTGATTCTGGCGCTTTTTTGGTTTTTAATATGTTTTTATTTGATACCCCACTTGGCACAATGACCTACTAAAAAATATTTAGGAAATTTGACCTTAAAACCCTCGCCCGGCATGCGGATTTTTGCGGATTTTGGATATGTTATAGAGGGCATTTTTACGAATAGATTGATGTATAGAAACCTTCTGTTCAATTAGTGGTGGATTAAGCTAAAATAGGCCGGTTAATTACTAGATTACAATGTCCATACCACTGATTGCCATATTTCTATTAAAAAGTAACGATCTTTGGTTGGTTATCGCTCACTCGTCGATTGCGTCAGGGCCTACAGGGTTGGCTTGGTCGCTTTGGTTTAATGTCCCCCACTTATGTGACTTATTTATTTATAACATATCTAAAGAGCCGAACGCATTTCTAGGACCATGCCTATTAGAAGCCCTCTTGGAGTGGGAAAACTCATGCTATAGCATAGGCGACAGCCATATTGGTATACTGGCAGTTGCACTCTTATGCAAAGTCTAGCCTATCCTGCTTCAAGCTTCTAATGAGCTAGGTCTTATCCGAGGTCCCTGGTTTCAGCTTGAATAGATTTTATTATAGTGTTTTCATAAATGTTCTGAATGCATCACAAGAATTGATACTTTATTAAAGTCATGTGAATTATGATAAATATGATAGTTACCGTTATTTCAAGAAAATACAGAAAGATTAGCGCACAAAGTCGCCTCCACGTTAGCCTCAGCGAACCTTCTTAAGTACATGAACTCATTTTAATTTTGTGCGAGGGACAAAATACAGCGCATTATGATTCTTGTTCTCCCATTAGATGATTTACAAGTAATATGTTTCAGTTTATATAACCCAGCTCAGGATTAAAAACTGCTGCATAGGGCAAAGGTTACGATGCTCAGGATACGGAATAAGCGGGGGATGATAGACAAGAGACTTTAGTAAATTCTTTTTTGTTGTTTGTTTGTTTTGTGAAAAGCGCGTGAAACAAGGCTTGTAAATGTCGGAGCTTAAACATGAATTGTTTTTAAGGCATGTGTCATAAACATTTAGGATTTATTTATAAATGACTGAATGCGCGTTCATCGTGTTTTCGTCTACCCACGCAATGCTACGGAACTCGACCTGCTGTATTTACGAAACGTGGTTTGGGGTTGAGCCCATTTCACATTAAGTGAGGGTGAGGACAGTGTGTAGTTCTTTTTACACTGTCGCCAACCTAGAGATGATAAATAAAAATAAAATTTAAAAAATTGTATTATTTATTATATATTTTTACAATTTAACAAATTTCACATCTAAAATCAATGTAAATTTGTTATTTTGTAATCTTATTGCATTAGTAAGCAGACTGATGAATACATAAATTTAAAAAATCTATTCAGATCTACAATGCACCAACAATCCAGATGTTATTAAGTTAACCGTCTCGGTAGCTTAGGGGTAAAGCACTCGACCGGCAATCGGGAGACCGAGGTTCGATATCCCGCTGAGATGGATTTTTTAATTTCTGGATTGATTTACATAAAATACATAAATTAGGTCTAGTTTCTCGATTTGGATAGTCGGGAAACACTCCCGTTGGTGTAATTCTTAATATTTAATACAATATATAAATAAAAAAGTACATCTACCTTGTCTAGTCAGCTGTATACGTCTAGTTGGTGGGAAACCCGGGTCCGCTTGGGATGATATTTTTAATTTTTGAACCGTATTAAATAATAATAATGTTTAGTGCAATTAAATGTATACGTTTATTTTTTGACTAACAAACAAACAAATCACATCACAACAACAATGCGTATTCCCCCCCCCCCCTTGACGCTGCTCTTCTGGGGGCGTGACTGGCGTGGGCCCCCGATGTGGAATGTACGCCGCCGCGCCACCCCGACAACACGCGTATAAAGAAGGGCGCTCTGGCTAGATACCAACCACACTCACCACTGCAACAAGTTGCCTGCGACTCTGCTCGCCGCACAGCCACCCCAAGCATCACCTGGTCAGGTCAGTCGCTGCTTTAGGTTTTGATTTACTTAATATTGACTAAAAAATAAATCATTCAATCTCGGGACTACGCACTTACTTAATTCGGTGAAATTATAATAGAAAAATATGTGATGTTTTTAAATCTTCAAACAGTTTTTATTATTATATACAGTATTAATTTTATTAAGATAAAATCGATTCTCGATAAACAATTGTTTGAAAATGTCAACTTTGTTAAAACTGGTTTTGCCTGGGTTTTACTACAAAAGGGTAAGTTAGTTTCGTGTTCGAACAATCTGAAAGTTTACCACGTCTAATTTAAAGTTGTTCGGATTTTTATCAATTGTATGCAAATACATAATTTTTACTTTATTCAGATGTTAAAAAACAATATATTTCAAGTAAAAATGTCGTCAACATGTGTTGTATTAGCCTTTAAGAGGGAATATGGGACACATTTGGCAGTTGGCACATAGCTGTTTGCTCGGCCAAGAAGCATCCGAAGGAATATAAAACTTTGCAAATTTGTCAATAAAGCATGTATGGACAGCCCTACAGTCGTAGATTTTTAAAATTTGGTCTTAATTAGTCAGAAAAAAATCACGAATAAAACTTATAGCCAATTTTGGACTTTTTAACAAAATCGAAAATCATGAAAAACAACTTATTATTTAAAAATGATTTTTAAACAATTTTTTGAAAAGTATGACCGTTGAGCCCTATACTTCCACTTCCGTGACAACTGTCCAAAATTTCAACCATCTGCGGTATCAGTTAGCTGAGCGAACAGCAATTTGCTTAAAACAAAACGCATGTCCTATATCCTCCTAATTAATTAACTATCTTTGGTGTAATGTGTGATTTGAATTCTGATTTCAACACAGTTTGTAGCTCATGCTATTCTTGTTGTGTAGTGCGCATCACTGTAAACTAGATTAAACGTATTTAAAAATTTAAATAACGTCTTTCATAATTCGAATTATTCAAATAAGCACTGTGAATTTACGTTTGAATAAAAACGGTGTCGTCAGACCTAAAGTAAAAAAAGAAGAGGTCAGAAATAATGTAATAATTATTTTTAATGTCAGAAAAAACACAATTAAAATTATAGACACTTGTTGGGACTTTTTACGAATCGTAACATGCAAATCCAGGTTATTTTAATAAGATTTTTAAACTATTTTTGGAAAGTATATCTGTTTTGGAGTCTGTAAACGGTGACTTGGGCCGTCTGCACAACGTCCAAAAATTTCAACCTCTGCGGTATAGTTATCTGAGTAAATCGCAGTGTTGCATTAAAACCACGATGTCTATATCCTCTTAAATTAAATACGTCTTTCGATTTCGTTATCCAATCACCGTGATTGACGTTTGCATTCGGCTGGTCGCTGATTAAAGTAAAAAAGAAGAGGGTAGACTCATGAATAAAATTTTTTAAATTTATTTATTTATATTTCAATGTTTTATTTATTTTCCCAGTACATTTGCGAAAGACTTACAAAACAGTTTTACTTGAAGATAATCTTACAGTAAAAGTTTCTCGTTTTTATTGGTGTCTATAACTTTATTTACATACGCAAAGTTACATTAAAGGTTTAACGGGTAAGAGCGCAAAATAGTTTATATAAAATACCAATTATGATGTATACGAAAATTCGAAGTTTCGCACTTACATTTTTATGTTCACTTTTATTACCCATTTACTTTCCTATCTTTTGCGTTTGATATTTTGAAAATATTCCTTTTACTGCTTTGACCTTAAACAACACTGTTTTTTTAAATTTTACTTGAAATATTTTAATGATCCCATGCATAACTATAAATTGTGTGGGGTAAAGTTGAGAGAAATTCAGGGATTGTTCTTATAGCATGACAATATTGACAGCATTTAATATACCGGTACGAAAGATAACGAGACAAAAATAATTCATTAGTTTTATATTTAATAATTGAATTAATTGTTGAGCATTTATCTCATTTTGGTACTATTTCCTTTCAGTTTTAAAAAACGTGATAAATGATTATAAAATGATGCTGGAACTGTATAAAAATGTATAACAATGCAGATCAATAAAAGCGTTCTACTTAGAGAATTACTAAGAAGTGCATTACGCCTCTTTAATATCATACAAGATGAACTTGAATCTGATATTGGTTATTATAATATAATAACTTATAATATTTTAGTTATGGATAATATTATAGTCTTTTTGATTATCACGCTTGATAGCAACTTTTTTGTTTTTAGTACAAAAAAAATTTGCGTCTTTAAAAAAAAATAAGGATTTAAACATTTTCCCCAAGTCAAAGTTTATTCCCTGTTATATAATTTATTAACGGAAATATAAATGGTAAAAATACGCGTACAAGGCGTCTTGTTACGAGAATTTAATATCGTGTATTCCACTGAAAGGCTTAGAAGTATATTAATATAATCGTTCCATTATCATCATGTCTCTTGCAGAATATAATAATATGATGGTTTGATACAATGTGATATATGGTAAGTTGCTACATTTGTACTTGGTAATAACATTTTACGTCAGTATCTGCCACATATCAGATTCAGAGTTAACGTACTAGCAATGAGTTTCGTTCTTGCCCGTTTCTGAAAGCACAGCTTCGGCATGCATATACCGTTTTATTAGACGAGATAAATATTACATATTATAAGAAAATTTTAGCAATACGAATGCACTAACAAATTGTTAGTAAATTAAATTAAAAATTACAAGAAATGCCAACAACGCAATAATGTGCACACGACTTTGAGAAAAACGAAACGGCGTAAACGTACGGCGTTTAAGCGTAATCTCTATTAAAAACGATTTCCACTTTAAAATCAGCATATTATTCGATGAGCGTAGCGAGCGAAGCGAAGATTCCATTTCACTACATTGGAGAAAAAAATCAGAAATGTTTTTCTTTTCTTTTCTTTTCTTTCTTTCTTTCTTTCTTTCTTTCTTTCTTTCTTTCTTTCTTTTCTGTTTGTATTTTTGTGTCTGTTAACATGATTCCGGCTAAACCGATATTCCAATTGCGATGACATTTTCTGGAGGCCTTCGAAATCTCTGAACTTAGAACTGCCACGTTTTTGAGCGCAATCGAAAAATTATTTCTCATGAAAATCGCAATGTTGCGATATATAATATAATGTTTGTCGGTGTAACGAGTGTATAACCCGGTATTGTTTGCCCCCAATAATGAAGCATACCAAATCAAATTCAAACGTTGTACCAGCATTAAGGATTTAATTAAATTTGTATTATGCTCAATTTTTTCTTCCTTCAAAGTAGTTTCAACTTAGCATTGCACAAATCAAAGCGTTAGAATAAAATAAACCCCCGTCTGGGCCCGGGGTAGAATTGGCCCAGAGCATGGCTCTGCTAATCGTACAAGGCGATTCAAGAGAAAAAGTCCACCTCGCAAACATCAGCTAGTGAGAGGGGAGTGTATTACTCCCCGAAACTAGAGGCGAGCTCTGGCAATCGTCGTCGGAGACACCTCCCCCTTCTTGACGACCTCCCCGACGACGATAATTCAACGACACAACGAACGATGACGACCGCGAAGTGAGAACCCCCAGCTCTCCTCCCCCTTCCCGTGGCTGGTTCTGACCAGCATGGGCCCTTCCTCCCCATATCCCCTAGGCTAGAGTGGTAGGCCTTCATGATGACCTAACGGTTGACGCTCCCTTAATCCATATAATCAAAAAACAAAACAAGCAACAACAATGAGCAATAAATGATTGATGACGTTAGAAAATATAAAGCACACAGTACACAAAATTCACCTCATTTAGTCCCCGACCATAGATAATAACGGTTACAACTGAGTTATCAGCTTAATTTTATAACGCTATAATCATGCACATTCTGCACTTGTTAAGACATAAACGAGATATAAAAGCGTGTTACAGCCACGAGTCATCAGTTTTCAGCCGTAACCCATTCCCTCGCTCAATAAGAATATCTCAGCCCCAGCGAATTATGTCACTGACCATTAACTTCTAATTAAAACCGAGTACTTTCTTTTCACCTAAACAATCTCTACTAGCTAGTAGCTACACTCTATTCTGCCTAGCATTATCATCATATTCCCCCACATTCACGGCCTCAGCGTCAATCACAGTTGCAAAACCTTGCCTTAGTTCTAAGCACGTCGACATGTGTATATTCCCCGGTGCCTCCTTCAAATCAGCCAAAGAGGCTTCGTCGTGGTTTTCAGTAATGTAACATCCACTTACAAGATTTTTTTATCACATCATTCGTTTCAAGCACTCGTATGGGAGAACACAAAATAGTGAGCAACGCTACATAATCAAACGTAGATACGAAAACAAAATAATACGTTTTATGTCAGTGTTCAAAGCTAATTTTTGGTGGGTGTGCCGGGTAATATGATCAAACTTTTCAGAGAAGCTAGCACCGGAACACTAAATAATAGCCATTCTGAATCATCCTTGTTGAAGGGAAAGGTCAACAAAAAAATTACTGAATGCTTATCGGAGATCATTGCACCGTTTTTATCGTGAGAAATGACACTCGCACATAAGGACGGACGGACAGAATAGTGATGCTGGATGCATAAGGCCCAGTTCCAAATAATTGGTTTTGTTGTAAGGGGATAGGACATACGTGTTAAATTGTTATTGTTTAAGTCTTAAGAAATCTGTTATAAGAAAAACAAATCTTACGACGGACCAATCAGACGTCAATATGCATTTCGACGACTAAAACTTCATTATGACAGGCCACTAAAACATTATCCACACACACCACATTATTATTTTATCAGGATATCGGATTTTTTTATAACTAAAACAATTTCTTAAGACTAAAACACGTTCGTGGGAACTGGGCCTTAGAGAAGCTCGCTCCATAATAACAAGGTCGGGTCTGTCAATCAGATCGCGATTTGGAATGATTTTATTGACTGACAGTACGAACTTGAATATTTGGAATATCGCTACCGCCACCCAGGAAGCATTGAGATGCAGTAGTGTGGTATGTACATGACTCATCATGAATAATTGTCCTTTCTATCTTGTTGCAACAAACAGGTCAGTATTACAGACTCCTCTCTCGGGCAATTGCACCTTTACACGCAAACACCCAGAGCGCAGTTCGCTTTAGACGAATGTGCAACAATGTGAAGTTCCTGCCGGAAAACATGTGTTTCAGTACAGTCAAACGCGACACTTATCAATGTTACAATAACGCTCAAGTAAATTGCAACAATGTAACTCCAGTAGAATGGAATTGGATCTTCGTTTTACTTGGTGTTCTTTTGAAATAAAATGTTCATTTAACTTTTATGTTTCTGTGTAAAAGAGAAAACGACATAGACGGGGAGAAATAAAGAAGGAAATGAACTAGATAGAATCTTTCTGTTGGTGGTAGAGAACATTCCGAAGATACTTTAGTACGCGCACTTCGAAACTGGTAAGAGGGGTTACCATCCACACAGGGGCCAAGTCTCGACAAAAACGTTTTTAGTGTGGGTGCTACGTGATATCAAAACGTTTACGTGACAAAAATATTGTATTCTTGAAACGCAATCGGATACATCATTGACATTACGAGGGTATTTTATTCTTTTAAAATATTGTGTGGATTGTTGCTATTACAAGTAAATTTATATTATTGTTCAGATGCCACTGAGAGAGAGTAATTACTTGAAAGCCACAAATTCAAGCTGATAATAGGCTACAACTCGAGTCAAAATCAAGACCTGATCTTTATTCCGTTAAAAAAGCTTCGTGGTTTAGAACAAACCTGTTGAACGAACTTTCTAGAAGAACGATCGTTTGCTCCACAAAGGCAGACAGCTACCGAGAAAAGACGAGGTTGTAGTTGTTGTGAGTTGATAGCAATGTAAACATTGTAGCAAGGACCTCCTAAGAATTATTCAGGCTCATTTAGAATACTCTGCTCCAGTACAGTAGGCCTTACATATAAGTTTACCTTAAACCCGGCACCTCCACCAAATCAAACAAAAGAGTAAACTGCCCTCAAAACCCTCAAACTCCTGACCCCCCCATCCCCCCTAACACATATTTTTACCACATATAATTTTGCTACACACTTTGTGTAACTGTCAATGAAATGCAGCGTTGGATAACGGTTGTAATTATTATATCCTGCTTTTAAATGTTTTAACGTATTCATGAAAAGCACGATGGGGAAAGGGGCGTTAAAGAGGATATCGGATGGCCGTGTTTTGAGCAATCGTCATGAATATTACGTATGAATTTGTAATTTAATAATAAATACGAATATTTTACGGAGATGGTTTCATAATCATAAACTTTGAAGCAAACAGCGATTTATTAAAACTAAAAATACACTTTAAAATCGAATTTATTCCAAAAACTATGTTAAGTTCCATGCGGTAATCGAAACTGCGCTTCACGTAACCAAATATTATGTTTATAAACACAATGGCATGGCCAATAACGTTTTAAGAAGTATATTGTATATTGTTCATTTACCTATAGCATTCACTAACCTACCCTGAACATTGAACTAACTCACTATCACCACTTCGTTTCAATGTTTCGTAAATCTTACACCACCCTAATCCGTCAAATACCAAGATACTGCATGACTTCTCCTACAGTGTGACAGGTGACGTACTGTAAGAGTTCATTGTCCTTACACCTGACGAAGTTTTTGTGTGCACAAGCTAAGATGATGAATACAACTAAAGAACTTATCACCAAAATTTTACTAAAGTGGTATTGAGTCTTTTTAATAAAGATAAAATATTACAGTTATTAAAAACAAAGACACACAAAGTAAAATATTAAGAATCTTCGCAGTAGAAACAGGTTTATTTCAAAATACATTTGAAATATAAGACACAATATCCTTTATAAATATTAGGTGGACAGTCAGTTCTATGTACATTATAGGTGCGATTCACATAAAAAATGCATTTGGCAAAAATGCATTACATGCATTTTTGTAATCAATATTATAACTTACGGTAAAATAATAACAACATGTATATTTTCTTATTTGGCACAGGAATTTCTTAAAGACCCCACATTATTTTACAATATGTATCTAAATTTTAAAAAATAAATTTGAGAATGTTATTAAAATCCCAACTAAAAATTAGCTCTAAAACTGAGTAGGTGATAATTTTGTAGTGGACTCACGGCGAAAAGAGTACATTTCAATTCCATTTTATGGAGGTTATCTAGTAAACTAGCTTAGAGAAGACGGATCAGTAAATCCGTATTTTTCTTTCCAAAAACAGTTGTTTAATAATCGTTAATAAACGAAACTATCATTTTTAAAATGCTGTTGTGTCCAGTTGCATTAAATTCACGGCGACTTGGTTATATTCGCCAAGTGGCTGTTCAAATTTATTTTTTAATCATGGTTCAACAACAAGGAGAATTTCTTTGTTGTGATGGAAATTAGCACAATGTTGGTATCACGTTTAGCCCTACGACACTTTGTTCCAACATCATAGTTAGGTAAAGGGGTGTTTCCTCTAATTGATCCTGGGCATCACCGATCAGCACCGGCCTGCCAAGCTCGGCACCTCATCTTCTTCCTCGTTCTCTTGTCGCAACACCCCAGCTCTCCACTTTTTCCTGTCCTCCCGCCGTCTTTCTCTCTCTTCAACCACTAACCACTCCTCTTCTACCTGTACTTGGTCTTGCCATCTGTCTCGAGGTCTTTCCACTCTTCTTCTCTCATTTATGAGCTCAAATGCTTGTCTTGGGATTCTATTCTATTGTTATTTTTAAATTTAAAAAAATGTGCGTATTTTGAGTCTACCCACTCAGTCACATAACTGATATAATCGAATTAAAGATTGCACTTTTGAATTCCTTTAGGCCGATTTATGGTAATTCTTTCTTTTTAGTAATTTCTATTGTATGGCTTTATAATAACTCTTTAATGTAGGCATATATAAAATAATTAGTTGGTGTTTTATTAATAACACATTAAAAAATAAATCGTGCTTGACAGCCATTGTTATAAACGTTGATGATTTCACAAAATAATTTTATTTCTTCGATGTCCCACGAACGATTCTATCCATCAACGTCCACCATAAGCTTTCTCTCTCTTTCAGAGTTTGAAAGGCAACTCCGAATTAGCTCTTATAATGATAAATTTGTACCACTTGTGATATTTAGAGCAATGGTTTCAGTAATATTTGTATCGTTTGGGGATGGAACTATCACCCATTAGTGAAGAAGATGCTTTAGTTAAACCTTGGGGTGTTGTGTAATAATTTAGGTTTTTGATACACACTCTTAAAAGAGACTTAAAAAGTTAAAAATCTACCTCATTGTTAAGACATTACCGCTTCGTTTTCTTGCGAGTCTTTAATTACTTTGCTAAGATTTTGTTTAGAGCTTAGAACGAAAATATTTTCAATTCTCTACAGATAGGAAGATACTTAAAGTTGTGATTCATTCTCACAAAAACTTCCTCGAAAATTAATTTGTAATTGAATGTAAAATAAAAATACATAAATGTAGCTTACACTTTATAGAAATACGGCTGTGGGCCTACCTGTATTGTAGCCTTATGATTAAAACACTATAATTAATTACCGTTACACGCTTGGGTACACTACGCTACGCTACAAGTTTTGACTGAGATGGAAAACAAAGTATGGCGATTATAGACAAAATTGGCAGAAATGTTTTAAAATCATCAGGAAAAACTGGTCATAGAAGGCAATATATAATATAGAAGAGAAAGATTTATATATATAACTTCAATCTTCCTCTCAAAATAAAATAAAATGTATTATTGTTTTCTGTATTCAATACACAGAATGAGATATATTCCTCAATTCGTGACCATCTTAACAATCGCCCCATTAAACTTCACAATTTACAACTCAAATTCCTTAATTGATTTAACACAACTAATTACGTTAAACTCCACGAGTTAAAATATTTACGCCCTACTTCGAGTGAAAGCAAAACACACCTGTACCTACCTACAGCAAGATTCGAATACATCCTCCCACGCATTAGTCGGAGGTAGGCGTCGATTCGTCTCGTAATTCGTCTGAGCCGAGAATCTGTACCGGGTTTTAGCTACCACGGAGTATGAGAATTTATGATGCGCAAAGTCACACTTTGTATGCCGCGTAGGGAGAGGGACATATATTATACAGTTTACTCAACACAAGGAAAAACTAGAAAAACGAGGCCAAATTGCTTTCAATCTTGTTCCGTGTTTATAACGGTGGCACAATGTAGTCTCTTTTCTTGCTATTCGAGACTGCGGTTTCACATACACAACGCAGATAGACAAATAGGAAAATGGGGGGTGGGGGGTGATATGCACTAGATATTAGTGACCAATTTAGCAAACTGGCGAAAGGGATTAAACAATCAAGTGTAAATATAAATTTTAAAAACAATACATTAATTAGATTAAAAGACTTGTATATCATTTTCAAAACATTAAAATTATTAATGAAGCCTGTTTGTTTTTTTGTGAATTTTTCTTTAAATTAATAAAATAATTTATTCGTGCGTAAATATTTTTGTTTGTGTTTATATTGGTCGTCTATTATTAATTTTATTTATCTTGGTTTATTTGATATTGTCTGTTTTCGAAGGTTGGGAAAATATCAAGTGTGGCTGTTAGTAAAGTAGTTACATTTGATTTGATTTCAAATACAGAGGTATTGGTTCAAACCGTGTTCATGGCCAAGATTTTGACTTTAAAGTCGGACCTATCTCATTTAATCATCAGTAAGATATTGTGGGCTTGTGCACACGCAGACTTAGGTGCAGCATCAGGTGCGAACCATACAACAAGGTATAATGTCCTTCACTAGAAGTCACTTTTTACCAGATTACAGAGAGACCTTGAGGGTTATTATTTAATTTCTTAGTAATACACCTTGCGATCCGTCACTTTCTAGTTTCTGCGAAAAATGTTATGCGAAAGCCGTACGCCTATTTATATATTGTATTCCATTAAAACTGGATGTATAAAAGAACCATTGAAAAACATTTCAATAATGTAAGAAAATACGTGTAAAAATACATAATATATTCAAATTCTTTGAATCTTAATTCATTATGCTTACAATGGTATTTATATCATGTGTGAGGGTATGATGGTTTAAAATGTGTGTGTAATGATGTGGGATAAGAGGCTCGTTCTTCTCTCAAACTTTCTAAGAAGTTACAGCAAATGAGATTGGCCGCGGGATTTCGTGTTAGTTAGATAGATTCTGTACAAGGGTAAAGCCACGATGAAAGTTTGCAGCTTACCAACATGGGATTACGCCGTGAAAACTTAAAACAATAGACATTTTGCAAATAACCGCTATCCACTTGAGATTCAAAACAAACTAAAAACTTTCATCCTAATGAAGCTTCTTTACTTTACCTTGGGTCAAATTATATTCAGAGTATAATGATTTGAGATATCACAAGTAGGTTTGAAATATTGGTAACATTACATATTATCTCGCAATAATACACGAAAGCAGACACAATCACACTATCAATATAAAGAAATATGATATGTATCAAATTGTATTAGAAAACATTTTCGGCCAAATATCTGAGGAGAATACATGTACATTGTACATAAATAAGTTGACACTGTATCTGTATTTATTGTGAAATTTACAAAATACTAATACGTATGGCTACCACAGTTTTCATTATTACGTTTAAAAATATATAGAACAAGCTTGAGTACGGGATAATCCCAGGCGAAGAAACCCACTATTGTAGAACGTTGCCGTATGAAGTATCATAGCTTTGGTGGAGGCGCCGGGTTTGAGAAATGGGTACATCTACACTGACCCCCAGGGTTACAAAAACCATTCACACACTGAGCACGAATATAAATATTTATTTGTAGCTTTTAGTCTAATTGAACAGTTGCGTTATTTTACTCTAAGCAAGCATTGACTACGGAGATATCTACAATGCCTAGCGGCGTGATAGTCGAGTCGGCAGTGCCCACACAATTTTTACTGTAAAATAAGTAATAGATTGATGAAACCGTATACATAAAGCTTAAAAGCTAGGTTTCAGTAAAAAAGGGAATAACTGTTTTGCTTACGCTAACTCCTATACAAACGAAAATATTTTCACATTATATTCATTAATTTAAAATTATACTATTGCTGTAAATAAAGTAACAACGTATAAGCAAGAATCGTTGCGCGTAAGAAATTCCAATCGAATAAGACATGTCTGTTCGTGCATGTTCGTTCAAGTGCACGTGACCCGGAAATGTACCATAATGTTTGTCACAACAACACACTGTGGGTGGCAGGACTGAGCTGGTGGCTAGCAGAAGGCAGCCTGGTGTTGATACGTAGACCTGCTTCTGTGGATGCTGACCCTACTGTGGGTGGCAGGACTGCATGCGCAGGTGCTTGAATGAGGCTAGCAGAAGGAAGCCTGCTGGTGTTGATATGTAAACCTGCTAGTGTGCTCACTCACACACGACTGCACATGTCATGAGCATTCACTCACACACGCTCACGTAATAGATTCCCAAGCTAGACCAACAAAATATATGAGGTGGGGTGGGGGTGTTTTTTTATAATGTTAACAGTAACGTAAAAAAATAGTAGTTTATTTTGAGAAGTTGAGGTGTTTTTCAATTTTATGTAAATTTAGCATCGAATAACATTTCACTTTTTCTTTCGTCGAAAACCCTCAGTTGTTAGGGGTTTCTTGCACTTGTATTAGAAAACCCTCAGTTGTTAGGGGTTTCTTGCACTTGTATTAGAAAACCCTCAGTTGTTAGGAGTTTCTTGCACTTGTATTAGAAAACCCTCAGTTGTTAGGGGTTTCTTGCACTTGTATTAGAAAACCCTCAGTTGTTAGGGGTTTCTTGCACTTGTATTAGAAAATTGTGCCATATATAGGTACATTTAAAATGGACACAATTTAACTTTTGCCTCTAGAACGTTAGAATACAACGCAACATGGATTCTCAATATTATGGTAAACCCACATTTTTAGTAAAATTAGCATTTTGAAACGTTTTCAATCATTTAAGTTTGTAATATAGCACCCGAAACATAAAACCCACAAATGGCGTACCTCGTCGGCTTACATCTTCTACCGGCAATCCCGAATTTAGTTTTGTCGATGGTGTCCAAAAAAGGGTTGGTTCGTCATTGGGTTTTGGTTCTTAAGTTTCGCAGTTCCTCTCCAAACAGTTTGACCAGGATTCTCGAATTTATTTCCCTAAGAAATTTGTTTGATGGTTAAAAAGCTGAGTTTGTTTGTGATGTAGAATGTTGTCACGAGTTTCGTTGTTGATTCTTATTTTTTTAGTAAGAAATCGCGAAATTTAACGTTTATTTTTTGTATTTATATTTGTACCGCAACACATGCATCATGGAACATGGAATAAATTGCCAGCTGCAGCTGTTGAGGAATCCTCGGTAAAAAGGTTTAGAAGGTGTTTGGAGGATATGGATTTGGATCTGATGAAGATTTCATTTGACTGATGTTGATTTGATGATGGCGATTTAGATGTAAAATGAGAAAATAAGAAAAATTAGTGTGATATTAAATACAATAATAAAATGTTAATTTTAGGTACTTGCCACCATGTAACCACATATTTCCAAGGGCAATAAAATAAATGAATACACTAATTAAACGTGTCAACTAAACAGAATTCGCTTATTTCCACACTAGAAGACGTTTCGAATAACAGCCTTGTTCTTTTTTACCCTCATATTTTTTCAGCTACATTGAGTTAAATTTTTTTAATAAAACCTTGTTTGTTTTTCTTCATAAATATCTTCATGTTTATTTACTAGGCCGCTTCGCGAACGCTTTTTCCAGTCGCGTTGATGGATGAGCTTTTTTGGAATATTTCTGTCCAATGATTACGTTATTATGTGGAATCTCGTTACTTTTTCCAGAGGTTACTTGATACTACTTGTTCATTATACACATGTAAAAGGCTTATATTAAAACCTTTATTTCTATGAATTTTGACCAACTTTTTCAACTTTTTCTTTCAAGAGGTACCACATCACCATAATCTTTATGTCAATGTAAAATATGAACGTTGTAGCCCCACCCGTTTGGTCAGAATCGGCCCAAATATCACGAAAATATCGTATTAAAAACCGGGGAAAAATCGTAAAAGTACGATTTCTATAAGAAATATTTTTTCAAATGTCTCTAAAATCATAACATATATAATTTCAGTGATTTAAACGTTCCTTTAAAGTTTCATCAATATCGGAGTAGCCGTTTGCCAAATATCACGAAAATATCGCACTAAAAATTGAAAAAAATCGTAAAATTACGATATTTATGAGAAATAGTTCTCCGATTGTACCCAAAAAAATACAGCTCTAAGTTCGGAGATTTCGAAGATCCCCTCCAATTTTCATCAAGATTGCATATGCCGTTTGCCCGGTAGAGAGCGAACAAACAGACAAAAAACTAACAAAAACAAAACACCCGAGCTATTTTTCTTGGGGTAACGTAAGTAAAAAAAAAAAAAAAAACACAAAGTCAAATTGAAGTCTTCGCTTCGCTCATCCAATAACCTTATCTTAATCTCTGGGATATGCCCACTCTAGAAATGACATAACAATTCGATGAAATGAAGTGAGATTTAATGGTGTTTTCGTTGGAAATCGACGCATCTCTTCGTCTTTGGAATGATGATATAAGTCCACATCATGGAATGCGGGGGAGAGGGAAGGTCACAAGTCTTGTCAAAGGTACCGCTATAACGAGCCTCAGGTTCATGAAGGCTACTCGGTTTGGCGAATACAACCATCGAGGACTACGTGATCACATTGATCTGTACGCTTGTTTGTTATACACACGATCTCACGATCAATACAACGATTATAATAAATAAATAAATAAATTGTATTTAGAGTATAACTGATTATGAATCTTATCAACGTTCTAGCTACAAGCGTGGGTAAATCTCATGCACTGGCTGAACATACACTTCTCAAAGTAGATTAAATCTGAAGTTTACTTTACTTTCATTTCGATAGTTATTTAGTTTAAATCGTTAGAATGATGCTTTACATTCCATTACTAAATAAATAATTAATTAAATAAGTAATAAAATCTCGTTGTTTGCTGGAGGTGCCGAGAACGAATTATTTAAATGAAAACAATACTTCAATAATGTGTTTACAACTGTTAATAATTTACGGTACCTTATCAAGCAACAATCATGATATTTCTCTTGATTGGGTAGCAGACGTGCGACGAGAGTATTAATTCATGAAAAAAATCACTGTCGAATTATTTTTGTTTTTTGTTCTCTTCTTGTTTCTCTCTGTTTGTTGCCCCCCGATCGGAAATCGGCATACGCGATCTGATGAAAATTTGACGGACCTTCGTTTTCTTGGAATTAGAGTGTACTGTTTTTGGTACATGGAAGAAATATTCTCATAAATATCGTAAGATTTTCAAGTCTTTTTCACAATTGACGCCGACTCTGACCAAACACTGGTTGGGCAGAATCATATCAACATGGACATAAGATTATTGATCTGTACCTTTTGAAAGAAAAGTTAAAAAGTTAGCATAGAATCTATAGAAATAAATGTTTTAATATAGTTTTTCAATTTTATGCGATATTTCGTCACATTTGGGCCATTCTGACCAACGGTGAGGCTACACGTTCAGTTCACATGGATTAAAGTTATGGTGATTGTACCTTTGAAAGTAATTAAGTTAAAAATAGTCAGATCTACAGAATAGGTTTTATATGATTTTGAAGTTTATAATAAAATTAATCAAATAACAATAAAACTTGACACATACCTCCACAAGCATTCAAATAGCAATTGCAAAGGACAAAGTGCAAACACGTACAAACGCAAATAATAAACGTACCATCACAACGCGCGGACTTTAGCGTTTTCCTAGTATACAATAGATCAATGTTTTCTTGGTAAATTCTTAACATTGCTTGACGTGAGAGATATGCGTAACCTCTAAACATGCACAAACGGGAAATGATCCAACATCCATTAATGTTTATAACTTTTGTATTTTAATTGTTAAATATTATTCGCGTACTATGTGTGAATTAAAACTATAAATTATTTGAAAACCTGTTATGCGGTAGACACGAAATAAGAATATGTTTAATTATTTATTTATTTTAAGAACTTATATCAATTCATCTATAGATGAATAATTATCTCAACTATATTTTAAAGTATTTCATCATTTTCCGAAGATACTACATAAATATAATTGGATGAGCGTAGCGAGCGGAAGCGAAGACTTCAATTTCACTGACCCCCCCCAAAAATTTAGCTCGGGTGTTTTTTTTTTTTTGTCTGTTTGTTCGCTCTCTACCGGGCAAACGGCATATGCGATCTTGATGAAAATTTGAGGGGACCTTCGTTTTCTCTGAACTTAGAGGTGTATTGTTTTTGGGTACAATCGAAGAAATATTTCTCATGAATATCGTACTTTTACGATTTTTTTCCGATTTTTAGTGCGATATTTTCGTCACATTTGGGCCGATTCTGACCAAACGGGTGGGGCTACAACGTTCAGATTTCACATGGACATTAAGGTTATGGTGATTTAGTACCTTTTGAAAGAAAAAGTTGAAACAGTTAGTCAGAATCCACAGAAATAAAGGTTTTAATATGAGTTGTTTGAAGTTTATAATACCAATTAACAAGTAACAATAGAAACTTGACAACAATCACCTACAATGCATTCAAAAAGCACTTGCAAAGGAAAAGTGCGAACAAACGCACAAAACGCAAACAAAAAACTTACAAAAAACGCTCATCCATCAACGCGGCGGGCTTAGCGTTTTCTTAGTATATATACATATTTAATACATACATAATATACTAAATACACCCATTATACACCAATTTGATTGCTTAGCTGTACATTCTTCGCAGTTTACACATTCTCCTTATTTTCTCTTCATGTTATTAGCTATAGTCATGGATGGTCTCTAGCCTTACATTCTATCGCTTGTTAGTATCAGCGTTTGCTAAACATTTCATCATCATTCATCCCGGTATGTTATCGAACTTTTCTGTCAAGATATAAATACAATCACATTTCCTTGTTTGAGATTCTTCAAGTATACGACGTTTTCCGGTTCGCTGTGAAATCAAACACAGACAATTTCTTCGAAATACGTTTGTCTTTCTTCTTTATCTTTCGGAAACGCATTTTCTTATTTCCTACGTCTTCATTCTCTTAGACTTTGATAAAACCAAAAGTAAAATATACATAAAGCTCGAAGTTTGATGTGTCATTTAATATCCTTTCTGACAGTTTTCTTGTGCGTAGAATATAACTTACAATCAAAGGACAAGACCAAGTTTCATTTCCAACATGGCGGATTAAAATACGAAGATTTAATTTTAGTTCAATATTCTTACTTTACACTTATTCCCTTTTTTTAATAAAAAAATAATACATATTAATTAAGAATCATGTTTTGGAATTGTTAACAATAAATTCAAGAAACATCGTAATACGTAGAATTTTACTGTCTACGATAACCCTCCAGGTAGTGCTAATTCGTGACTGCAGGAATATGATACTATTAAATTTCAACGACCATGTATTTTCACAAGGATATTTTAAAACCACAAACATCGGCCATAAGAATGTAATACTTAATAATTTTTAAAATGAAAGATGTATGAGCTTTATGTAAAATATTTTTCTATCGTTATTTATCGAGAATGTAAAGTATAATCCACCTCGGTCACAGCTCTGGCTTTGACTTTGATCAAGAGAAAAATACAATTTTTCTTCTTTACAAATCGTTTGTTTGATTGACGTCACATTGAAATGGATTCATCTTCATTAATCGTTCCTTCACAGCTAGAGAGAAAACCCAACATCGATCAGTTATCAGACACCCACCTTTAAAACTCATTTGTTTAAGTTTTAACATGACAATATTATGATCGCAGAAAAATTACCGAGTGAGCGTGGCTTCCAATCAACAAC
The DNA here is from genome assembly GCA_024449915.1 of Sweltsa coloradensis. Classification (NCBI taxonomy): domain Eukaryota; kingdom Metazoa; phylum Arthropoda; class Insecta; order Plecoptera; family Chloroperlidae; genus Sweltsa; species Sweltsa coloradensis. Next base: position 54,034 of record JAMZAV010000578.1, read on the forward strand.
GAACCGCGTGGGTGAGTGTTATAACTAGCATCGCAAACCGCGTGGGTGAGTGTTATAACTAGCATCGCAAACCGCGTGGGTGAGTGTTATAACTAGCATCGCAAACCGCGTGGGCGAGTGTTATAAGTAAGTAGCATCGCAAAACAAACCGCGTGGGTGAGTGTTATAAGTAAGTAGCATCGCAAAACAAACCGCGTGGGTGAGTGTTATAAGTAAGTAGCATCGCGAAACAAACCGCGTGGGTGAGTGTTATTAAACGAGGGAGCGGAGCGACTGAGTGTTTCCATTCAACTCAAACGGCTCTCATTCTGTGATTTGTCTGTCTGTCTGTACGTCGAAAATCAGCCGAACCGCTGAACAGACTGCGCTGAAATTTTAAACAGACATCCGGTACAAGTTTACTGAGAACTGTTAACAAAATCAGCTAGATCCATTGCGATTTAAGTCTACAATAAATAAAAATGTGATATTTAAAAATATCGATACCATTTGTTAAGTAGCAGCTAGCGGGACGAGATCTACCTGGCTGGCATGGCTTAGTGGTAAGCATTTAGCCTACCGCACGGAGGGTTGGGGTTCGATGCCCATTAATTAGAACTTTTTTATACTTTTACATTATTTTTGAGGGTTGTTAAATGGGAAATAAAAATTAGGTGATTTTGTTTTACCTTGGAAATTTGTTAATGTTTCACGCTAATACGTTTCGAACACGATTCGTATTTTGAATATTCAATTTAAATAACTACGGAAACGCCAAAGTCGTTGGTTGTTTAACGAGTGAGTGAGCCAAGTGTTGAGTACCCGGGAACATCCCGTTTCCTCCCATATACCCAAGGCTGGATCAAGCCCAGTATGGGGAATGATACCGTGTACTATACACATAGCGCTCACTCACTCGTTTAACAACGACTTTGGCGTTTCCCTAGTAAGTAAGTATCATCGCAAAACAAACCGCGTGGGTGAGTGTTATTAAACGAGGGAGCGGAGCGACTGAGTGTCTCCATTCAACTCAAACGGCTCTCATTCTGTGATTCTGTCTGTCTGTACGTCGAAAATCAGCCGAACCGCTGAACAGATTGCGCTGAAATTTTAAACAGACATCCGGCACGAGTTTACTGAGAACTGTTAACAAAATCAGCTAGATCCATTGCGATTTAATCCCTGATTTTTTTAAATATCGATACCATTTGTTTAGTAGCAGCTAGCGGGACGAACTCTACGTTTCTGCCATGGCAAAGTGGTAAGCATAGAGCCTACCGCACGGAGGGTTGGGGTTCGATACCCGTTAGTTTTGAACTTTTTTATATTTTTACACCTACATATTATTTTTGAGGGATGTGAAATGGGAAATAAAAATTAGGTGATTTTGTTTTATCTTGGAAATTTGTTAATGTTTCACTCCAATACGTTTTGAACACGATTCGCATTTTGAATGTTCAATTTAAACTAGGAGAACGCCAAAGTCGATATTAAATTTTTCTTATTTTCTCCCATATACCTAAGGCACGATCTAGCCCAGTATGGGGAATGATACCGGGTACTATACACATGGCTCACTCACTCGTTTAACAACGACTTTGGCGTTTCCCTAGTTTAAACGAGTGAGCGTAGCGATCGAGTGTCTCCATTCAACTCAAACGGTTCTCATTCTGTGATTCTGTCTGTCTGTCTGTACGTCGAAAATCAGCCGAACCGCTGAACAGATTGCGCTGAAATTTTAAACAGACATCCGGTACGAGTTTACTAAGAACTGTTAACAAAATCAGCTTGATCCATTGCGATTTAAGCCTACAATAAATAAAAATGTGATTTTTAATAATATCAATGGCATTTGTTTCGTAGCAGTTAGCGGGACGAGGTTGACGTGGCCTGCATGGCCTAGTGGTAACCATTTAGCAAACCGCACAGATGGATGGGGTTCGAATCCCATCAGGTCTAACTTTTTTATATTTTTACACCCACATATTATTTTTGAGGGGTGTTACATGGGAAATAAAAATTAGGTGATTTTGTTTTTTCTTGAAAATTTGTTAATGTTTCACGCTAATTCGTTTTGAATACGATTCGCATTTTGAATGTTCAATTTAAATAATTATTGTGGCAGGCAGAGTGAGTTCCTGTAAGATGACCAGACGGTCCGGTTTTAGAAGTCAAAACACTTGGCTAACTACTCACTCGTTTAACAACGACTTTGGCGTTTCCCTAGTAAGTAAGTAGCATCGAGAAACAAACCGCGTGGGTGAGTGTTATAAGTAGCATCGCGAAATACGTGGGGGGTGGTGCAGGAATATACTTTACACGTGGAGTCAAATTGATCACTGTTTAAGTGGAGTTAGTGCAGCGACTGATATATATAAGTCCTTGGTAAACCGTAAGCTAGTTCGTACATCAAATACACATTTCACAAGAGAAGCGGTACGAGACGACCGTTACATTTTTGTTGTAAATATCTCTCTTTATAATGTGAAGTATCTTTGCACCAGTATTGGTAGTTATACAAGTATTAAACTGTGTAAATAACCCACCGGCTGACACACGTTCTACTTTCTTGACAGTGAATACTGAATATGGAATATTAGGCGAATAATTTTTCCATTGCCATTTTGCCATTTTCCATTGGAAGGAGTAGTTAGATACTTTCACACAGTTGTTATTGAAACTGATATTAAGGCCTATAAAGAAGTAAAAAAAATCAAATTGGAAAATATTATATAAGATAATGATAAAAAATTGTTTCTGACGAATTACTGGTAATTTGGTCTTCTTTTTTGATAATTTGCCAATATCATCTATCATAACCTTACAGTAAATCGACATATAACCGTTTATCTTCGTATAAAGATGTTTGATTAATTTTAATCCACTTACATTGCGTACAATACATTTCTAATCAGTCACAAACGTATGATGGCGAAATGCTTGTAATAAAAAATGTTAGATCTGTTATTAAACTATTAGATTTTCAATACTTTAATTGATTCAACGGTACGGGATAACCCACAATATGGGGTGAAGGTTGAAGAGATTGTCGACGAAAAACTAATAACTAAAACTATTCCAATGTTAGGTCCCCTTGTTGGTGGAGGTGCGGGTTATATAGAAATCTTTCCTTTGGAAGAGGCTAGCCCCGATCCTGACCATTCGGTCACCAAAACATTGTTACACATCCTGGCTGAAACGTTGTGCTAATCGGAGGTAGTGTTCAGGTTTTTTTTGTGAGACGTGACGCACGTAACGCAAACAAATACGATTCTAAGACGTCAGTGACAAGAGCAAAAACAAAACATTTATAGGAGTTGATTAAATGTAACTTTATTTTAGACATATCAAATCACACAATGCAAAACACCAACTAAGAAAGAATTCGTCTTTGTGTTTTCAATTAGGTCACAATTAAGAAAGGCGTTAATCTTCATCAATCGCGTGAGAGATTCCATTAAACTAGGGTGAGAGAAGGAATTCACTCAAGCTGGCCAGAATATCCGGTAATCTCTTGCGAGAAAAGTTTCATGCTTTAGAATTAACATTACTGACATTTAGAATTATTGAAATAAATCCATGGTTATAGGTTGTCACCTAAGCTAATTTCATAAATCAATTTAAAGAAATTCATCTTTCAAATTATCATAATGTATTATGTGTCAGGATGACCGGTGTATTTTAAAAAATAAATTACAATCTGCCCAAGATTTATAAAGAATACGTTTGGTTGTTAATAAAATACCTGCTGTGTAGTTAGCTATTTCACGAATAAATTCCTATGTCCCATAAACAGTGAAGTACAAAGTTTAAATGTAGATATATACTTTCTATAAAGGTACATTTTGAATAATGTATTACTGTAAATCATGAGTAAGTACCGTCGTGCAGCTTAATGTGTAGTTGAGTGCATACTTTATTTTAAATTGCAATTTAATGTTATTAGGTTTGCCATCAGTTATGTCAACTCTTTGCAAATTAAGTAATTCATAAAAATTATTGTATCCCGACACTAAGAAGTGAAATGAATGGGTTTAAGTAGCTAAGGGACGAACCAGACCAGATTACACTAGACTAGATTAAAAATCTTGCACCCTCCTGGTCGCGGGTGTGAATTGAATCAAGCGAGATATTTAACCGTGGGTTTCTATTAAAGGGGATGTTATATGACTAGCGCTGTATTCATTGTGATTGCAACCAACAGTGTGGTGCTCCGTGCGATCTGCTGGAATCTCGAACACACAATGAATTCTCGACTTGATTTATCGCTGGCAAAGACTAAAGTCGAGACCCATTCATAAAGCAACTCGACATTTGCTGCTACAATGGTGGACTATTGTTCGTAGTCCATCATCTTACTATCAGGTGTTGAGTGCTACGACCGAGAGAATGATAAGCAGAACGCAGACAACATAGACGGACAGTGTGATGTTAAAATTATTTCCCACTGTAAGAAAATTTACAAAATTGAGAATTGTTGACTGTAGATAAAAATAGAAGTTACAGTAGTATGTGTCAGAAGCAAAATATAGAATAACGATTTGTAATATTTGTTTTGTGACCTACGTTAATATTAAACTGTCAAAAGTATTTACGTACGTTTTGTTTCAAACAAATACGAGTGATACAGATTTCGTTTGACATGTGTTTTACCTTTTATGGTAAATAATTTTAACTCTCTTTCAATGATCTTTGCATTTACTTTGATTTGTCTGCCATGAAATAGGCGCATTACAAATTTAGAAGCCTTTACTTGCGAAGTGGGAACTTTTAAAATTATTTTCGATTAATTTTGAAATTTATTGGGAATAGAATTAATTTAAGTTCTCAATTTCACTTTTTAAATTTTAATGGTTAGTTTTGAATGATATTGGGATTTTTACAAATTGTATGCTTTATACCTTTAGAGTGATTAATGATGAATCATAATTTAAAATTTAAATTTTAAATAAATTTTATTAGAAAACAACGCAAATAATATATGAGTACAGAAATAAGAAATGAAAATATATTTCCAATGTAGTTTAAAAGTAGCTTCAAACCCGGCACCTCCACCATTTAACAAATTCTCTATGAGAACTAATTTCCTGTTTAGCAGCTGAACAAAACTATCTTCTGTGGTCGGACAGAGCTTACTCAACAAACATTATACATCGCTAGTCAATAATTTTGTGATTATCACAAAAAAAGAAAAATGGTCCATGTTTCCATTAGATACCTTTGTTATTTTCAGTACTAGAGTAGAAGCGTAACATGCATTTCTCAATTAATTTACCAAAGAATCGTGAAGCGCCATTTTGAGCCAGCTTCTAGCGGTATCACGAGAATGAGAGTCATATCGCATATTTGCTAACCACGTGACATCTGAACATTACCTGCAGGAATGTCTTCGTATAACAATACCCGGTGAAGCCTGAGTTTTGTTCAAGGTTGCTACCTTCGAAACTTAGTTAGGAGGGATTACGTTTCACCATTAATTAACCAAGAGTGTATTCTCAGCTGACACACATGAGGGAGTGAGTTCGTCTTCGAACAATAACGATTTAATGCTTGGTTATTAGAGTTTTGTTATTTAGGTGCCCGTAACAGCGCCGCAGTTAAGCCACGATACGCAACTAAGACGTACATCGCAGTAAGCCGAGGAAGGGCGTTTTCGAGGAGTCACCCAGCCTTCAATAAGTGTGAAATTAATCTGAAAACTGTCATAAGGTGGGGATTTATACGATATAATATTACAACGCAATCAGAGCTAGCCTTCATCCATTTGTACGATATCGAATAAAATGTACCTAAACTAGGAAAACGCTAAAGTCCCGCCGCGTTGATGGATGAGCTTTTTTAAAGTTTTTAGTTTGCGTGGGATATCTATACTTTTGCAAGTGCTTTGTTTTTCTGCCGACGCATTGTAGGTGATTGTTGTCAAGTTTCTATTGTTTCTTGTTAATTTGTTATTATTTAACGTAAAAATCTTACATTAAAAGCTATATTTCTATGGATTCTGGCTAACTTTTTCAACTTTTTCTTTCAAAAGGTACTACATCACCATAACCTTAATGTCCATGTATAATATGAACGTTGTAGCCCCACCCGTTTGGTCAGAATTGGCCCAAATGGCACGAAAATATCGCAAAAAAAGTCAAAAAACGTATATTAAAAGCTTTATTTCTATAGATTCTGGCTAACTTTTTCAACTTTTTCTTTCAGAAAGCAATACATCACCATTACCTTAATGTCCATGTGAAATATGAACGTTGTAGCCCCACCCGTTTGGTCAGAATTGGCCCAAATGGCACGAAAATATCGCACTAAAAATCGAAAAAAATCGTAAAGTACGATTTTATGAGAAATATTTCTTCGATTGTACCCAAAAACGTGGGAAGTCTAAGTTCAGAGAAAACGAAGGTCGTGTCAAATTTTCATCAAGATCGCATATGCCGTTTGCCCGGTAGAGAGCGAACAAACAGACGGAAAAACAAACAAACAAACAAACAAAAAAAACAAAAAAAACAAAAAAAAAACGAGCTAAATTTTTTGGGGGGTCGGTGAAATTGAAGTCTTCGCTTCGCTCATCCAATAATATATACTGAAAATCATATCTTGAAGTTAAAAACAATGTCAATTTTAACGTTGATAATGATGTCTCATAACCTCCACGTTTCGCACTTAGCTTCCTCTATTGCTACCCTGCGCGTTGTGATTGTCTGTTGCGTGCGTGAGATATACCTCCCGTGGGAGGGAGGGGGAGAGGGATACAGGACAGGAAGTCCCCACTCGCTACACCGAGACCAGCGCAAACAATGTTGACAGGGTCAATTAACATATTTATCAATGATAATTACTCCGATCCTCTTACACCGCACACTACACGGTGGGCAGCAGCTACGCACACTCGGGGTCCACGCGGTACTCGATACACCAATTAATGGTGTTGTACCTTCATCGACTAACACGGTTTTTATTTACTTCCGAAATAACCACCAACCCTGTGTAGGCAAAATGTATTCAATAAAGATTCGAACGCCGAAATAAAAGGTTTTTAACACACTGTTTTTTGTTACTAGGCCGCTTCGCGAACGCTTTTTCCAGTCGCGTTGATGGATGAGCTTTTTTTGGAATATTTCTGTCCAATAATTACGTTTTTATGTGGAATCTCCTTACTTTTTCTTTAGTTACTTGATATTACTTGTTCATTATACACCTGTAAAAGGCTTATATTAAAACCTTTATTTCTATGAATTTTGACCAGCTTTTTCAACTTTTTCTTTCAAGAGGCACTACATCACCATAATCTTTATGTCAATGTAAAATATGAACGTTGCAGCCCTACCCGTTTGGTCAAAATCGGCACAAATATCACTAAAATATCGTATTAAAAACCGGAGAAAAAATCGTAAAAGTACGATTTCTATGAGAAATATTTTTTCAAATGTCTCTTTAATCATAACATATATGATATCAGTGATTTTAAACGTTCCTATACAGTTTCATCAATATCGGTGTAGCCATTTGCCAAATATCACGAAAATATCGCACTAAAAATCGAAAAAAATCGTAAAAGTACGATATTTATGAGAAATATTTCTTCGATTGTACCCAAAAACAATACAGCTTCAAGTTCACAGATTTCGAAGGTCCCTTCTAATTTTCATCAAGATCGCATGTGCCGTTTGCCCGGTAGAGAGCGAACAAACAGACAAAAAAACTGACAAAAACAAAACACCCGAGCTATTTTTCTTGGGGTAACGTAAGTAAAAAACAAACAAAAAAACACAAAGTCAAATTGAAGTCTTCGCTTAGCTCATCCAATTATTTCAGCGGAATTATATTCGTGGAATTTTTCTCCATGGGACAAACCTGGGAATGGGATCCGACAACATCTGAACAAGAGTTAAATAGGTTGAGAGATGATCGTGGGAAATCAATATTGTTTTACACTAGGAAAACGCTAAAGTCCCGCCGCGTTGATGGATGAGCTTTTTGAAGTTTTTAGTTTGCGTGGGATATCTTTACTTTACAAGAGCTTTGTTTTGTTGCCTACGCATTGTAGGTGATTGTTGTCAAGCTTCTATTGTTTCTTGTCAATTGGTATTATTATCGTAAAAAATTATAATAAAAGCTTTATTTCTATGGATTCTGGCTAACTTTTTCAACTTTTTCTTTCAAAAGGTACTACATTACCATAACTCTAATGTCCATGTATAATATGAACGTTGTTAGCCTCACCCGTTTGGTCAGAATTGGCCCAAATGGCACGAAAATATCGCACAAAAAACTCAAAAAAACTATATTAAAAGCTTTATTTCTGTAGATTCTGGCTAACTTTTTAAAACTTTTTCCTTCAAAATGCACTACATCACCATAACCCTTATGTCCATGTAAAATATGAACGTTGTAGCCCCACCCGTTTGGTCAGAATTAGCCCAAATGGCACGAAAAATATCGCACAAAAAATCGAAAAAAAATCGTAAAAGTACGATATTCATGAGAAATATTTCTTCGATTGTACCCAAAAAACGTAGCAAGTCTAAGTTCAGAGATTCGAAGGTCCTGTCAAATTTTCATCAAGATCGCATATGCCGTTTGCCCGGTAGAGAGCGAACAAACAGACAGAAAATACAAAAACAAAAAAAAACAACCCGGGGCTAAATTTTTTGGGGGGTCGGTGAAATTGGAGCTTCGCTTCCTCGCTTCGCTCCTACGCTCAGAGTTTTTCGTCCGGGGATAATATCGATTGTAAATCGTAGAGTTTTTCGTCCGGGGGTTGGTTTCATTCAGCTTCGCAATCTTCCTCATTTCCGCTAGTTTTTCATACAATCTGTTTAATCTTTGAATGCCCCATTCGTTTATTCAGTATTCTGCAATCAATAGTAACCTGAAATATTCTTTCTTCTCTTATATCCAGACTATGTTCGTTTCATTTAATTTTGCAATTACTCGCTTTTCATTTGTTTCATTTCAAGTGCAACCTCTTTGTCACTCAATATACCCTCGACTTTACTTTAGATATTGTCAAAATCAAAGTAAAATGACAAAATATTTACTCCCCAAGAATCTTTCAATTGAATTCAATAATTCTTATTTCGAATTTCACCTAAATACGAGTTGTAATATATTATCAACAACTAAATAGTGAGAGAATGCAAAAGTTAAACATTATTCACAAATTATTTTTAGAAATGTTCTTTTGGTTAAAGGGGTATTTAACCGCTAACTCAAAAATATATTTATTCAGGCTAACAGTAATGAATTTAGCACTAACAGAGAAATTATTGGGGCCACCATGACTCCCAAAAAATTGTCAACATACATTTCGATCTAGGTCCCACGCAAAAATCTCCCATTAGAAATAACAGGGAAACGATCTTATGTCCCGTGACCTTGGAGGATTTTGATCCAAAAAAATATTGGCCATTATTGACGTACTCTACAGCCTTTTCTGTAAATTTTCTATGTTTTGTTTTGTAATTTGGGCAAGTAGTTCGGTCAAAATATGATGACTACCAAGATGGGGTGTGATTTTGGAATGCATATTTATTTTTGCGTGTTTGAGGGTATAGTTGGGCACAGTTTCAAGACACGATGTTATAAATGGGCTTTTAGATTGGTACTATGCTCTAGTATCTATGTGGACCAAAAAAGAAGCAGGTAAAGCCGATTTTAGAAATTTCCCAAAACACCAATTTTTGCAAATTTCTGGATCAAAAAAATTCAAAATTTGTGTTAAATCACAGTTAAAAAGATATAAGTTTTTAAACTGTAATTTTAGTGTAGTATTGTGCTTTAGATCACGTGGTAAAAAATAATTTTTGGGGTTTTTAGCCCCTTTAAAAAAGCTAGGGGGCCTTATGATGTTTAGAGAGCCTACACAGTATGACGCGCTCCATAGTTCCGCGAATATTCTGACAGTAGTGGCAAATTGATACAATCTTCGCAGTAAATGTGTTTTGTGTGCAGCAGAAAGTACCATACTTTTAGCAGTTTGTTTAATCATCAGAACAACACTGGATAAATTGTTGTGTGGGTTTTACTCCGGCTCCACGTTTTAAATATAGCACATTTTCCCTCGTGACAAGTTTCCATTTATTCTGGATTTGGTTTACACTGGTTCAACTGTTTGAACTATAAATCAAGGATGATATAACATGACATTGACTAAAGCGACGATGTAAATTACAAAATATCGGGGAAATACATGTACAACTTATCGTCGTGAGAATCGATAATCGCGGATTTTTGTCCCGCTTCTCCCAGCTGGTGATGGGATGAGGGGGAGAGAATCTGTCGGTGACAGGATGTAAAGAGCGGGGCTTATCCGGGACAGACTAACTGCAACGATTACAAGGTGTCGAGATAGTCACACATGACCAACAGATTAGAGAGTTAAATACATGTTTTACACGTCTGAATAGTTTAGGCTCGTGCACAATAAATCAGTACAGTACCTAAACATTTTGCTAAACTGAGTGTTCATTTTTGTGTGGCGTGGTAAACATTTATTGTTTTAGTTTCAACATTTATTTATGCACTGTTAAATATAACACTAACGCCCACAAGTACGTTTTGTTTTATCTATTAGAATTAGAGCACAAAACATTGGTGTTAATGCTAGATTTATAATAAATTGAAACCTTACGCATCTATGCCACAGCCACCTGTGAAAGCCATCATACATTCCCACGAACATTTACATAATGCGCATGGCATTTTATAACTGATTCGTGTGTGTCATGAAAACAAAGCCTCAACTTAATTTACACTGACGAAAGTTTATCTACAGTATTCAGTTCCTGATAGCTGCGATGAAATAGGTTTGATATTTTGATTACAATCAAATTAATGACCGAGAATGAAAATAGTTAACTCTATGATTATCGCATAATTTTACTGTTTGAAAAAGTTCTGTAAGGCACTAAGAAGCAATCTAACTTTTATAGAACACAATTTTGCCATACTTCATGAATAAATCATGATGAGAGTGGACCGTGGTTTGTAAGAAATAGAAGGAAGTAGAAAAACACCAAAATGTTTTGTATGAAAGGTCTTTCGCGTCTTCAAGAACTCGTCTTGGATCACTAGTGTGGGTATAACCATACAACCACAATTTGTTTTTTTTAAATCGTGGGAAACCTGTTATAGGCTGCAATTATAGCCACTCTTCAGGTGAACTAGGTATGTGCGGATAGGAAATTGTGAAGGGATGTCCGAGGGCTGTTTAAGAGGACTCAATCCCTTGCATTCGCCTTAACGACTGAGGAAAACCTCGGAAAAAACCTTCAGTCAGGATTGCCCGGTCTCGACGGGATTCGAACCCGGGACCTCCCGAATCAGAGTCGAGCGCTTAGCGCCCGAGCCAACACTGTCGGTATACAATCACACAGTTACCTGGGACTTATCTGAAGGCGTCCAGTGACATTTTCATTAATCTTTTATTGACACAGTTCTTGTAATTTGTTATATTATTTGTTAAATACAAGTGAGGGACTTGTGTCTTCAACTCAAGTCTAATGTAATATTTTATACAATTCAAAAGTTAAAAAATCCATCCCGATCGGGGTTCGAATCCGAGTCTCCCACATTCCAGGTAAGCGCCTTAGCCAACTAGACCACCGAGACGGTAACTATTTAACTTCTGAATTGTAGTTGCATTATAGTTCTGAAAAGTTATACCGTCTCGGTGGTCTAGTTGGCTAAGGCGTCTACCTGGAATGTGGGAGAGTCGGGTTCGAACCCCGATCGGGATGGATTTTATATCTTCTGAATTGTATTGAATATTAACAATTCCACCTACGGGAGTGTTTCCCGACTAACCAAATCGAGAAATCAAGTCTAATGTGTTGCGATGACTGAATGTTGCAGATACCCTACCAGAGGGTTGAAGCGGAAACGGAAGTGCGATGTTGCGGACGGCGGTGCTCCTCTGCCTGGCAGGGCTCTATCACGCGACCGCAGCGCCGTACACGGCAGTGGCGACAACCGACGACCACACCAGTGGCGAGACGCCAAAGATAGTGCTCTCAATGGCCGAAGACGCCGACGAGCCGGACACGGAGGATGGTAAGTTAGTGATGTAGGCCTAATATGTTCCTTCTTACATGGCAGGCACGCCTATAGTGTGGTTTGTGAAAAGAAAACGGTGCATTTTGAACTACTAGGAAAACGCTAAAGTCCCGCCGCGTTGATGGATGAGCTTTTTTAAGATTTTAGTTTGCGTGGGATATCTATACTTTTACAAGGTTTTTGCTTTACTGCCTATGCATTGTAAAGGGGATTGTTGCCAAGTTTCTATTGTTAGGCCCTAGGCCTACTTGTCAAATGTTATTATTTACCGTAAAAAAACTTACATTAAAATCTTTATTTCTATGGATTCTGGCTAACTTTCCAACTTTTTCTTTCAAAAGGTACTACATCACCATAACCTTAATGTCCATGTATAATATGAACGTTTTTAGCCCCACCCATTTGGTCATAATCGGCCCAAATGGCACGAAAATATCGCACTAAAACCGTAAAAAACTTATATTAAAAGCTTTATTTTATGGATTCTGGGTAACTTTTCCAACTTTTCTTTCAAAAGGTACAACTCACCATTTCCTTAATGTCCATGTAAAATATGAACGTTGTAGCCCCACCCGTTTGGTCAGAATCGGCGCAAATGTCACGAAAATATCGCACTAAAAATTTGAAAAAATCGTAAAAGTACGATATTCATGAGAAATATTTCTTCGATGGTACCCATAAACAATACACCTCTAAGTTCAGAGATTTCGAAGGTCCCCTCAAATTTTCATCAAGATCGCTTGTGTCGTTTGCCCGGAATCCTGCTAACAAACAGACAAAAATACAAAAAAAAAAAAAAAAAAAAAAAAAAAAAATTGGAGCAAATTTTTTGGGGGGCAGTGAAATTGAAGTCTTCGCTTCGCTCATCCAACAAGAGCAATAAATTACAAAATAATTTCAATTTTAAATTGATCATAAAGACGTAATCGTAATGAATCTTGGGGTAACAAGACTATTATGCAATGTTTACTTTTGCATACAGAATTAAAGTATCACTACTGAACCCCTACTCGTTGTGGGTGTCTGTTCAAAGAAGACAGCAAGGGCAATGTGAGAGCGAACCTTATCACGAAAGAAGCAGATCAAACGCAATTTGAGTACAAAAGTAGAAATTTATGTACAAAATATTATATGCGACAAAGAAAATGATGGCATTAGAATTTTCATTTAATTACAATAAATTATCTAATCTAGATTGTAAGGCATCCCAAGTGTTTGAAAAGTAGTAGAAATCACATGATATTGAATCAGAATCATTAAAAATACGAAAACAGGACAGATAATAAATATAGACACAGAACTCAAGTGATTCTTACAAAGAATAGCGAATGTTTTGTGCGTATTTGTTCCATTATCACTTACTTTCGAGGGCTTCATTTGCTGTCCTAGTTTGTGAGCGCCTAAATAAACAATCCACGTCCATTACCAATAAAAATTTACTTTATTTATTTAACTGTGCCGAAATTAGGCTAATTATTTATTGTAGATATAACAATGAAATTATACATATACTTAGGGAAATAGATTTTTGATCGATATAGACGTGAACATAGTTCATGAATGGAAACAAAGAAAGACAACTTACAATTGACAACAAATAACACGATTAGATTTTAGTCGTCATCAAATGGCAGCGAACTAGTGTGTCGGTCGATAAGGCAATAACACAAAATTTTACAAAAATTAACGATACGACGATCTAACTTGAATTATGATTTATGACTATAGGACTCGAGTGTTTCTGACATTTTATCTTTCTATTGATAAATACATAAAAAAAACAACATACTCTTTATTGCCTTAAATTGCCTATTTTAATACTTTTTATGCATTAGATCCGTTTTGCCTTTTAAGGGTAGGCCTACTATTGGCTATTGTACTTTTTTGATTAGGTAAATGTGATAAATGGCGCTCGAGAGTGATGCGCAATGTCAACCAGATCTACTCTCTTTTCCCCGATGTCTATGTGCTTACTGTTTTTAAGGTACTATTTGCCAGCCTATTTGACACATCCGAGACCTAATTATAATGTATGTTTTCAGGAGGATTCGACTTTTCCGAGCCGACACCCGAGGAAGTGGGTGATCTAGACGACCTTGCCTTCGTCAACCGCGACGTCCGCAGTAAGAACTTCCTCCGTTTCGGTCGGAGCGCGTCGCGTCCGTCGAGAACCGTGACCACCACCAAGGAGGGTCGCAACATCCGGTACAACCACGGGGGTAACGACGACAACTTCATCCGGTTCGGTCGCTCGGCCAGCTTCGTGCGCCTCGGCCGGGCGAGCTCGGACACTCCCGTCAAGACGCCGACGATCAGGAGTTCCAGCAGCAACTTCATACGACTCGGACGCGACAAGAATGATAACAACTTCATACGTCTAGGAAGAGGCAAGAACGACTTTATACGTTTTGGACGAGATGGGAGTGAGGAAGATATTGAAGATATTGCTGAGAACAACGAGAGTTTGACAAGGATATCAAGAGGGGGCGGCAATGACAGAAGCTTCATTCGCCTCGGGAAGGCGGAATATCCAAGCAGTAACTTTGTACGTTTAGGAAGACGTGATAACTTTTTGCGCTTTGGAAAGGCAGATAATTTTGTAAGGTTTGGTCGCGGAGGTTCGGGGTCTAATTTTATTCGGCTTGGGAAGAAAGCGGATAATTTCTTAAGGTTCGGGAAAAAAGCGGATAATTTTTTAAGGTTTGGGAAAAAAGCGGATAATTTCTTAAGGTTCGGGAAGGGAGGTTCAGGTTCTGGTTCAAACTTCATACGGTTGGGGAAGAAAGCGGATAATTTCGTGAGGTTCGGACGAGACGCATTGAATTCGAATTTCGGAGAGAGAAAGTATGGTGACGGGGCTCGTTTTGGTCGCGCCAACCTCGCAGATCGCAACTTTATCCGCCTCGGAAGATCAGACCCTGACTTCCGCGGGGTAGTGGAGAATAACAGGGATAGCTCCATAATTCCCGGCGAAGCGAACCCGTGGATGTTTGTCGGCACTGGCACTACACTACCCGGGAAGCGAGACATCACACTACCCGGGAAGCGAGACATCACACTACCCGGGAAGCGAGAGGCGAAGATGCGCACACTCGACACCAACTTCATGAGATTCGGGCGCGACCTGGAGAACGTTGAAGACGGCGAGCAACAAGGAAGCCGCAATAGGAGTAAGAGGTCGACGATCTCCTCAGACGGGGAAGCCACCCCCGAGGAAGAATACGACATCGAAGACAGGACCGCGACGGAGGACGCACCGTTCCGATACTATTACCCTCTATCGGCAAGAATCCCAAACTATGTTTTCGCGCCAGAGCTGTCAGTATTGCCACCTCTATACAGCAAAAGGGGCGGAGGAGGAACTGGGAATGGAAATTTCATTAGATTTGGTTAAAATAAATTATTTTTGGCAAGTTTATTTACGTGTTTGCTGGAAATAAAGAAATATATTATACAAGATGAATGTATGTAAAAAAAAAGATTAAATTAAAATGCAGTAAAAAATTATCGGATTATTTGTGGTTATTGTTGTCGTTATGATATTTTGTTGTTTCCTTTCTTCTAAATCTATGTAAAGTAAACCGTTATTTTGCCATTGAAATGTCTACAGAAAATCAATAAAAACATGACTGAAGAGTAAGAATTGAGAGAAATCTATGTTTAAAGTTCTGGAAAATAAAAAATTTAAAACCAACACGTAACGTTTTTATAAAATTCATTTCATTGGTACCAACTTGTAATATATCTTAGCCTGTAAGTTGTAGGTTAAGAAATCTTGTCCTTTGATAAGATCGATCATTTCATTTTTATTTCATTTCATTCTTTATTCACAGATTCGTACATAGTAAAATATACCCTCTCCTGAGAGAGAGGGAGTGAATAACTAGCACAGTAATTAGAATTAGAATATAAATAGTAATACAATAAAATATTTAAGAAAACAATTAATAAGAATAGATAAGATAAACATACATACGTTATGTGATGGACAAGAAGGAAGATGGGACACAAAATGTGTTAGTTAAATTCAATTTTTGCAATAAGGAATTCCTCTAAGGAATAAAAAGGGTTATGAATGAGAAAAGATTTAATTTTAATTCTAAATGATGTTAGAGTATGTTTTTGATGGTTGTGGAAATTTATTGTAAATTTTACTACAGAGGAGCTTGGACTGTTTTTAAATAGTGAATGGTTGAAAGTAGGAATGAATATGTTAGAGTTAGTACGCGTTTTATGAGAGTGGTTTATTGCATTTGTTAAAAACAGTTCAGGATGAGAGTGTGCAAATGTGGAAGCTGACAAAATTAATTCGGATGTAAGAGTCAATATATGAAGATTAGTGAAATGTGTCTTACATGAATGTCGCCTTGATATACCGGCGATTATTTCACCGCCCCTTTTTTGTATTATGAATATTCGTTTAGCATGACTTGAGATGCCCCAAAATAAAAACTGCATATGAGATAATTGACTGAATGTATGAATGATATACCATGAGTAACGTAGAAGGGCTCACAAGAAGTTTTAGCCTTCGAAGCATGAAACAACCACTTAGCAGACGCGGTGCCAATGTCTGGATATGTGGAAGCCAGTCAAGGGACTCACTCACAGTAAGCCCTAGAATTTTTGCAGTAGGTTGCCTTGCTATACTCTTACCATCCAGACGAATAAGGGGGCTTAAGGGGTATTGCGATGCATTAGTATGAAAATTTAAGAAAATTGTTTTTATCGTTTGGATAGCCAGTCTACTAGACTTACAGTATGATGATATTTGTGATACTTGAGAATTTGCAGCTGATGTTAGCAACATTGAATTTACATTATGGGGGGCTATGAGGAGGGAGTTGATGTCATCAGCATATAAGGTGAGGAAAGATTTTACAATGTCCTGGAAATTTTCCATATTAAGAAGTTTGGGAAGACTGTTAATATATATTATAAAAAATAGAGGGCCAAGCGTAGACCCTTGGGGGACACCACTAGTTATTGGGAGTGGGTCAGATATTGAAGGAATGTGTGATTTCGATGACATTATTTCCACCGTTTGTTTGCGGTTAGTGAGAAATGACGTTATCCAACTGTGTGCAGGCCGATAATGCCTAAGGAAAGTAGTGTTTTGAGGAGAATTCCATGATCGATTGTATCAAAGCTTTGCTCATATCAAAAAAGAGCCCAATGGCTTGATCTCCTCTGTCTAAAGCAGAGTAAAGCGATGAGAGATATGAAAAAATAGCTGTCGTCGTAGATTCCCAGAACGGAAGCCATGCTGACTGTCATCTAGAATGTGATATTTATTGAGATAGGAGGTAAGTCGATTGTACATTACGAGTTCAAAAATTTTTGAAAACGATGAGAGTAACGAGATTGGGCGATAGTTATCTAAAAAATCCTTCTTTCCTTTTTTGTGTATAAGGACGATTGTTGATTGCTTCAAAATTGTGGGGAAAGTGCCAGTTTCGAACGACATGTTTATAATGTTGGATAGAGGCAATGCAATGAGTTTAATTGATTTCACTAGGATGGCACTAGGTATGCCATCATGTCCGCACGAGTACTTAGGAGCTACTTTCTTCATTAGTTTGCAAATTTCTGTAGGATTTGTTGGATATAAAAAGAATGATTTGATTGGTCTCAATATATCAGACACAATAGAAGTTCTTAAAAAAGGTATAGCACTAATGTCTTTAAAGAACACGTTGAATCTATTAGCAACCTCAAAAGGATTATCGATCCTTTTCCCATCAACCGCAATTGCCATGTTTTATAGGTGAAGTAGATGATGATGTCTCTGATCTGATAATGTTCCAGGATGCCCTAGATTTATTTGTGGAAGATAAAATAATGCTATCGTTAAATTTCTTTTTGGCTATTTTAATATTTCTAGAGTGAAGATTTTTTAAACGATTGTAATTGCCTTTATGAATAAGGTCAAGTACGTGGTACTTATGGAACTTCAATGCATTGGGCAGTTGAGCACAATCAGGTAAATCTATAATACTATAGGGCATAGACGATGATATTTAATTAATGTTGATACAATTACAAAATAATAGTTTCCTTTGTATAGTATTTTGAATTTGTAAACGCTTGTCTTGTGTTGACACAACTTCAAACTCACCAAAATTAATAATTTTTCACCTTTTATGTAAATTTATTTTCCGCAGATCATTTTGAATAAAATTATCAATTATAAATTTTAAATCGATAATCTCATAATTGTAGAAATAATACAACTACCCTATGTTTTAGGAATAAGGATAGCGGTTACATAAATTTGTCAATCTTTCCAGTATATCCACTCTTCCACTCTTTCTTTGTGTACACGCGTAGTCACTAATTAGTTGTAAATTTTAGTATAATTATTTACCACCTAGACGGGAAAAGCTTAATTTTCACAATAAAATAGCTGTGCATTTTTATTATCACCTTCAAGAAAGGCAGGTTAATATTTTAGCTGTATAGTCTTTCAGTTGGATGATTGCCAACTGCATGCTTAGTTGCACACTCGAGCGACTGACTTCCTTCAATTTTAATTATATTTTAACTGCTATAAAACACACTTCACTTATGATATTAGCAGATATAATGATGAGCACAGGAAGATATTCTCTGACGAGCTAGAGGCAAGACAATAAAAGACAGGTACGAGAAATTGTGACTTTCATCTTCAGTTGCGACGCAGTTGGCTGACGATGTAAGTAAGGCAAGATACTCTTGACATTTCCTAGTTAGAGTTATGTTTCATAATAAAGTTAACAAATTATAGTTCCAATATAAAATATTATACTGTTAAAAAATCTGTTCTATGTACTAAAGTAAATGCTAACTATTATTTTGACTGTTTGGTAATTATACAATATAAATTTAAACGGTTCAAAGCTGTATATATATATATATATACACGCCGAACGACCAACTTGGGTGGAAAGCGAAGGAGAGAGCTTTGGGACCTGCTGTCGACGTGGGATCAAGAGGGGTCGAACCCCCCAGGACCTACGGCGCGAGGGACGGAGGACAAGCTGGAAGCCAACCAGAACTCTACCAGTGTAACTCGATAAACGGTAGGACCAGAATGTCCCGAATATAGTTATCAATCATCTAGATGGGTAGTCATGCATAGTCATCATAGCCAATTACACACACGTCAATAGTCATTGCTTAGACTAGCCAGTAATCAGGGTTCATAGATGTGTTAATAAAGAAGCAAGTGCCTGTTGTTAGAGATGTATTTATCATTGAAGAGTATAACCCCTAAACAATCCTAGAACAGATACGATCCTATTGGTACTTTTTGAAGGAGATATATGTCTGAGTCATGCTACGTTCCCCAAACGAGCAACATAGATTTATCAATCTGTATCTTCTTATCTCATCTACCCTACCGGGGATGTTGTAGCGCTCTAAGCTTTCTAACATGGTATATATATATACTATATATATTAATGAACTAGGTTTTTCGGTTATAATGCCACGTTTATTTACATTAGGCCAACGTTTCAATGAAATTTCACTCATCTTCTTCAGGGCCAATGCAACGTCAAGCTTTGCAGTGATTCTTTGAGTTGTTTTAATTCGCCATATGTGCAGTGATTTCTATTGTTTTTATTTTGTTGTATTTTGTTTTCCCAGTTTTGTTCTGTATTTATCAATGTAATGTAGTTTTCGTTTTTAATATATTATAAAGTTGTATTGGCCCTGAAGAAGATGAGTGAAATTTCATCGAAACGTTGGCCTTATGTAAATAAACGTGGCATTATAACCGAAAAACCTAGTTCATTAATTCATATAGGCCACGAAAATATCCAAAAGCACACACACACATATATATATATATATATATATATATATGGTTAAAAACAAGGATCTTGGGTAAAACCGCGTCGAAAATAAGATGAACCAGGGCAGAACCTGGGCGTCCACCGACGTTTCGTCTGTACTACGTCAGACATTTTCAAGGTTGACTGTGACTCTACGGAGGTTGGAGTCACAGTGGTTGGCAAGCACGCAGCGCCCGCCTTATATAGCCTCGGCTGAAGGTGCGGGGCGGCGAGGTTATATAGAAAATAGGTGCGGGGCGGCGAGGTCATATCGTGAAAAGGTGCGGGGCGGCGATGTCATATCGATAAAATATATACGGATGGTGGCAATTCAGAAACAAGGAGGTTCCCTGTGGCGACTGCGATCAAACGTACATAGGCCAAACAGGCAGACGCATAGCAGTGAGGATAAATGAACACTCTAATGCAGTGAAAACAGGTGACAAGAAATCAGCCCTGGCTCAACATGCTAAAGCTTACTCGCATGTGATAGATTTTGACAAAACAAAAACTATTTGTCCTGTACAACAGCTCAAGCCACGTATTATCCGTGAATCTGTGGAAATTGAGAAACGGCCGAATAACATGAACAAAAGAGATGATAGCCAGAGCCTCCCTCTTGCTTGGAAACCTGCACTCATGCCTCGAAATGTAGTCCGTAGACCTATTCAGCCAAATCCCTCAGAGGTGGTGCAAATTTCAGATTCCATAATTCCAAGCACGAATAACTTTTCAAAAGACAACCAATCAGGCCCTATGACAAGAAGCCGGACTAAAAAGGTTTCACTACAGTAAGCTGTGCTATTTTGTTTCTGAATTGCCACCATCCGTATATATTTTATCGATATGACATCGCCGCCCCGCACCTTTTCACGATATGACCTCGCCGCCCCGCACCTATTTTCTATATAACCTCGCCGCCCCGCACCTTCAGCCGAGGCTATATAAGGCGGGCGCTGCGTGCTTGCCAACCACTGTGACTCCAACCTCCGTAGAGTCACAGTCAACCTTGAAAATGTCTGACGTAGTACAGACGAAACGTCGGTGGACGCCCAGGTTCTGCCCTGGTTCATCTTATTTTCGACGCGGTTTTACCCAAGATCCTTGTTTTTATCCTATGACGGGCCGCGAAAACCTACAACAATCCATATATATATATATATATATATATAATATATATGTTAGTTTTTAGACTTTCGTGGTTGGGATATGATGTCATTTTTAAAAAGTTTTACGGTAAAACCACGTACCTTGCAGCTCGACGCTCGCCTGAAGAGGCCAATTGTAACATTGGCGAAACGTTGCACCCACTCGACAACGTCCAACCAGGACTGTATTTTAACAAGGTACGTGGTTTTACCGTAAAACTTTTAAAAAATGATATATATATATATACAGTAGAGTAGAGTCACAGTCAACCTTGAAAATGTCTGACGTAGTACAGACGAAACGTCGGTGGACGCCCAGGTTCTGCCCTGGTTCATCTTATTTTCGACGCGGTTTTACCCAAGATCCTTGTTTTTATCATATATATATATGAATAGAGGATTTTTAAGCATAAGCCCGCTTTAAGGACATAGACCAGGACATAGCAGTTGTCGAAAAAGTTTGCCCCAGTCGGGGCAAACTTTTTCGACAACTGCTATGAATCAATATATATATATATATATATATGTTTTACCTTGGCTTTATAGTAGGCGACTATGACGCTGTTATGTTAGTACTTTAGATATATATATATATATTTCATTAACACAACAATACGAATCAAATTTTAAGGTGTGCAGCCAAATGAAGTGTATAATAGTATCCTTGGTGTGCAGTCATATTAAACAAATAAATCAACACGCATTTTAGAAACATAAGTCCCAAGATTAATTTACAATTACATCTGCGATGCGAACAGGAATAATGGAGGATGAACCATTTCATTACTTAAAAGTTAAAAGTTACGCCTTCACAGATAATAATAATTATATACCGTATTTATTATGAATACAAGTTTTTAAGATACGCCCGCTACGAGGATATTATTGGTGAATCATAGCAATTGTCACAAGTTTTCCCCGACTGGGGATCGAACCCATAACCGCTGGCTTTGCAAACCGATGCTCTACCTACCAGCTGAGCTATCTCTTACTAAACTGCTAAATATTGTACATTATTTATAAAGTGGTTCGCACGAACACGAAACAATGTTTTTACCATAATAAATTGAATACTGTTGACTTATTATAAATAAATAAATTTGTATTTAGAGTCTACCGACTCAGTCATATAACTGATTTTCAGTGGGGAACAGTAAACCAAAGAGACCAAGCCAACACTGTAGGCCCCGATGCAATCGAAGAGTGGGCGATAACCAACCAAAGATCTATATTTGGATGAGCGAAGCGAAGACTTCAATTTCACCGACCCCCCAAAAAATTTAGCTCGGGTGTTTTTTTTTTTTTTTGTGTTTTTTTTTTTTTGTTTGTTTGTTAACTCTCTACCAGACAAACGGCATATCCGATCTTGATGAAAATTTGACAGGACCTTCGAAATCCCTAAACTTAGAGGTGTAATTGTTTTTGGGTACAATCGAAGAAACATTTCTCATGAATATCGTACTTTTACGATTTTTTTCGATTTTTAGTGCGACATTTTCGTGACATATGGGCCAATTCTGACCAAACGGGTGGGGCTACAACGTTCATATTATACATGGACATTAAGGTTATGGTGATGTAGTACCTTTTGAAAGAAAAAGTTGAAAAAGTTAGCCAGAATCCATAGAAATAAAGCTTTTAATATAAGTTTTTTACGGTAAATAATACCAATTGACAAGAAACAAAAGAAACTTGACAACATTCACCTACAATGCGTAGGCAGCAAAACAAAGCACTTGCAAAAGTAAAGATATCCCAAGCAAACTTTAAACTTTAAAAAGCTCATCCATCAACGCGGCGGGACTTTAGCGTTTTCCTAGTTTTTAATAGGACATATAGCAATCAGTGGTATGGACAGTTACTTTCTTCGTCATATATGATATCGTGATGTAGGTATGCATAACTTATAATTATTGGATGAGCGTAGCGAGCGAAGACTTCAATTTCACTGACCCCCAAAAAATTTAGCTCGGGTGTTTTTTTTTTTTGTTTTTTTTTGTTTGTTTGTTTTTCCGTCTGTTTGTTCGCTCTCTACCGGGCAAACGGCATGTGCGATCTTGATGAAAATTTGACAGGACCTTCGAAATCTCTGAACTTAGACTTGCCACGTTTTTGGGTACAATCGAAGAAATATTTCTCATGAATATCGTACTTTTACGATTTTTTTCGATTTTTTTGTGCGATATTTTCGTACCATTTGGGCCAATTCTGACCAAACGGGTAAGGCTACAACGTTCATATTACACATGAACATTAAGGTTATGGTGATGTAGTACATTTTGAAAGAAAAAGTTGAAAAAGTTAGCCAGAATCTATAGAAATAAAGCTTTTAATATAAGTTTTTTGATTTTTTATGCGATATTTTCGTGCCGTTTGGGCCAATTCTGACCAAACGGGTGGGGCTACAACGTTCATATTATACATGGACATTAAGGTTATGGTGATGTAGTACCTTTTGAAAGAAAAAGTTGAAAAAGTTAGCCAGAATCCATAGAAATAAAGCTTTTAATATAAGTTTTTTACTGTAAATAATACCAATTGACAAGAAACAAAAGAAAGTTGACAACATTCACCTACAATGCGTAGGCAGCAAAACAAAGCACTTGCAAAAGTAAAGATATCCCACGCAAACTAAAAACTTTAAAAAGCTCATCCATCAACGCGGCGGGACTTTAGCGTTTTCCTAGTGTTGTCAAATCGAAGGAGAGTTCGTGTTTGATACAAGATTTTATTTTCCGATTTACGCCCACTGTACAGATTATTATATCAGTATTGAATAACACGCAATTTCTGAAACGTTTCACAACTCTTGTCAGGCTAAATAATAATTGGATGAGCGTAGCGAGCGTAGCGAGCGAAGTGAAGACTTCAATTTGACTTTCTGTTTTTTTGTTTGTTTTTCACTTACGTTACCCCAAGAAAAATAGCTCGGGTGTTTTGTTTTTTGTTAGTTTTTCTGTCTGTTTGTTCGCTCTCTACCGGGCAAACGGCATATGCGATCTTGATGAAAAATTGATAGGACCTTTGAAATCTCTGAACTTAGACTTGCTACGTTTTTGGGTACAATCGAAGAAATATTTCTCATGAATATCGTACTTTTACGATTTTTTTCGATTTTTAGTGCGATATTTTCGTCACATTTGGGCCGATTCTGACCAAACGGACGGGGGTACAACGTTCATATTTCACATGGACATTAAGGTAATGGTGATGTAGTACCTTGTGAAAGAAAAAGTTGAAAAAGTTAGCTAAAATCCATAGAAATAATGGTTTTAATATGAGGTTTTTGATTTTTAGTGCGATATTTTCGTCACATTTGGGCCGATTCTGACCAAACGGGTGGGGCTAGAATGTTCATTTTTCACATGGACATTACGCTAATGGTGATGTATTGCGTTTTGAAAGAAAAAGTTGAAAAAATTATCCAGAAACCATATAAATAAAGGTTTTAAATTAAGTTTTTTTTGAGGAATTTAATAACAATTAACAAGTAACAATAGAAACTTGACAACAATCACCTACAATGCGTTCAAAAGGCACTTGATAAGTAAAGAGATCCCACGCAAACTAAAAACTTACAAAAAAGCTCATCCATCAACGCGACGGGACTTTAGCGTTTTCCTAGTAACTTTCCCATTTGATTTTCTGGACAATCAACGAACAGTTTTGATATTGTTTTCACCGACCCCCCAAAAAATTTAGCTCGGGTGTTTTTTTGTTTGTTTGTTTGTTTTTATGTCTGTTTGTTCGCTCTCTACCGGGCAAACGGCATATGCGATCTGAGTAAAAATTGGGGGGGGACCTTCAAAATCTCTGAACTTAGACTTGCTACGTTTTTGGGTACAATCGAAGAAATATTTCTCATGAATATCGTACTTTTACGATTTTTAGTGCGATATTTTCGTGACATTTGGGCCGATTTTGACCAAACGGGTGGGGCTACAACGTTCATATTTCACATGGACATTAAGGTTATGGTGATGTATTGCTTTTTGAAAGAAAAAGTTGAAAAAGTTAGCCAGAATCCATAGAATAAAGGTTTTAATATTAGGTTTTTTAGGTTTATTATGACAATTTACAAGTAACAATAGAAACTTGACAACAATCACCAACAATGCGTAAAAAAGGGCACTTGATAAGTAAATAGATCCCACGCAAACTAAAAACTTACAAAAAACCTCATCCATCAACGTGACGGGACTTTAGCGTTTTTCTAGTATAGACAAACAGACCGTAAATGATGATAGCCGTAAATGATCAGCCGTTTTCGTTGATAATCAACAATTAAACAGCGAAAATTGCTGGCTATATAAATAACAAAACTCACTGTAATCAATTTATTTTGTATTTACTATCTTAAACTAGGAAAACGCTAAAGTCCCGCCGCGTTGATGGATGAGCTTTTTAAAGTTTTTAGTTTGCGTGGGATATCTTTACTTTTGCAAGTGCTTTGTTTTGCTGCCTACGCATTGTAGGTGATTGTTGTCAAGTTTCTATTGTTTCTTGTCAATTAGTATTATTTACCGTAAAAAAACTCATACTAAAAGCTTTATTTCTATGGATTCTGGCTAACTTTTTCAACTTTTTCTTGCAAAAGGTACTACATCACCATAACCTTAATGTCCATGTATAATATGAACGTTGTAGGCCCACCCGTTTGTTCAGAATTGGCCCAAATGGCACGAAAATATCGCACAAAAAATCAAAAAGCTATATTTCTTTATATTCTGGCTAACTTTTTCAACTTTTTCTTTCAAAAGCAATACATCACCATACCTTAATGTCCATGTGAAATATTAACGTTGTAGCCCCACCCGTTTGGTCAGAATCGGCCCAAATGTCACGAAAATATCGCACTAAAAATCGAAAAAAATCGTAAAAGTACGATATTCATGAGAAATATTTCTTCGATTGTACCCAAAAACGTAGCAAGTCTAAGTTCAGAGATTTCGAAGGTCCTGTCAAATTTTCATCAAGATCGCATATGCCGTTTGCCCGGTAGAGAGCGAACAAACAGACAGAAAAACAAACAAAAAAACAAAAAAAAACAAAAAAAAACAAAAAACAAAAAAACACCCGAGCTAAATTTTTTGGGGGGTCGGTGAAATTGAAGTCTTCGCTTCGCTCATCCAATAACTACAAAGCAAATAAAAATGATCCATTCTTTTCCGCTTCATGTCAACTGTGCATCTGCAGCTGTGCTCTCAATTGCCTCTGCTAGCTGGGATCTGCCTACTAGAGTGTTTCTTAAATATAAACTAAACACGTTCATAGAAAATCCCCTACGATTTTGCGTGCACACAATAGCTCTGCCTTCCCCTGAGATGGCAGACTACTAAAGCATCTATAAGTGAATAAAAATATCCTGTGCCACTTTTAACCTACTCGGCAAAACTCTTGGCGCAGTTATTATAGATTAAGGACAAAAATTACCATCTCAACATAACGAGGTGAAATGGGCTAGACAAAGAGAGATATAGACCAGTTTTTTTAAAGCCAATAACATCCCATCCAATTTACATAAAGCTTCTTGTGGTAAGATGAACAAACGTGACATGGATTTAATATAGTTGAGATGCAGAATTACTAGTTGGCATTGTTGACGAGACGTCTATTGCACTGGAGGAATAACGAGTGTGCACTGGGACTTCAGTTGGTAGGCAAGAAATGCAGATTCAAATTATTATTAATATATTTCCAGCATCATTGTGACAAATGGGCCACAATCCTATTCATACATAACAAAAATATGATAATGGTAGGAATTACGATGTGGTAAGCCAAATTCATATTAACAAACTGGCAAGTTGTAATTATATAATTTTAATTCAAATATTTTTACACGAGATGATTATTATATCACAATAATTTAATTATTAAATACCTGACGTTGTTTGAATTTGGTGATGAGTAAAGAGTATTTTTATTAAATAAACAACTATATTGTTATTGAGTCAATGGTAATAGTAATAAGAGGGTGCAATAGTTTGTGGCAACGAGTAAAACCAAGTCGTGTAGCAACAGCAAGCCCAATGACAGAACCATGCACACAGCACATCAGGTAGTTTATTTACTTGGGCACATGTGTCAAAACTCAAAACAAAACATTCACACTGCAGAATAATTTGTGTTTATTTTATTTTTTACCCACCATAGTTAAATATATTGGAGAGCTAGTCTCTTATTATAGTTGTGTCTTTGTGTTTCAATACGTAACGCATTTGAGAACTATTACTACAAACCGATGAAAGACACGGCTTTGAAATAATTTTACTAACATAGTGACATTTATTAACACCACACTACATTGTTACGCTATTTCTAGCAAAAGTGGTGCCGTTAATCCAGATCAAACACACGTTCCACCTTCCATAACCCCCTACGTACATACAACACAATAGTAAAACAAAACATTTATCACCACCACCTGTCAATGTAACACTATCGAAAATGCACTAACATCCATCAAACATTAGTTGTTGCACACACCATTGATATCCAGTGTATCAAATCTGGTCATTTTCATCTTGTCAATTTATTTAGGGTAATTGTAAAATGGTATAAGTGCAGTACAAGACTGAGGCGAAATATCCCGACAAAATAATGTTATTGATAACAAATAAATATTCAGGCAGTTGGGTTTCTCTGAAACGAATGCTTATTGACCACCAGTAAAACTAATTCGAGGGTTACTCAGCACAAGATTTCAATGTCAGAACCATAGCTTTTATGTTAGAGGGTATAGAACGAAATACCTTCTTTAGGTAAATTACGTTTTAAACATGTACATTTTCTTATTGTTATTCCCTTCAACACTTGACCAGATTACCCCTAATTGACTGACATGTATAGGCCCTACTATACAATACCAGTGATAAAGCTATTTCAAATGGAATGTCCATTAAATCTTCTAGAGGCGTTCGCAGATTGAGAGAAACTTTTTTATCCATAATTTTATATTTTGTTTTCGCAAATGTCGTAGTTCAATGTTCTGCTGAAACTTGTGTTTGTATCCAGTAATGAACGATTTAGGCCAGTCAAAGTTAGATTGACAGAACATTTAATTAACCTGCAGAATCAACAAGTGACGATGAAAGACGAGAACAGCCGAGTCGTGCGTGGGTGTAGTGAACTTCAGCTTCTTGAGAAGTACGAGAAGGTGAATTTACTTGACTCGTTAACACCAACATTTCATTTCGTTTGGACGGTCATTTGAAAAACTACAAACTTAAGATTTAAAAAATTAGCTCAATTAAAGTTTGAGTGATAAAACGTAACAAAATGCCAAGGATCATAGGGTGCACAGGTTAATCGAGTTGAACGGTAAGACATAGCATAACAGCGCTGTAATAAAAATTACCAACAAGAATACAAATATGTTTCACTATTATTTAAATAAGTTTTGATTAACAAAAATCTTTGTTAGGTTTATATTATTTGAGATGAAAAATTATCACTTAGTTTTTTGAAGAATAATAAAAGAGTATTTTATAAATTTGAATCAATTATGATTTAGCAATGTACATTTGCTGTAACATCGCATAATAATAAATTTTAGTACAAAACAAAGTAAAAAATAAGAATTGGTTGGAGTCCCGTTTTCAAAAGTCTGACATAAAAACATAAAATTCATCGTCTTGACAATCGCATATATTTGAATTACTTTAAATCATATCGACAATTTAGCATTGCTTGGATTGTTCTGAGTAAGGTAACAGATGAACCAAGAAGAGACCAGCTCCGACGTAAAGGAAGAAAACGTTCGCGTTGTTTAAAAAAAGTAGACTGCATAAATATATACTCAACAACAAATACCAAGCTAGAATTTACTCATAGTATAATAAATATTGAAATTTATAATTACGCTCATACAAGCCTGTCTGATATGTTTTGGACTTAAAAGCGAAAACGTTACTTTAGCTCACCATACTAAATGCGTTCCTATTCATAATTCAAAGTACGATTACTCTGGGGGCTATCCTTAACAAATTATTCAACCAAGTAAACAGACAGGAAAATACATTTCTAACGAACCTAGCCACTAACGTTGCGAGAAGAAGCAACTTCAGATGTTGAATGAACAACGAAGACGTTTTGTCAATCAATTATTCATCAAATTAAATTTGCTTACCGTTGTTTTATTTGATCTAAAATCAGCCCCCACCACCAACATTCCTTTACCCTCTACAAAATCTCCGCACAAAATAAATACGATATGTATATCTTCCAGTTCCACCCTACTTTTCACTCTAAAGAACATGGAAATAAACTTCTATTTAAAAAACCTTTTTTAAAGCTACAAGTGCACAGTACGTTCGTCGTTTTGTTACGCAAATTATGTTTGTATCGTTAAGCCTAAAGTAACAACAAAACTAGCATCCGTACTTCACTTGCACAACGTATACCCATTGGGACAAATTTACATTTCTTTAGATGATAATGATGATTATTATAAAGATGCATTCTTAATTATGTTTAATATTTTTCAATCAATGTTTATTAACGCCTTAACACATTCATAAATAAAGGAACTATTTTATTATTTTTCCTGCAAATTAGAATATAAAACATAAAAAAAAACATTTTGAAGTTTATTTACTTAGACCGTACAATGACAAAGTGGTAAAATATAAAATGGTTCAAAACTCTAATGCAGAACTGATACCGATTGTGTGGAATGTGAATGTTGTGCATTTGACCATGCAAAGTGTCTATCTTGACGATAAGTGCGGCAATTACATAAGTGGTAAACAAGTATTGTTCTTCACATCAGTTATACCAATACTGTTCAACATGGCAGGCAACATGTTTTGGGGAGAATGTCAGAGAGAGACGCATGAAAACTCATGTTTACCAGTGCATATTTTAAAACATTGATTCGTAAGTTCGTTCGTTTGGAGAGAATTGCTAATGTGTTTACCCCTAGGCAAGAATTGGAAAAAACATTGCGTTGTAGAACTAGAATTGTTTGATTGATTCCAATCCCTAATGTTTCAAGCACATTATGTGTGATAATGTAGTTAGGATTTTAGGGTAAGTATTGTTTAATTCATAAGTCGGATAATGCTTAGAATTTAAATTTGTTTGGTAACATCCACTAGACAAATAATGTGTTTTACCGGAAGGCTTTTACAAATATTGTCTGGAGTGTGTGAGGAGAAGGGTGGTAAAGAGATGGAACAGGGGGGGGGGGAGGGGCTTAACTTTATAGTTACAAAGTATTGTTATTGTTTTTTATTAACGTCCACTCAATATTATAGGAAAGATAAAATTTCCATTAAAAGTGGAAATTAATTTTTTATCACTTTGGGATTCTTTAAAAAACTTTTTTTTGCTAACAACCGCTTGTATATTGTTTAATAAAATCGATATTATGTAAATAACCACACTTTTTTTTCAATTATTTATGTATCATCACATATTTTGTTTTACACTGACATTTTATGTTAGGTTGAAACAACATCTTTTAGTTAAAATATAAAATAAACATAATAATAAACGTAATTCTAAACGAAGGCCTAAATAATGGTCCACGCCATAAACTTATTAGTATTATTATTACAACCGTACTGAGAATCTAGTTTCATACAATAACCATCTGGATGATGAAGATCTGTCCCCCTTCTGTCGACCTACATGGGGTTTAAACAACCCAGCTATGGTAGGGCTTCAGATAAGCCAGGTAATGGGATCATGTGTGCGTGCTATACAATGAGCACAGACCCGTAGCACACGGCTGTATTGAGACAGTGAATCCGCTGGAAGAAGCACCAGAGAAAGAGGGGGGGGGGGGGGGGAGAAATTAGGCTGGAATTACGAAAATAAAAGAAATAGTAAGGGACGAATACTTAACATTAAGATGACAAAAAATAGTTAATTTGGCATTTCATATAAATCAAATTTGAATTAAAAATTAGGATTTGTTGACGATCAATTATTTTGTGGGTACTGGTTTGAAACATTACGTTCAAAATTAGTCGT
The DNA here is from genome assembly GCA_024449915.1 of Sweltsa coloradensis. NCBI lineage: Eukaryota > Metazoa > Arthropoda > Insecta > Plecoptera > Chloroperlidae > Sweltsa > Sweltsa coloradensis. The sequence continues at coordinate 85,016 of JAMZAV010000578.1, forward strand.
AACTCGTAAGTAACTTTCTTGAAGGATAGTAAGTTTTATAGTAATATTCCTGAAATGTGATAGTTGTATTTATCAACGTTGAACATAAAAGAATGAACGTTTGTTTGGAAATCATTACATTTTGTTTGTTTTATTTACGTGATTCAGATTGCTTTTGAATTTGTTTGAAAGTAAAGTATAATCTTAAAGAAACTATGCGCCTCGAGGTACAGACATTCACTTAACTTTTCAGTAATGCGACCACGATATTCGCAATATGATCACACAGATGTATTTCACCAAAAGTAGTTTAATACAAGTATAACTTTAAAGCGAATATATAAAAAACAAATGGCCACGGAAAATTGGATTTTATTTCAAATTGAATCCACGGAACATATTTAATAGTTCCGACAATAACAAAGAAGAAAATATGATGTTTTATTTTTCAACTTACTTTTGAATTAACAATAAAGGTATAGCTTACAAGACAATAGACATTGTAAATAGGATAATACAAAATTAAAATGAACAATTCGCGAGCTGGCGTAGACATAGTAGCTATCTAAATCACATCAATATTTTAATAGTTATTTAATATGCAATGTTATTAAAATAACTTAAATGGTGTATTTGTTATATTATCTTAGTGTGGATTTATATATTTATTTATTTATTTATTATTTATTTAACGTCTATCCTATTCAGTTATAAAAACTGATTTACAAAGGAGGACAACAAAATAAATCTAATTATATATTATGCAGAAACTACAATAAACTACATTTAAGTACATATTTGAAATATTAGCATTACAACAACAATGCATTTAAACACAACAATTTTGTTAACAAATAAAAATGCAAATATGCATTGCTTTATTTGCGCAGTTTAATGAGCCAAAATAATTAAATAGGTCTACACGTTGAATTCCTGGATTGTTTAAAAACGTTCCTTTTCATCTCTGAATGCATTAAACAAACCTACATAATATGGCAGCTGTTATTCTCACCGACTGTACCCCGCTAATGTGATTACGAAGCCTGTGTGGTTTGCAGCTACTAGTCATGTGTCAGGCACCGAGTGAAGGCGAAAACTTTACACAAAGGAAACTGTGGGCCGTGTGGAAAGGAATTGTATCGGTGTGATTTAAGGTAAGGTGTTTATCGCATTTAAATTTTAGAGGTCCTTATACAAAGTTCAGTCCTTTCCAATTGGTTGAATCTTGAATGGGATATTATTCAACTTAATACTGATACATGCGATAACAATATAGCACATGCAATAGTAAACGTTATACGTCTTGTCTGTTACACTAATCTAATAACTAGAAAGGCAGAATATTTGAGAAAATCATTATATTCGACACAAAAATGAAGTAAAAAAATAAAGTAAATTAATTATTGATCATTTCAAATTGAAATTGTGTTGGAAGTTGTGGTATAGACAATTTTAAGATCTCACTTATTGGAATTAAATTGAACATATCGTTAATGTTTACGGAGATGTACCACAGATACCGGATTGTGACTGGAGGGAATCTGTTATCTGTCGATTTATATTGTCTTGTCGAGGTAAAAACTGGGATTTTAAGATAGTAGGTATGTTCGTGAATATATACAAATAAAAAATAAAAGGTTATTTACGTACAAAATGTAGTACATAAACTAACTAGACATTAAACAAATAAAGCCGTCCGCGGTGGCACATACGATAAGGGTGCTGGTCCGAACCGTATGGCTCTACAAAGACGTGGGTTCGAATCCCGCATAGGTCATGTTTTTTTTGTAATTGTTCTTTATCGTCATATTATATATTACCACTCATTGTCTCGAATTGCCTTAGTGCAGTAATAGAGACGTTAAGTAACCAAAATCATCATACTCATCATCATTAAACAAAAATAAGACCATAGTTAATGCTATATTTATGATATTCCAATATGTAGGCCTATACGAGTCCGTTTCACTAACACATTTCACTAATTTTCTTGCAAGAAAGCTGCAAAAGAGGTCGCACACCGCATAAAACGTATTTCAACAATAATCAATAGATTTGGTGGAGGTGCCGGGTCCGTGGCTGAGTTTTGTATGTGGCTGATATAAGAAACTCCGGACAAGTGCGTGTGCTTACATTTGTCACAATCTATAATTCAAAACATAAAGAAGGTTCGTGTAAGCATTGTTGATGTCTGAGACTTTAAATTTCACCACTTTCCGTATTTATTTCAATATACACCACAAATGTGTAAATTTCCTGAAAATATTGACTTCACTATAATAATTTACTCTTCAACGCTTCAGTCTGAGATGATCAACATTTAACAACTTTTCTGTCGCGTCTAATTTAAAATGTTTTGTGATATAGTCTAGATAATTTATTATTAACATTTAGCCGAATAATGAAATTAAATGTCAGTGTCTTATAAGCTTAAGCTTTTAAATGAAAATAATGAGCAACACGGAGCACCCATATTACGCGTAAGAAAAAGAGTTTCACCTACATCTCTTGTCGTCGTCGTCCCCCCCCCCCCTTCCCGCGCCGAGGATCTCACTGACGAAAACAATGTGCTTCATGCCTTTCTACGTCTTCCCGGGATAAGAATACATTAGGAACCGAGATGGAAATACAGGGGAATAATAATATCAAATTCTCTGCCTTGATACACACAGAATAATAAAACAGCGGAATTATGTTAAAATTAAAATAACAGTCTTATGAGGCATGGATACGTGGAAAAGCAGTCAAAGAAGAACAAGACAGAGTTGTTTAAATCATAAGACGGAGATCTATACAATAAACATGTTTAAGGCTATGTATCCACCTCTGGCCGATAATTTGAAAATCGAAGAAACATGGCTGATAAGTTTTTTGAACAACAGAAAAAAATTGTTAATTTTTTGGGGCGGAAAATAACCTCAATTTTGGCCATTATGTGTCGTTTTTTTGGACAAAAGTGTAGCCAGCACATCTAGTGCAAAATCAAATTTTGAGAATCGGTTTTCTGGATATAGTTTCTTAACACCTTTAGCTTCAGCTTCAGCTATAAGAACAAATAGATTTTTGAAATAACTGTTGGTGTACGAAATTTTTTCGTAAAACAGTACAAATACGAGATTTTTCTAGTTTTGTATCATCTGACAAAAAAAAATGTTAGCCGACTGTTATTTAAGAATTTATTTTCTTTATAGCTGAAGCTGAAGCTAAAGGTGTTAAGAAACTATATCCAGAAAACAGATTTTCGAAATGTAATTATACACTAGATGTGCTGGCTACACTATTGTCAAAAAACGACATTTTAGCCGACCTAGTGAGGTTATGTCCAGCCCAAAAAATAAAATATTTTCTTAGCTGTTTTATTAAAGGTTCTCTTTCAACCAGCCAACTTTCATGGACTTTTAAGGTTTTGACCCTTAGGGTGATTACAATAGCCTTCAGTCATTTATAAAATATATATAAACCAGCAAGATGCTAGCTATTATAAACAACGAAGGAAAAAACAATGGTGATATTACAATGAGGGAAAAACGAATTCATTGACGAAATTAAATTCAGTTAAACGACGCAAAGTAAACAAATTTAAATAGTATTATAAATAGAGGAACTAAATTTAATTAATAAGCCACCAAAAACGAATTGTGGTATAAATAATTTTTTCGGAAAAAATCTTACAGATGTCGATGAATGACATTGTAGCCGAAAACAAATAAATTAATAATGTCGACTATAGTGAGAATAGCACCGCATCGTCTGTAATACCACCCCTAATACAGTATAAAGGATCAGTATTTGACCACCCCTAATCAATTTAAATTATGGTATATTCAGGATAAATAAAAACGTGTTGATCAACAAATCCTCGGGAAAATATTTAATTTCGTATAAAGTTTTAATAATTTCAGAATATTTTTATTAATTTATTTAAAAAAAATTGTAAAGTATTTCTGCAGAATCTGATATTAAACATTTACAGAAATACAAAATTAATCACCATTTTAATGTTTCAATTCGAAAATCTCTAAAAATTAAATCACTATATCTGGTATATCTATTGAAATTTAGAACATGCATTGCATAATGCAATCATGAAAACAATCCTTATGAAAGGAAAATAAAAGTAGCCCTTATCACTCCTGGAGTTGAATTGTCTAGAGTGAAATAATGATTGTGAATGAAGAGAGCGTGAATGATACGAATATTTGTAGAATTCCTAAACAATCAATGTTCTAGTGAGAAATTAATATATTTAGGATTTTAAAACGGGGGAGAGACGAGCGACGAATAATAGACTCCACAAGATGATATTGTACGGTTAGCTTTGCATAGTCTCATATCATCTCATCAAAGTCGCCAGTGGTAGTGATATATAACCTTTGGGGCGAATATTGATTGAACTTCAACCTAAAGTAACGTGCAGATAAAAACTAACTACTTAATCAACTTCTACCTATTTATTTACTCACTCAGTGTCGAGTCGCGTTGCTGTCTCTTTGTAACTCGCATCTTGACGGCACCAGACTCTGAAAGCAAGAAATACAAAAATAAAAAACTTGTACCTTCTGAATATTTGACTTTCTAATTTATTTTCTGAAGTTTTGTAGGTCGTGTACTGACTTTCAGTGTTAATTCGTTAGTGTAATTAACCATGTCTCAACGAGGTGAGTGTAACAGACTTCGCAGCGCTAGTGTGTATAGTATGTAGTAAAGAGTCACTCGAGATTATTTCACTTTATCCATAACATAATATAATAATTATATGTTATGTTTAAGATGAGTTGGTACATTAATTCAAATATTTGTGTGCGGAAAAATACCAGTTTACAGAGACACATAACTCTTGACAGTCTTCATGTTAGCAAAATGTGCTCTATCGCTGTATTTTCTAAAACTAACAACTGATAAACCTCCACACACGATGACGATTTTGGGTTTTATTACACAGGACCAAAATGTTAACTATATTTTGGCGAAACTACATTAATGTTTAATTTTTACTATAACATCGCTTATATTTTCTTTAGCCAAAAAAATGTACTCTGAAGAAACACAGTCATGCCAAAAGACAAAAGCAATTCAAGAGCAAAACGCAAGATATTTGTCCCTTCTAGTCTTAGCGTAATAAAACCGTAGTTTCTTCCACGATCAAACCCTTAGACCACAGTACATATCGCGAAACTCGCAACAAGGCACAACATACAATCTTGTGCGTATCACGACACTTACCACGTTTCAAAACAAGAATCATTTGTAGTTGTCAATTACATTACAATCACATACAATCTTGTGCGTATCACGACACTTACCACGTTTCAAAACAAGAATCATTTGTAGTTGTCAATTACATTACAATCACATACAATCTTGTGCGTATCACGACACTTACCACGTTTCAAAACAAGAATCATTTGTTGTTGTCAATTACATTACAATCACATACAATCTTGTGCGTACACGACACTTACCACGTTTCAAAACAAGAATCATTTGTAGTTGTCAATTACATTACAATCACATACAATCTTGTGCGTATCACGACACTTACCACGTTTCAAAACAAGAATCATTTGTAGTTGTCAATTACATTACAATCACATACAATCTTGTGCGTATCACGACACTTACCACGTTTCAAAACAAGAATCATTTGTAGTTGTCAATTACATTACAACGAATCTTATGCAAGAATTTGCTCAAAATGTAAAGCAATTGTCAGTATTGAAGATTTAACTTTAAATAATTTGGGCATTTAAAAATTAATTCTAGTAAAATTCTGTTAACTTTACAGTGTTTTGCATAACCAAACATCCAGTCACTTTCTGCAGAAAATAATATGATCAATGTTAAAAATTTATCAGATACGTATGTACTTTTACTGGAACAGTGAGATAAATACTTCATACTAAACAGAGATGTGAGTGTAGCAATATAAAAAATCTCCGAAATGGAATAGATACCACTTTTCGCACACATTACAGAACATATCTTGATTTCCCCAATGAGTCTTGTATTGTTTAAAAAATCTCTTGACTTTTCCATGCAAGTCTTGCTACAATAGAGATTTTTCGTTTTTTGCCCCTCATTACGCGCAACAACGTTGGCACTCGAGGCTCAAGCAGTAATTGGAATTTTCCCTTCAATAAAAAGTTACGTGAACATCCACAGACAGCGACCCCTTTCAAGGTGTAAGCACACGAATTGGAATTAGAAGCCTTATACTGTTTTATATCATAAGAAAGCAAACTATTACCTTCCTTTCTCTCAACTTCTGTTTTGTTTTTAGTTATGGCTCAACACTAGCACGTGACAATATTATTCTGGAGGCTACTAGTTCGGTTTACATCACCGGCAATCCTGGCTACAGATATTTTAAGATTCTCAATATAAATAATACTATGATTGAATTATTTCGATTGAATCAATATTAAAGCTTACAAAGATAATTCTCAAACTATGCCCCCATTGTATGAGGAAGACAAAATTCGTTCTACAAAGATATAGGCATTCCCTGACTGTATTAGATAAAAATTGGTTTTGCATTAATCTTCACAATAGCAGTAATGGTAATTACAATTTAGTTTGGATGATCATAAATAATGTCAATCTTCTAGTTTCATCGCCTATTGGTACGAAAGGACCACTGATTGTTTAGAACTTTAGATCATATATTTCCAAAAATGAAATGTTTTAAGGTTGTTGGAAAAGGTTTTTACCATAATACATACTTTCGATCTACAATGGTGCAGCTGGTTGTATAAGAATTTGACTCCAAATGACATGTTTTCAAAGCAAATCTTCACAAGTACTGTATGTAACATTGAAATTCGTCTTCATTCTCTTCGGCATCAAATTGTAACTTCGTTATATCACAATAAAAGAGAAGTTTAAAACCAATTCCAAACAATTACTCGATAACTCGTTATAACGTAGCAGCGACACCACTGACACTCCTAGTACTAGGATCTGTCTAGTCCAGCAAGTAGTGGTGTATAGTTTGAACCAGATATTGATAAGGTGGCGGTCGCCGAGGGATCGCAGCACTGTCGTCCACGCACTATGGCCACAGGATCGGCAAAAAGTAGATAAAATAACGGTCTCTAAAACTGCTTTCGGAGAAAAACACGACTATTTTAAAGCCAAGCCTTGCCCAATATATCCTAAGAATAAAGTATTTATGAAGTGTACGAATAAAATCAAGACATTTTGATGCTCCTAAACATTGACATCACATCTGCCGAGGTTGGCATTATAAACAGCTGGCACTTTGGACACACCATTACCAACAAGGCAAAAAATTCGAGATTACTTAAAATCATTATTTCGCTAAAATACTGACTCTGTGGGACGAACTACTTTATTCACAGCTGTTGATTTATGTGATAACATATCACGATAACATGACTAAATACGGTAGGTCCTACCTAATGCCAGTTGTGTGTAAATTGTCAACGTTGGCGTCCGTGCTCTCGCTTGACCTTGACGGCCGCCAGCTTATCTGGTTCAACCTATATCTGTGTTGCAGCGCGGTAGAGCCAGCGCCATGATCACCCAGTCGAAGGAGAATCTGCTGGGGAGCCGGGAGACGATGCTCCAATCACAGACGTCCTTGCAGGCTCCCCTCGAGTCTCCCCTCACAGCAGTCGAGAAGAAGTTCCTGTTGAACGCCGAGAGGGGAGACTGCGCTACTGTCAAGAGGTAACACACTTCAGTGGAAGTTACCATCAACTAGCAAGAAGTTTAATGAAAGTTTGAAGGAAAGTCTTTTTCAAATGGTGAAGAATTTTAAGGTTATGTTTCAAGGATATATCGATAATAATTTTTCATATAATGTCAGGTGACACGAAATGTCGATGTAAGTTATAAATACAGTTTAAATAAATTGTCACCGCTTAAAAATAATGACTATAGTACAAAGATTACATTAGACTCGGTTTTTGTGACGTTTAAAGTAAATATTCTGAATGTGGCCCAAGGTATTTCTCAGTCATGAGACGAATGTTGTTCATATTCATTTTCTGCTCGATAACCAATACCATCGTCTACGAAATGTGATAGCTTCCACGCAAAACAGATGTTGGAATGTTTGTCCAAAATGGTAAAATGAATAAAGACTATAGTAAACCAAGTAAGAGATATCCTTGATGGTCTATACTCCCGTGCACACTTCAAGTTCTGTACTATTCCAGGCTACTGGAGGAACATGCCGGACACCCCGAGATCCTGGACATTAACTGTGTGGATCCCCTGAATCGCTCAGCCCTCATCGCGGCCATCGAGAACGAGAACATCACTGATGAGGCTGCTCATCGATGCCAAGATACACGTAAAGGTCAGTACTTAAGATGGTTCTACTTAAGACGGTTCGATGAGCTCGGCCCAACATTTTACAATGTTAAATGCCCATTTAAAAATTCGCTTGATCAACAAATCCAGCTAATTTCACATACAGTCTGGACCACTTTTCGAACTCTAATTTTCACCAAAAATATTTGAACTTTTAGTACGAAGTTAAAAAGGGATGAGCGCATGACGCTATCAGAGCACATTTTATAATTTCAAATATTTTTACCCTATACGCAAGCTTACGACATTACTACAAATTTCCTTTTAGGTGGCTTATTTACGGTCAGTTAATGACCAAAGTGAGCAACTTTGGAAAATGTGCTCTGATAGCGACAATCACACATTCTTATTTAACATTTTGGTGAAAACCAGGACAAATAGGACACACGATAGAGCTTCCAAGTGATCCAGACTGTTCAGAAATGAAATATTGTACTAAGAATATCTCACTGTTTTATTTAGGACTAGACAAAATAATACAAACACTATCTAAGAAATATGAGAAAAGTACAAAATAAACTGGGAGATTTTACGGAATTTACAAAAACCGTAGACATTCGTAATTTTTTGGTCGGTTATAATCAGGAATTGTTAACAATCGGTTTATCATTTATTGAAACCAATCAAATACAAGTAGATATATTGTACTGTCAATTATGGATTGTGATATTGGATACAAAACGTACGGTATGGTGGGAGAAAATGGGTGATTTGGTATGCAAATATTTTTTCTATTAGTTAAACTTTGAAACATAAATTAAGGTCATTATAATAATTTGTTGTAGATGTTTGCTAGGGTGTAAACAGTCGATAATCTCTTTAGCCTCTCTAGTCTCTACCATCTCTAAATAGATGTTCTCAACAGCTCGTGAACTAAGTGAAACATATTGGAAAATGTGCACTTCATTCATTACCTGTTGGCACATAAGAAGAAAACTGTTACTTTATATTTTATTCATAGACATTCACTGCGGTCTCATAGTTTATTTAGAAGCCATAAACAAGAAAACCGACTTTCTCGTTAGCATCATGGCTTTATTTTCAGTTTCGAAACTTTGTGAAGCAAGGGATTATCAAGTTACGTAGCTGGTGTTAGTAAGAGGGTTAGCGACCTTTACTTCTGCACCGAGACTGAGGGAACAAATGCAAATTATTATATCGATCAGTTTCTGCAAAATAACGTGAACAGCATACAGAAGATAAGACTTTTATCAATGTGATTGTTGAATGCATTATCACTACAATGGATATACTTTACATTGAAAACTGGAATTATCCGACCGAACGAACATGCCTTGTTTGAGTGTGTTTATTACTTTGAAATGTGTTTATGTGATTAGAACTAGGAAAACGCTTAAGTCCCGCCGCGTTGTTGGATGAGCGTAATTGGTGCATTGAGCTGCATTGTGTTACGCGGATTTTCTGTTGTTCTGTGAAAAAATCATTACTTAGTCGAAGATTTTTTTAAATTAAATTAAATTAAATTAAAAATTAACCTAATTTTTTTAATAAATCGTAATTTTTACGTAATTTTAAAAAAAGAAAAAAATCGTAAAATTGCAATTTTCATAAGAAATAATTATTCGATTGTGCTCAAATTTTACACGAGTATATTAATTCATGAAATTAAGGTTCTATAAAAAAATCATTACAATAGGATAAAGCATGTAGGTGTTATATGTCAAAGAATTGTTTTAAAAAAGAAAAAAACCCGTAAAATTTCGATTTTCATGAGAAATAATTTTTCGATTACGCTCAAATTTCACACGAATATCTTAATTCATAAAATTAAGGTTCTGTTAAAAAATCATTACAATCGGATAAAGCATGTAAGTGTTATAAGTCGAAGATTTTTTTTAAAATCGAAAAAAATCGTAAAATTGCGTTTTTTATAGAAAATTTTCCCGATTGCGCTCAAAAACGTGGCAGTTCTAAGTTCAGAGATTTCAAAGGCCTCCATAAAATTTCATCGCAATCGGAGTATCGTTTAGCCGGAATCGTGTTAACAAACACACAAAACTACAGAAAAAAAAACATTCCGGATTTTTTTCTCCAGTGTAGTGAAATGGAATCTTCGATTCGCTCGCTACGCTCATCCAATTAAACCACTTCAGCTCACTAAAATAAATATTAAAATAAATGCCTTAGAAGATTGCTTTTACCCATTAAAGTGCCAGTCTTATATGAACTTCCCTAGCAATACCGCCTGATTAATAACTGAACACAGATGATGTTCCATATTAGTTAACTAGAGAACGTGACATCAGCGATTAGTTCAAAGTTTTTCGATTAAAAATTTAAAAAGTTTTTGAGGTTCTTAACAAACTGCCAGCAAAATAATTTAAAACCAGTCTGGTTTAAACTAAACATTAAACTAAAGGAAAACGCCCAAGGCATGATAATGTGGAACTTGTAGGGTTGCTATAATTACAGTGGTAGACAGGGGAGACGGCCAAGTGGGAGAAAGCAACCAATCAGAATTAAAAATACAATCACATGTATTTCCAGTCCACCTACTCAGTTCATTTTTATTTTTATTTTTTACCTCTAGTTTTACCGAAGCCTATTACAGGGTGCAATGTATGCCCCTCTTCAGGTGAACTAGGTGTGATGGAACGGCTATGATAGCTGGGTCAGTAAACCTGTAAGTACTAAATATGTTTTTTTCCGGTTACTCATTTGCACACCAACATGCAAATTCGAAGGTAATTGTAATGGTCGCTTTTGCATATCAACGTTTTAATGAAGAAATATGTATTAATTATGTAAAAGTGTCATGTTAGGTGATAGTCAGAAGCAGACAATATCACCGAACGTAAGTTCGATGTATAGCACGCCCGATTCCATTTCACTACACGGAAGAAAATAATCCGGAGTGTTTTTTTAATTTTTTTATTTTGTGTCTGTTAACATGATTCCGGCTAAACCGATACTGGAGGCCTTCGAAATCTCTGAACCTAGAACTGCCACGTTTTTTAGTGCAATCGAAAAATTATTTCTCGTGAAAATCGCAATTTTACGTTTTCTTTCGATTTTTAAACAATTTATTCGACTTATAACACCTATATGCTTTATCCGATTATAATTATTTTTTCCAAGAACATTAATTTTATAAATTTATTTATCTATGTGAAATTTAAGCGCAATCGAAAAATTATTTCTCATGAAAATCTCAATTTTACAATGTTTTTTATTTAAAAACAATTTCTTTGACTAATAACACCTACATGCTTTATTCAATTGCAATGATCTTTTCACAGAACCTTAATTTTACTAGGAAAACGCTTAAGTCCCGCCGTGTTGTTGGATGAGCGTAATTGGTGCATTGAGCTGCCATTGTGTTATGCGGATTTTCTGTTGTTTTGTGAAAAAATCATTACTAAGTTGAAGATTTTTTAAAAATTAAATTAAATTCAATAAAAAATCAACTTAAATTTTAATTTTTTTAATTAATCGTAATTTAAAAAAAAACTTAATATTGAAATTTTCATAAAAAATAATTATTCAATTGCGCTCAAATTTTACACGAATATATTAATTCATAAAATTAAGGTTCTATGAAAAAATAATTACAATCGGATAAAGCATGTAGCTGTTATAAGTCGAAGAATGTTTAAAAAAATCGAAAATATTGTAAAATTGTGATTTTCATGAGATAATTTTTCGATTGTGCTCAAATTTCACACGAATATATTAATTCATGAAATAAAAATACTGTAAAAAAATCATTACAATCGGATAAAGCATGTAGGTGTTATAAGTCGAAGGAATTTTTTTTAAAATCGGAAAAAAATCGTAAAATTGCGATTTTCATGAGAAATAATTTTTCGATTACGCTCAAAACGTGGCAGTTCTTAGTTCAGAGATTTCGAAGGTCTCCAGAAAATTTCATCGCAATTGGAGTATCGGTTTAGCCGGAATCGTGTTAACAGACACACAAAAATACAAACAGAAAAAAAAGAAAAACATTCTGGATTTTTTTCTCCAGTGTAGTGAAATGGAATCTTCGCTACGCTCATCCAATAAATGAATATATTCGTGTGAAATTTGAGCGCAATCGAAAAATTATTTCTCATGAAAATCGCAATTTTACGATTTTTTTTCATTTAAAAAAAAATGTCTTCGACACCTACACCTACACCTACATGCTTCATTGTAATGATTTTTTCATAGAACCTTAATTTTATGAATTAATAAATTCGTGTGAAATTTGAGCCCCATAGAAAAATTATCTTTCATGAAAATCGCAATTTTACGATTTTTTTCGTTAAGGCTATTTATTGTATCACCTCTGGCAGATAATTTGAAAGTCGAAGAAACAAGTCTGAAAAGTTTTCTGAATGAAAGAAGGCCTTTAAAATAACAGAAAAAAAATTATGATTTTTTTGGGGGGACATAACCTCACTTTTGGAAATTAGATTTAGATTTTTGGACAAAAGTGTACACAACAGATCTAGTTCAAAATAAAATTTTGAGAATCGGTCTTCTGGACATAGTTTCTAAACACCTTTAGCTATAACTTGACTATAGCTCAAATAGTTGTCTGAAAATAACAGTTGGTGTACGATTTTTTTGTCAAACGGTACAAAACTGGAAAAAAAACTCGTCGTATTCATCTAATTCATCGTCATTCATTTATTCGTCGGCATCTTATTTCCAAAAGTGAGGTTATGTCCCGCCCAAAAAAATTCACATTTTTTTCTGGTTATTTTAAAGGCCTTCTTTCATTCAGCAAACTTTTCAGACATGTTTCTTCGACTTTCAAATTATCGGCCAGAGGTGGTAGAATAGCCTTAAAAAAATCTTTGACTTAGTAATGATTTTTTCACAGAACAACAGAAAATCTGTATAGCACATGGCAGCTCAATGCACCAATTACGCTCATCCAACAACGCGCCTGAAAAAGCGTTTGCGATGGTTGTCTAGGCCTGGACAAGAAGGCTAAAATGGCGAATTCCAATGGCCGCAACTGGACCGCACTGCGTGCGGAGACAAGTGAAGAATGCCAGTGCAAATATGGCGTCCGAAGAGACGCGCGGAAATTCGTTCTTGTAAACTATAATTACATTGTTTAGGTTGAAAATCTTATAGGCCTAGACAGAAGACAGGCATAGCCTAAACTAGGCCTCGGTAGCGGTAGTATAGTTTTTTGCCGCTATTTGGTCCATTAAGTATGGTTTTCAATACAATATCACTATCAGAAAAGGAAACGCCTGTATAACATAACCCTACTTGCAGCAGACGCCATGATTGCCACGCTCTGTCGCCGTGTTCCAATGAAGATAGCGTTGAGAGCAAAACTAGAAAAGTGCAGGACGTTTCAGTGCGCACTGAGTGCTTGCCATTGGAAAACACCATAAGTAAGAGGCTATCAGGGCCAAGATCTGGCTTCCGACCTACCCTGAAGAATAGCGGTGAGTGACGGGCTGCCGATAGACAGTGTCGCGATGTGCAATGGCGCGAGAGTTGCAGCCAGCTGTACGGCATTAGTGCGCCTGAGAGGGCAGGAGAACACGAATTTTAATGAGGTTTGCGGAAACCAAGGGGCGGGCTTATAGGCCGAGGATGATGTAAACCCCCATTCCGACTAAGGCAAGAAACACGAGAATCAAAGTTAAATCCAGCCTGTTCGAAGCCCGAAGAGTGTAGGTATTGACACGGAGGGAGTATGGTAGAAGTAAGACTTTTAGAAGAACTCCCGTGAGCACTCGGGATTTTACCACGTGACAACGCAGGAGCTGCGACAGTTCTTTGATGGAGGGCATCGGTTACTGCCGGACACTAAGATTAAGTCGGTAATGGATAACTAGTTCAGTTAGCCTCGTAGGGGAAGTGAAGTGTTCGGAAGTTGATCATCATCTTATAGATAATTACTTGTCGTGCGACGGTGGAACAGTCAGTCACCGCTCAAATGACCACATGTGTACGTTCATGTGACTATGTTTGTGTACATACGTAATACCAGAGTCGATAAAGAAGTTTCCCCTTTGGGGAGGTCCCCTTACTCCCAAGTCAAAACGGAATCTAACGTTCTGCGCGCTGAGGGCGGCTCAAATGTGAAACTAATAAAAGCACTGCACGCTAAATACGGTCAGTAGATTATCGATATGCAGTGACAATGCAATTAACAAAACTACAGACGAAACGTCAAACTTTAATTTTATTTCAATCATATTAGCCCAGGGCCCTAGCCTTTTAAAACGATTTACTTTTGATTTATTATTGTACTATAAAGTGTTGCGCAGGCGTCACTGACATTTTCGTACGAAATTAATTGAGATATGGGTTGTTTAAGCCTTACGGATGTAAGTGTAGCCTAGGCCCAAGGCCACAATACAGTTTTCAGACGTAAGTACGCCCTAGGCACTCAAATCGAAATCTTGAACAATACATATTGTCGGCCTAGGTCCTAAGCTTAGGTCTACTCCATCAGAAATATCTTCATTAATAAAGAGTTTGCTTTATGCCAAAACATTCGCAAACATTCGATCGTATTTAATATTAGGACGTGTCCACCATTTTTTCGTTATCGACTGTTAACTACTAGTAGAAAAGTGACGTAGTTTTTTTGAAGTAGTTCCATCAATCGTCACACAGAGTCGCGCGGAACGTTAGATTCCAAACGCCAAAAACCGACTTTTTATTTAACCCAGGCCGGTATAGGGAGTTGGAGGACCTCCCCAACGGGGAAACTTCTTTATCGACTCTGGTAATACCTCATGGGTCCATTAACCTGAAGGCTACAAGGTGAAGTAACATCAATTTCAATAACATGGAACCGGGGTTGGAATCTGCTGACACGCAAGAGGGTATATCTGGTCACCAGCGCGCTGGATAGTCGCTCTCATCGAACCTACCAACCCGACATCATCATCGTTCGTCACACCAATCATTTGAAGGAAGATCATTAGCGACACAAATGAGTACGATGCTTTCGGCATGAAAACGAATAATATATAAAGTCTGTAACCAATGTTAATCAATCAGTTGATTCCCGTCAGAGGGAAAGATTTCAACTTATAATGGTAGCTTTGGCCAAGCAAGGTACCCCATTTTATTTGTGGATAGAGTGATATGGAAACCTTCAACTGGAATCATATCTGTAGCAAGAGTACCCATTAAAACAATCATATTGTGTGTGGTTGTGCTAATGATCCTGTGAAATCATCACCGGAGGGGAGTACGATTAGAGGAGGCGCCGTCACCCAAGGTAGGGGAAAGTATGTATTACCTGTCTAAATTGTATCATAATGTGAGGTGGTAAGTAGATGGTCCAATCAGGAGGATCGTGTGAAACCGGTGAGCTAGTAGGCAGTTAGTAAGGTCGATTACGACATGTTGTTGCGGATAGGACAATTATTGTGAAGGGATGTCTTCTCGGTGGGTAAAAATTTGAATAACTTATAATGGCCGATAATGAGGTAGTGTCACACCCAATTACATTTTTGCTAAATGAAGGGACTGAAGAAAACACCGATTATGTTGGAAAACAAGAAAATTCTTGTTAGGACGGGACCGATTGTTCAATTCAACACGTACCTTACAATATTGATCCATTTTGATAAAAACTTGTTCAGCAGATTTGTATTTTACTGCAACCATAACAATTTTTAGACTGCCTCGGACTGCACTCGCGAATGTGAGTGAGTACTAACTCTACTATCTAACTATCTATCTAAGAGTACTAACTGTGCACTAATTAGCAGTTTATCTTATATCACTCGCGGTCATCGTTTAAATAACCAACACTGGCAATACTAATTGAAAGTTTTTTCAAGGATCCCTCCGGTCACCAAGGCGAATGGGCGAATTATATAGATAGAGATTTAATCATCTTAAATAGCCCTTGAAATTCACTCCCTACTTTCTCCGCACCTTAGCTAGACAATCAGCAGAAGGAGGGCAAAAGGAATTGTCGCCGGGAAACTTTCCATAAAAATAAAATGCGTTTTTTATATTTCGGGTAGGATATTACGAATTTGACCATTTATCCTGGACCACAATGCACAGTGGACATTTTGGTGCGCGGATCACTTGTCGGGCTGGCCCCACTACCTCATGAGCGAAGAATGGCTCTACACCATCACGAATGACACGTGTTCTCAACCAACTCTTTCTTCTATCCCTCAGGACGCGCTCCTTCACGCCATCAAGGAAGAGTACGTGGAGGCAGTGGAGCTCCTGTTGGAGTGGGAGGAGAACAACCACGTGGAGGGGCAACCTTACGTGAGTCTGAGTATATCCTACTTAAGCGGGGCAACCTTACGTGAGTCTGACTGTATAATACTAGAGAGGGGCAACCATACGTGAGTCTGAGTATATCCTACTTGAGATAGTGATCTTACGTGAGTCTGGCTGTATAATACTAGAGAGGAGCAACCATACGTGAGTCTGAGCATATCCTACTTGAGATAGCGACCTTACGTGAGTCTGGCTAAGCCTTAATTTTCCGTTATTTTATCAGTAGAAACGTTCTGTGCTTTGGCGAAATCGCTATGGGAGAGTTTTATGTTAATTTCACTAAGTTATATCACTACACTTAGGAGCCCTTATAGAAGTAGTTCAGGCAGCCTTCTTTAATCAATGCTCTGGGTAACAAAGTTTTATCAATACTAGGAAAACGTCAAAGTCGTTGTTAGACGAGTGAGTGAGCCATGTGTTGAGAACCCGGTAACATTTCCTTTCTTCCTTCTACCTAAGGCCTCCCAAGCCTATAAAAGGCTAGAATGGCGCATTATGGCCTTACAGTTGACGCGCACTTATACCAACTAAACTCAAAACCCTATATAATTATTATAAAACTTGAATGCAAATGTTCCCGGGTACTCAACACATGACTCGCTCACTCGTCTGACAATGACTTTGGCGTTTTCCTAGTCTAGTTGGCTAAGGCGCACTTATATCCGAAATGTGAAAGACCTAGGTTCAAGCCCCCGGTCGGGAAAGATTTTGTAATTTCCGGATTGTATTTAAAAAATTAAAAAATATGTTTTGAAATACAATACTATGGAAAACATAGTCAGTACGAAATACGAGTAAATATTGCAAGGTTTACTCAATCTCCCAGCGGAATTTAGGGGAACCTTGAGCGTGCAAGATTCGATACACCTTGGTCACTGTATACAATCACAGCCTGACAAAAATGATTCAATAAAAATGACTTCTTCAAGAACAAAACCATTGTCGATTTATAAAATTCAATTTATTATTTCTTGTAGGTTTGAATCGCAACGGTATTTGCTCATTTTGTTAGCTCAGTTACCTACATGGTCACAGATATCTGTTTAAAATTTCAGCTCAATCTATTTGGCCGTTCGGCCGTATGGGACCGGACAAACACATACATTTTACATACAAATTAATCACGACGAAGCCCCGTTTTTTTTTTTATAGGGAAACGCCAAAGTCGAGTGAGTGAGCCATGTGTTGAGTACATATGAAAAATCTAAACAAATGCTATCGATATTTTAAAAAATCACATTTTTATTTATTGTAGGTTTAAATCGCAATGGATCTAGCTGATTTTGTTAACACTTCTCAGTTCACTCGTACAGGATGTTTGTTTAAAATTTCAGCGCAATCTGTTCAGCGATTCGGCTGATTTTCGAAGTACAGACAGACACACAAAGAATCAAAGAATAAGCGCCGTTTGAGTTGAATGGAGACACTCAGTCGCTTCGCTCCCTCGTTTAACTACGTTCGCTGCGCTCACTCGTCTTATCATCGGGTTTTGATGACCAGCAAGATTATTTTTTGTATTAGCGTAACTTCCTCTAATAGCGATTAATGCTGCTGTACATGCGCTCAGGATCATTAACATGGTGATTAAGCGAGCGAAGCGAGCGTTTCCATTTGACTCTGCCGGAAAAAATAGTCACTGGTTTTGTTTTGTTTTGTTTTTGTTTTTTTTTTGTATGTCTCGCCATAACGTTCGAACGGAGGCTCGGATCGAGTTGAAATTTGGACCATCTGCAAGCTTCGTTCTCGATTTCCTGCCATTAATTTTGTGGCAAAATCGTTCACAAAGTTAAAAAGTTACAAAGTTAATCGATTTTTTTTTAAAAACTAAACGGCGACAAAATCTGAGGTGGCTAAATCATTTAGAATGTCTGTCCGGTCACGAATATGTTAATTTTATTTTGATCCGATAAGTAGTGTAGATGGAAAGTACATTTTAACAAAAGTAACGTTATACCATGGCAACGAGTTTGTATGTCTCGCCATAACGTTCGAACGGAGGCTCGGATCGAGTTGAAATTTGGACCATCCGCAAGCTTCGATCTGGATTGAATGCCATTAGTTTTGTGGCAAAATCGTTCAAAAAGTTACAAAGTTACATTAAAGTTAACCGAAAGTTTTTTTTTCAAACTAAACGGCGACAAAATCTGAGGTGGCCAAATCATTTAGAATGTCCGTCCGGTCACGAATATGTTAATTTTATTTTGATCCGATAAGTAGTGTAGATGGAAATTACATTTTAACAAAAGTAACGTTACCATGGCAACGAAAAGTCGCACGAGTTTGCTGGCCACTATGCACTGCCACCTAGAAGTAATCAAAATACTATCGAGGAAGCAGTGTATTATTTGTTAACAAAGACTTAAAATAGTTTTCCCAAAGAAATGATGTCAAGGTCCTCTAGATGGTGGTGGATTTTATCCACAAAGTAAAGGTTTACCCACGGGTTTACTCAAATACCTTGCCAATAATAAATAATATTGGAAACTTGGCCCCGTGGACAGCGAACGTCGCAAATTTTAAAATTTAAAAAAAAATGTGCAATGTGGGTCTAGCTATAGCACGTGCTCGTTTATCAACGCGTCCAACTGAGCGTTTCCTAGTATTAGTTTGTATGACATTTGCGTTTAACTGCATGTTATCCTCACCACTGTCTGAAAGCTTCGTCTATGGTGGTGTGTTGGGTTCATCGTCTCGTGCCTTGGCAATTATGATAATCAGTACAATGAGAGCGTTGTAATATTGTGTAATCAGGAAATAAGCATCGAGTACCGTTCCAAACTGGAGCGTAAATCAATGTTTCCACCAAACGTATTGTATTATCAACCATGAACACCACACCGATCAAACGGGACGATTATAAAGTAGATAACATCAAAACTCACTCGAGTCAAGTATAAAACTAAGTCTGGTGAACTCAGGAGTCACGACTAAGAAATATGACTTTCAAAAAAGTTTGAGAAGACTTAAATTTTCCGCCCGTCAAAGTAAATAACTTTAATAGCCAACAACAACTAAAAACTTGGACGATAAACCACAGTTAAAGTTAGGGCCACTGCAAATTAATCAATTTTTAAGAGTATGTATTACACTTTTTTTAATGCTTATATTAGTCAAGTATTGTGCTATAGAATAGGTGGTAAAAACTAACTTTTAGAGGTAATAAATCTTTCAATAGAAAAAAGAGGTCGCACCCTAAAAAACCCAGGGTGTAGAATACACCGAATCAGTGTTGAATTCAGACTTTTCATCCCGGGAGGGCTATTGAAGTTCCCGGGGGTATTACTTAGGGAAAAAGTACGGGGGGGTTTGGGGGGAGAATAGCGCCGCAGGCAAATTTTTGAAAATCAGTTTGGTGCGTTTTATAAAAAAGTTGTGGTCTGAACGCAATACCAAAATAATGTAGTTTTTGTGTTTTGCGGACGCTAAAAGATCCTAAATATCCGCTAGATTTAACCTTCAAACCGCTAGATTAAAAAAACGGTAATTTTAGCAACGAAAACAAATACAATATTTTCCAAACAGGGTGAAATACTGTTATTTTTTTACCAATCACAGCACGATTTTGTAAAATTCGACTAATAGGAAGAAAGTATCAGTTTTTAGCCTAATAAACAAGGAAAACAGCGTTGACGGTTGACCCCTCCTTTTACAGGATGCCTTGCCTACGCAATGGTTACCTGATAATAGTGTTTTCACATCGAAAAGTACACGGACCATTTACCCAACATACTCCATCTGTTCGACTGCGAGCCAACATACAAAAGAAGACATAATTTGGAATTTCCTAAACAGAAGTCGGAACCCTTCGAATGACCATACATTTATAAAACTAGTTCTTGACCTCGTGAGTTGCCCACACGTTTTTCGTAGGGTCTGCCTAATTGATTTCAACTACAAACATAAACCTTAACAACCTTCAAAGCAATATGTTCGTGCCCTTTCAAAAACGGCAAAGTGACATTTAAAAAATGAAGGAATATATAGTGCATGTAGTCAATTTATTCCCGGGGGGGCGAATGACAGTTCTCGGGGGGGCTTCGCCCCCCCCGGGATCATAGCTGGATTCAACACTGCACCGAATTGTATAGGGAACCTAAGTCAGCGTTGTCCGGTTCTCTCCGGTCAGCGTGGTATAGGCGATTAACCCGTGCTAAATGTTTCGTAAGCGATAGCGCGAGAACCCGACCACGGACCGGAATTATATTCATACTGTAAGAAACTATAATCTTTCCTCTTTGCGTGGATATACATAACTCTGCTCTATCACAAATATTAATGACATTTGTTTTGAGTTAAAGTGAGCTCTACATTTACACTGTTGCCAAACCTTCCAAACTGCTCGTGAAAAAGCTCGTAAAAACATTTTGTCCATGGCATCAGCATAACATTTGGTATCCGACTTGCTTTGTGGCTACTGTGAGGTCACTGGGTTGTACTAGATCATACATTACTAATAAAATATCCTTTAATGTGCCAACAAAATCTTGAATGCGAAGTACATTTAGCAACCATGGACAGGCGCGTGGTATGCGAGGATGCCACAGCTGCACACAACGTGGCTGCGCCTCGCTTAGGTTGCCGCTCAGTCAGAGTACATTTGCGACAGCGCGGAAACATGGGTCCATTTAACTCATAATAGTTTGAATTTAGGAAGCGTCATCGAGCAAAGTAGAATGCCATCATCTTCTTTACAAAATTATGCATCTTGTGATGTTATTGGTTTAGATTTCTTTTGCGCGAGTCAAAAGATACGGCGAGTTACATTTTCGTACCATGCTAATTCTTATGGGCGCTGAGACCAGAGAGAACCAATTTCCTTCCCGCCTTTAAAACTTAGGTTCCCTATAAACAATCCATTGAAAAAAAGGCTCCCGCAAACAGAATTTTGTTATGCGATATGTAATGTGATTCCTCTTGCTCCTGTATCCACAGAGTTGGGAGGCTGTGGAGCGCGCCGCCTCAACCTTCACTCCAGATATTACTCCGCTCATCCTGGCGGCGCACATGAACAACTACGAGATACTCAAGATTCTCCTGGACAGAGGGGCCACTCTCCCTATGCCACACGACGTCAGGTAAGTCATTCCGCATGTACAACAACCTACCCAGTCACATTTCCAGTGGTGGACTTTCATTTTAAAGCGACCGCGCCAAACCTGGCCAACCAGAGACGTTTTTTTTAAAATAGGAAACACCGACCTACCGAACGAGTTGGGCACGATCTATACTCGGGCGACGCCAGAATCAAAAGGGATAATTTAGCAATTTTCGATTTTATTTTTGTTTTCCTCTCAAAGACCGTTTACACAACCCAGGAATGTATAGATTTATTTAAATCTACGTTATAAGTTAGGGTGTATCTGAATGTACACAAAGTGAGACTCCAAAGCGCGATCTCACGGACTCGGAACAACAACTGGTCCAACGACCCACACAACAACTCAGGTTAGGACAGAAACCTTCGCAATAACAATCATGTGAAACAAAACATGGTATTTTGTTTTATATTTTCACCTACATGGTTTCATAATCTAGGTGCCCGGTAGGGCGCCGCAGCCAAGCCGTGGCGCGCTACACACTCAAGCACCTTATACAGCAAGCAGAGTTGGGGTGATTTCGAGGTGTTACCTAGCCGTCATGTAACGTGATGTGAACTTGAAAACTATCACAATCGAGGGGATTTAGGTACCTGACAACACATACCAAATTTTATTGGGGTACGACCATTCCTTCTTGGTGAAAAATGGCTTGAAACATGCTCAAAATCACTTTAAGGATGTTAGCTACTGCTACTGCTACTACTACATCTAATTCGTCAGTTTCAATCGGCCCGCGATTCTGACCAGACGGGTGGGGCTACAATGTTCATATTTTACATGGACATTAAGGTTATAGTAATATAGTCTCTTTTGAAAAAAAAAGTTGAAAAAGTTTGCTGGAAGGCTTCCAAATAAAGGTTTTACACATATATTACACATTATACAATCAACAAGTAACTATAGTTACTTGACACTTGTTGACGGTACAAGCAGAGTTAGGCGGGAAAGTGCGATACGTAAAAAAATAGCGGACATTTTAAATTTTTCTTCTTTGTGTGGAACGAGAAAAGGTGTCATTATACTCTCATAAAACAAATCAGAAACCGTCCCTGGCCTAGGCCCAGATGTAGAAAATTATTTATAATACAACAGTGTAGGTCTAAAGTTCCATTAGGCTATAGGACTAGATAAAATAAATACTTACATTACATGTTTGACAAGCCTAGCCAACCCTAGGCCAGCACAACCTTGTTCTGACACACTTCCCGCACAAATAACTAGTTTTGATTACTAAAAGCCTAATTCAGATAAACAATAGTATGATGCCCACCTAGGCTATACAAAAATATACGGAAATAATACACCTATTCTTTTCTTGCAATGATCTCACGCAAAACTCCTGTCACTATAAAAAACAAAAACTGTGCAAATTTTCAATATTCATTTGATTATCTGATGATTTACATGGCTGTGGATGCAGTGAAATAGGTGTCAAATAACATTAGTTGTGCGTTTGTTGTTGCATGGGAAAGTTTTAATTGGCCGTGAGTTGCCTAGACTTAACCAGTCCTTATACCGTCGTTATACCATGGTTATACCACTTATACCCAGGATGTACATGAATCCGGGTCTAGATATTTTACATCCTATTGTTATTGCTAATACCATAGAAATTAAATTTACTTTGATAAAATTATTATATTTTAACAAATAATTTTGCAATGGAACTTAAAAAAGTAATGAGATCACACACATAACAAAAACTTGTAGAAATACAGCCAAACCTTACACACTCAAAAGAAATGAGATCTAAAAAAAGGGCCAAGCTCATCTACCCTTCCACATTTGCGCATTCTTAATTCATAAACGACAGTGTCCCATAACAGCATCCTCGAAAAGCTTGACAAAAAAAATTTGCATGTTATTACGTTTAAATTAATTAGAAAAAAGAACTTGGATGAACTATTACGTTTAAATTAATAATCGCAAATTCTATTTTGCCAAGCTTTTCGAGGATGCTGTAATGGGACACTGTACGTTTATGAATTAAGAATGCGCAAATGTGGAAGGGTAGATGAGCTTGGCCCTTTTTTTAGATCTCATTTCTTTTGAGTGTGTAAGGTTTGGCTGTATTTCTACAAGTTTTTGTTATGTGTGTGATCAAAATAAACAAAATTCTAAGAGCAATGATAAAACCGAACATTATTTGAAACTAAAGTCTTAGCGTTTGTTCTGTTGTGTTTTCAAGCGAGGTGTAGATTCCACGAATTTATTATCCTTTGTTCTACTGAGTTCCACGAATAAATGCAAAGTCAAACCTGTACCCTAAATTATATTTGGAAAAATAAAACGGAAAATACTAAGAGAGCTGAATGATGGTTATTGTAACCCACCCACAGGGTAGACAAGAAACATAGTTTTAATTTGTCGTTTGATGGTAAAATAAACTTATTTCACTAATTGTTACATATTACTGAGATAGGTGACCGACAGTGTTGGCTCGAGCGCTAAGCGCGCGACTCTGATTCGGGATGTCCCGGATTCAAATCCCGTCGAGATCGGCAATCCTGACTGAAGTTTTTCCGAGGTTTTCCTCAGACGTTAATAAGAATGCAAGGGATGAGTCCTCTTAAACAGCCATCGGGCATTTCTTCACAATTATCCTCACTCCGATATACCTGAAGAGGGGCATACATAGCACCCTATAACAGGTTCCTCACCATAAATATTATTATTAGATAGGTGAGAACATGAGTTACACCCACTTACGTACGTTACTGTAACAATCTTTAGTTGCGTTTAGGAAATAGAATATACCCGTAGTAGAATTGTTTAATTATGTAAACTAAATTGAGCATAATGTTGTTAAAATGAAACAGTGTAGTCAACACTAATATTTGCGAAACGTTTGACGAAGTCTCCCACCAATGAAACTGTTGCGTTGTTAATTACTAGGAGTAAATACATAATATTAAACCAACCAATTAGTAATGATACTGACTGTGTATTATTAAACCGTAAATGTTTGCGATAAAGAGCAACGACCGTGGGTAGGACCCACGCTTAGCAAACACGTTGGGCGTACACTAACAGTTTAGATAGTTAATTAACCACAATTATCTGAGTTTCATATCCAGTACTATTTTAGCTTTTCTGCTTCATAACGATATAAATTAACTTTACACAATGTTCCAATATGTTCCAATATGTTGTTGTTTTATGTTAGTGGCATTGGTTCGAACCTCGAACCTAGGGTCAGCCACTTTGGTCACCAAAGCCCACGAGACGTTATATTATCCCAAATTAATTAATTCATCGATCCATCCAACCGGGTGTGATGTGTTACTATTGAACCACCATTTTCTGTACACCAATATATCTAAGTAAGTGAGTGCAAGAGTCAATTCAAGTAATACAAGCTGCATCCACCGATGACAATAAGCAAGCAGAAATAACATCAACATTGATCCCACTATTAGCGGCTCGGTTATTTCAGGCAGGGTTGTTGATAGTATCTAAAGAGTCCCAAGATGACGAAACGTATGTTGGATTAATGGTTACTGTGATTTAGGTACAGTAGTCAACAACAGGTTAATATTGACGGGTTCCACCAAGGAATTGAGACTGAAATACTTGACGTGTGTGTTACCAACAATGTTGACCCATGATTAGGTGTGGCTGTGACGAGTGTGTGCTGTCTAGCGAGACGGACTCGCTACGTCACTCTCAAGCCCGCATCAACGCCTACCGCGCCCTCACCTCGCCCTCACTGATCGCCCTGTCGTCACGAGACCCGGTGCAGACTGCCTTCGAGCTCTCCTGGGAGATCAGAAGACTCAGCCGGATGGAGAACGAGTTCAGAGACGAATACAACGTAAGAATATATTCATTTAATATTTAGTTTATATTCTAATGAGTGCAAGAGGAAGAGTAGGAAAGCCACTCTGAGGGGTTCCGATACCATTTCTTCGGTCTGCCCGATTCTTGCAATTCTAATATTTTCATAGGTATTTTATTTATAGTAATGGATCTGTGTATTTATTTAGATTTTGGCGTCTGATACGTTTTTATTAAATAGTTGTGATTTTTCCCATAGGTTTGTTACATTTATATAGCTCCTGATAAAATGTATTTCTTTCAACACTATTCGCAAATGATCGATTCTAAATGTTATGAATGAAACAAATAAACCTTTGTTAAAATGCAATGAATATCAAATATTGAAGAATACATGAGCAGAGATTTAAAGTTAAATCAGATCGCAAACTTCAGTTCAGCGTATTGGTGTTGGATTGAAATATTTCGACACGTTTGCATATATCTCTGAATTTTATAGATTTGCTTTGAAACCCAACAAATTTCAACGAAGTGAAATTGAAAAAAGCAAACCCAACGTTTATTCAAAGTATTAAGTGATTACGTATAGAAACATACGAATCATATTCGCTTTTAATTCGTAAAGATGTGTTCAATACGACTGACTACGTGTACAGAACCTATTTCAAAGGGTTATTATCGGTACAATATTCTTACTGTAAGTCACGGTGCACGAACTGAACTGAACTTTAATCCACTACGACATGCGGCTATTGTCAAACGCGAACCGTAAGCACTCACATCGGATTATATTTTGCCGCAAGTCAAAATGTTTCACCCCTTTAATATCATAAGCTCTTTCGTATTGTTTGAAGTACCTACACCTGGCGTGAAGGACAACCCTGTATGTACTACCAGGAAAATACTGAAGATGATATGATAAGATGATAAAAGGAGTGATTATGGAAACTTCGAAATTTGTTAATTTTAGTTAAATTTCACACCACCAACAAACTCAAATATTGCAAATTAATGGGATAGAAAACATCGTGTGCATGAAAACTATCCAACGGTTCGAGTTTTTTCAATAACAACATCAATAAACTATCAAATTTCCAAGGTTTAATAGTAAAATAGTCGCGGACATTTTTGTGATTTTCCAAGTGACACTTGATGACGTTTTTTAGGGAATTTGCAGTTCTTCGCTCGCTATGACACAAATCTACACTCTGCTCTCTTTATCAGGAGATGAGAACGAGATGCCAGACGTTCGCCACCTCCCTGCTGGACCACGCTCGCACCTCGTTCGAGCTCGAGGTGATGCTCAACCACGACCCTACGGGAGATCACTGGGAGCCGGGGGAGCGCCAGACCCTGGAGAGACTCAAGCTGGCCATCAAGTACAAGCAGAAGAGGGTAGGGTACCTTATATGCATGCAGAGTGCTATACTGAAAATCTGTTATGTGATTGAGTGGACATCCTAAATACGTTTTTATTTTTTATTTACTTTTTGTGCGTATTTCAATAATTCAAGTGCAAGCATTTATTTTGACTGCAGTCACAAGTCCCGAATGAGGGGAGAAGCTTCGAGCCCCACGACCAATCCCCAAAAAGGCAGATTGGTTACTTTAAAAAGTTTTTTTTGGTTACATATGTAAGAATAAAACCCAAATAATTGGCGACCAATTAATCAATCAAACCAACATTGTAGCGCGTACTACGTTATTGTGCCGTTATAAGTTTTGAATGTACGTACAAACAGCTAAGTGTACACTGCTTGTCTGTTTGTCTGCCCCGACCCACGCAGTTCGTGGCGCATCCTAGCGTGCAGCAGCTCCTGGCCGCCATCTGGTACGAGGGTCTCCCCGGGTTCAGACGCAAGGGACAGGTCAAACAGATCATAGAGGTCGGAAAGTTGGGCGCCATGTTCCCCGTCTACAGCGCCATCTACATGATGGCGCCCACCTCTCGCATGGGCCTCTTCATGAAGAAACCCTTCGTCAAGTTCATCTGTCACTCATCCTCCTACGCCTTCTTCCTAAGTGAGTCCCAATCTTTACATTATCTTTGAACGTCTGGGGCCCTCAATCCATCAATTACCTTTTTTCAGTTTTCTTATCCAACTTTTATACTTTTTAACGGTTGGTTACTCTCCGCACTACAAACAAATATTCACTCAATTTAAAGCCACACAATAACTGAAATGGTCGCTTTTCCCACTAAATATATATTTTTTAAATCGTGGTTTACCTGCTATAAGTGTTGTCATACGATTCAATGTTGTTTTTCATTTCGAAAGTGTAAGAATTCCACTCCTTTGTTTAATAGGAAATATGTCAATGTAAACGGTTGTCAATATTACATACTTTGTTATTACTTATCATGGAAGTATGTATACCTAAACAAAAGAACACGTCTGCCGATTGAAATCAAATTTACTTGTTGCATACAGAGTTTAGCCCGCACGATACATATAATAGTATTAGTGTCATGAATATTTTAGAAATAAACAATGTTCGATCCCCCTTAAACCAGTTCAACCTTGGATTCACATTGGCCACGTATTGTCGCAGTGATTATGAGACAAACAAGCTCGTTTAATGGCGTCGAGTGGATGGTAGTTAATATAATGAGCACACAGGACGTCGTCCACAGGGGGACATTACTTGAACAAGTCGATTATTTATGTTACTTCTCCTTCCTCTTCGTATCATGTTAACAACGAAGCAAATGAGGGTCCGTCCAATTTTGTTTTTAGATTGCGTAGCTTTCAGATTTATTACGCTGGTTTGGGAAAGTTGCGACGATGAAAGTGATACGTTTTTAAATACCACAATTTTATGTACTTGAAGGCGTACATAGTAAAAAAAGTGACAAAGAAACAGTTACACGATGAGAAATAATGTTAGCGATAGACTGTACAATGACATCTAAATCGCAAACTCTAAGAAAACTGAACAGTCACAACAAATAAAGTTATGAATTTATTTGTATGTTATTATGTCATATTGATTTGTTATTCAAGGTGATGAAAATAAGGACTTTATATAGAACAATTATTATTTTTATCCCAATTTATATGAATATAATGATAATAATAGGCTACAACACTATATTTTCTGTTGGTATTATTTTAGTTTCACCCGGCACCGCCACCAACAAGCAAATAATTGTTTTAAAATTGTTTTTATTTTCTTCTTACCCAGCACCTCCGCCTACAAGCAAATATATGTTAATAAATAATTTTCTTTCTACCCGGCACCTCCACCAACAAGCAATTTCATTTTTTAATTGTAATTATTTTTTCCTACCCAGCACCTCCGCCAACAAGCAAATATGTGTTTTTAATTTTTTTCCTACCCGGCACCTCCACCAAAGAAGTAATCATTGGTGCACGCGGTCAAAGATATCGCATTCTACGGTGTCCCATACAGTTGAGCACAGGTACAATGTGCAGAACACGTGCAATTTAATCCCACAGATGGGAGCGTTCTTGTAATTGTCTTGCTCTTCATCCATCCCCACGCTGTCTCGAATCACGTCACCGTATTAATTATTAATAGAGACATAAAGTGAGAAACACAATCCAATAACTGTATTTCTCTACTTAGTGAAAACTCGACCCATCAAAATACAATGAGATGGGTGTGTCCGTGTGTTTCAGTAATCCTCCTAGTAAAACAACAACGTCCACCTATATACCTCATGAAAACTTTCATGTGGTATTCTACACTCATACATTATTGCATCCATTTTACTAGCAACTTATTTGCTGTTCTGTTAGTATACCCCCAAAAGTAAGTTCATTGAAACGTAAACGTAGGAATAATAAATTTGGCTAATGATGAATTATTTCAAATTTATTTGACGTTATCTACGAACAAACGAGTAAGACGTAAAGATCCAGATAAATGTAACGTGTTTATCATAATGTTGTTTCTCAACATGATCCGTCCTCTTAATGTTCACATACCACGAGATAAATGTGTTTAGCGTTGAGTTTCCGTTATAATTATGGTCTCGAGGTTGAGAGGGTAAACCGAAGTGTTTATTGTGTTGTGTATGTGCGCAGTGTTACTGGGTCTAGCGTCCCAGAGAGTCGAGTTCCTTCTGATCGAGTGGTTCGGGACGCCCTGGATGAAAGCAATCCTGGAGGACTGGAAGAGGAGGGAGCGGGGATCGTTGCCGGGACTCGTCGAGTTTGCTGTTATCATCTACATTATCAGTGAGTTCGAGCTTATCTATTATATCTTTTTTTTACGTTATACACCGATTACTTATATTAAAACTTCGGCATCACAAACAACAGGACGCAAACATAATGCATATTAGTCCTCCTTTGTAAATCAGTTTCTATAACTACATGATAGACATTAAATAAATGAATAAAATAACATATTCCAGGTCTTATATGGAGCGAGGTTAGAGCCCTGTGGTCCGACGGGTTCCTGGAATACGTGGCAGATCTCTGGAATATCGTGGACTTCATTACCAACTGCTTCTACATGATGTGGATCTGTCTGAGGGCTACCTCGTGGTTTATAGTACAGGTGAGATTATAGTCTATAAAAGTATATGTATTTGTTCTTGCTCCAGCAAAATTTATTTGTTTAAACCCATTATTATATACTTGAAACTTGCAAGTTATGTTATATGCCCCAAATGTACCTTTTCTTCCTAGGTACAGATTGTCAAGTTTACCCAAGGATGTTTTGGTTTAAATTAACTACACATTCAAACTACTTGTGCTTCAAACAAAACCTTTCATTAGGAATGTTTTTAAGAATTATTTGAAATAAGGGATATTATATTAAATTACCTGATTTTCTGCGACTTTGTGACAAATTGATTAATACTACTTTAACTCCAATTTAAGTCCGAACCGGGAGTTATTTTTTACATTTTAAACAAAAAATAACATATATGACCAGCAATCAAACATTTCGAAATGTTAAGAAAATTGTGATGTTACCATTACAAGAATGCGTGAGTAACTCTGAGCACTTAATTCCAGAGGGAGTCCTGGATGGGCAAGAACCCCTACTACCCGAGGGAGCAGTGGGACCAGTTTGACCCCATGCTGTTGTCGGAGGGGGCGTTTGCGGCCGGCATGATATTCAGGCAAGTACCCACAAGAAATACTAGGCGAGATATTTGGAGGAGGGAATTTACTATTAGATATAAAATTAATACTAGATAATGTCACTTTGTTGACATATTTTTATCAGGTGAACAACTATCTAACGCATTGTTTACAGTGTTGTTTAGCGTTGCATTCTCAATTCAAAAGTATTTATTTACATCCGTCATTGTTATGCTTCAAAGAAGTTTGATTGTTAGCTCGGTCTATGAGAATATACTTTCAACGATAATGTTTACTTTCAGTTTCCTAAAGCTGGTCCACATCTTCAGTGTGAACCCTCACCTGGGTCCTCTTCAAATCTCACTGGGTCGGATGATAATCGACATCCTCAAGTTCTTCTTCATCTATAGCCTAGTCTTGTTTGCCTTCGGATGTGGTGAGCATGATTTCTTTATTACTACTAAAGCCTTCAATTATCAATGCGAATAGTATCTTACAGGACAACTATACATACATTTTGTCTTTCAATATGTACAGCAGTCAAATATTGAACGATAACGAAACCTGAATCATTCACTCACTAGTCGAAACGATACTTTGATATCTCTATATTATTTTGTATAACCAACTCATGAGCAAATTATAAACCAAGTCAACAGTACCTACACTAGTAAACGTTGCCAGTAAATTTAAAACATATTAAATAAGTATCACCATCACTATAAAAACGTGCCCACTAAAAATACAAAAAACGATTTAATTTTAAAATATATATCTATTTAAATACTAACATAAATTTTTTTTTTTTTTTATTTACTACAATTCAGAAATTAAAAAAGTCCGCCCCAACCGGGAATCGAACCACGGATCTCCCACATTCCAGGTGGACGTCTTAACCACTAGACCATCAGGACGGGTACATTTTAATCTCTGAATTGTAGTTGCATTATACATCTGAATGGATAAAACAGTACTGCAACGAATATCTGCTGCCTTTGAACTAACCAAAAAACATTAATTATAATGTCATTACCTTTACGCAGGTATGAGCGAGGGTTTACTTCTCGATTTGGTTGATCGGGAAACACTCCCGTGGGTGTAATTGTTTTTTATTTACTACAATTTAGAAATTAAAAAAGTCCGCCCCAACCGGGAATCGAACCACGGATCTCCCACATTCCAAGTGGACGTCTTAACCACTAGACCATCAGGACGGGTACATTTTAATCTCTGAATTGTAGTTGCATTATACATCTGAATGGATGGAACAGTACTGCAACGAATATCTGCTGCCTTTGAACTGACCACCAAACATTAATTATAATGTCATTACCTTTACGCAGGTATGAGCGAGGGTTTATTTCTCGATTTGGTTTCGGGAAACACTCCCGTAGGTGTATTGTTTTTTATTTACTACAATTCAGAAATTAAAAAAGTCCGCCCCAACCGGGAATCGAACCACGGATCTCCCACATTCCAGGTGGACGTCAGGTGGTTGGGGCGGACTTTTTTAATTTCTAAATTGTAGTAAATAAAAACAATTACACCCACGGGAGTGTTTCCCGATCAACCAATTCGAGAAATAAACCCTCGCTCATACCTGCGTAAAGGTAATGACATTATAATTAATGTTTGGTGGTCAGTTCAAAGGCAGCAGATATTCGTTGCAGTACTGTTCCATCCATTCAGATGTATAATGCAACTACAATTCAGAGATTAAAATGTACCCGTCCTGATGGTCTAGTGGTTAAGACGTCCACCTGGAATGTGGGAGATCCGTGGTTCGATTCCCGGTTGGGGCGGACTTTTTTAATTTCTGAATTACAATTACAGCAAAAAACAATTATAGTAAATAAAAAACAATTACACCCACGGGAGTGTTTCCCGATCAACCAAATCGAGAAATAAACCCACGCTCATACCTGCGTAAAGGTAATGACATTATTAATGTTCGGTGGTCAGTTCAAAGGCAACAGATATTCGTGCAGTACTGTTCCATCCATTCAGATGTATAATGCAACTACAATTCAGAGATTAAAATGTACCCGTCCTGATGGTCTAGTGGTTAAGACGTCCACCTGGAATGTGGGAGATCCGTGATTCTATTCCCGGTTGGGGCGGACTTTTTAATTTCTGAATTGTAGTAAATAAAAACAATTACACCCACGGGCGTGTTTCCCGATCAACCAAATCGAGAAATAAATCCTCGCTCAGCCTCATACCTGCGTAAAGGTGGTGGTCAGTTCAAAGGCAGCAGATATTCGTTGCAGTACTGTTCCATCCATTCAGATGTATAATGCAACTACAATTCAGAGATTAAAATGTACCCGTCCTGATGGTCTAGTGGTTAAGACGTCCACCTGGAATGTGGGAGATCCGTGGTTCGATTCCCAGTTGGGGCGGACTTTTTTAATTTCTGAATGTAGTAAATAATAACAATTACACCTACGGGAGCGTTTCCCGATCAACCAAATCGAGAAATAAACCCTCGCTCATACCTGCGTAAAGGTAATGACATTATAATTAATGTTTGGTGGTCAGTTCAAAGGCAGCAGATATTCGTTGCAGTACTGTTCCATCCATTCAGATGTATAATGCAACTACAATTCAGAGATTAAAATGTACCCGTCCTGATGG
The DNA here is from genome assembly GCA_024449915.1 of Sweltsa coloradensis. Taxonomy (NCBI): domain Eukaryota; kingdom Metazoa; phylum Arthropoda; class Insecta; order Plecoptera; family Chloroperlidae; genus Sweltsa; species Sweltsa coloradensis. The sequence continues at coordinate 118,152 of JAMZAV010000578.1, forward strand.
TCTAGTGTAAGACGTCCACCTGGAATGTGGGAGATCCGTGGTTCGATTCCCGGTTGGGGCGGACTTTTTTAATTTCTGAATTGTAGTAAATAAAAAACAATTAACACCCACGGAGTGTTTCCCGATCAACCAAATCGAGAAATAAAACCCTCGCTCATACCTGCGTAAAGGTAATGACATTATAATTAATGTTTGGTTGTCAGTTCAAAGGCAGCAGATATTCGTTGCAGTACTGTTCCATCCATTCAGATGTATAATGCAACTACAATTCAGAGATTAAAATGTACCCGTCCTGATGGTCTAGTGGTTAAGACGTCCACCTGGAATGTGGGAGATCCGTGGTTCGATTCCCGGTTGGGGCGGACTTTTTTTAATTTCTGAATTGTAGTAAATAAAAAACAATTACACCCACGGGAGTGTTTCCCGATCAACCAAATCGAGAAATACTAACATAAATTCTTGGCAGCTTAAAGAATAGATAAATGTGCGGATTATGTACAACAAGGAAACAACAAACAGTGCAAGATTTGAAAAGTGAAAAAGTGTAAAAAAAAACAAAAAAACAAACAGAAACCGAGATTTCGAGATATGCGTCGGATAACGTCCTCGGGACCTTAACTATCCTGACAATGAGTAGACGTTCTGGTCTCGAAATATCAGCCTGTTATGTCGTTTTAATCTGATGAATATTCGTAATCTGACCCTTTCAAATAATATTCTTAAGGTTCCAATGATTCGAGCGAGTACTGAAGGTTGAAACCCCGTCGCTGTTGGTTCCAGGAATGAACCAGTTGATGTGGTACTACGCCGACCTTGAGCGAGCGAAGTGTTACCACAAGAACGGAGTGGCCGACTTCGACAACGAGGAGAAAGCCTGCTCCATCTGGCGGAGATTTTCAAAGTATTGTATTTGATCAGTCTCTATACAAATTATTAAATAGAAAATCACAATAGATAAAACATTTGGTCGTATAAGTGGTGCACAACAAAAGCTAAATTCAGGGTTATTAGACTATTAATCGCACGAGATCAATTACTCGTCCATCTTAGTTTATCCCGTGACTATTGCAATGATAATTAATGCAATCCCCGTTTCATCGAACCTAGTCATCTGGCATCAAATTACTTTCAAGAAATACTAGTACGTATATGCTACAACTACAATCGCGTCACGCAATATGCAGCCGACAATATACCAGATGTGATAAAATTTAAATAGTAATTTTAGTTTTAACCGTCCAAATTGTATTTTATAAATGTGTAATAGATTGTGCACATCAAATGTCATTAGACGTTTTGTTTTTGACTTGTTAGATTGAAAGGTGTAAATCTTTGTGTTTGCATTTACTTAGATGTTAGATTGTTGAGGTAGTAACGGTTATAGAGTGTATTAACTATTTAGTGATTGAAAAATCCAAAGTCTGTAAATCTGTCAACTAGTTACAATCTCAGTGATAATTTGCGTATGTTTCAGCATTCAGCTATAATAAAATGAAATTCACAGTTATTTAGTTTTAATGATACTAGCAAAATTGTTGGATGAGCGTAGCGAGCGAAGCGAAGATTCCATTTCACTACACTGGAGGGAAAAAAACGGAATTTGTTTTTTTCTTTTCTTTTTTTTGTATTTTTGTCTGTCTGTTAACACGATTCCGGCTAAACCGATACTCCGATCGCAATGAAATTTTATGGAGGCCTTCGAAATCTCTGAACTTAGAACTGCCACGTTTTTGAGCGCAATCGAAAAATTATTTCTCATGAAAATTGCAATTTTACGATTTTTTTCGATTTTAAAAAAATTTCTTCGACTTATAACACCTACATGCTTTATCCGATTGTAATCGTTTTTTCACAGAACCTTAATTTTATGAATTGATATATTCGTGAGAAATTTGAGTGTAATCAAAAAAATATTTCTCATGAAAATCGCAATTTTAAGATTTTGTTTTATTTTTTAAATTTCTTCGGCTTATAACACAGCTGAATGCTTTATCCGATTGTAATGATTTTTTCACAGAACCTTAATTTCATGAATTTATATATTCGCGTGAAATTTGAGCGCAATCGAAAAATTATTTTCCATAAAAATCGCAATTTTACGCTTTTTTCGTTAAAAAAAAATTACGCTCATCCAGCAACGCGCCATAAAAAGCGTTTGCGAAGCTTCCTAGTAGTAAAACATAATAATTGTGAAGATAATGGTGACAATTTAAAGTGTTAGCCTCTTTATGTCGCTATACGTTTGTATTATATTACTATATTATATTATTAGTTCTTGCAGCGCCCACACTATACAGGACATCGGACGTGCATTTAGCGTAATCCGCGAACACGTGGGATTGCCACCCCGATTCAAGTGGTGGCCCACGTTTGCGTGTTGTGTAGGGGAGGAGGGGTGGGGGTGGGGGGTAATGTTCGGTCTCGAGAGGGAGTAGGCCTAATAATTCACGAGGAAAGTGTGTGTGGGTATACTTTACTGTACGTCACAACACGATAAAGGATTGAGTTTCATTCGGTAGATATACACCATCATTTTGACGCCATACGTGGTTTTCTTTTGCATCGGGGATGACACTTCTAGTAAACATTGTTGAAAACACTTATTACGCATAGTTTTGTATTTTAGACTAGGAAAACGCTTAAGTCCGCCGCGTTGTTGGATGAGCGTAATTAGAGGACCTGGATCTTATTAATTACAGAAGATAAAGCGGCGTTAAGCGTAATTGGTGCATTGAGTTGCCAAGATTTATGCGGATTTTCTGTTGTTCTGTGAAAAAATCATTACTTAATTGAAGATTTTTTTTTTAAATTAATTTAAATTAAATAAAAAATAAACTCTTATTTTTAATTTGTTTAATCGTCGTTTAAAAAGAAAAAAAATCGTAAAATTTTGATTTTCATAAGAAATAATTATTCGATGGTGCTCAAATTTCATACGAATATATTAATACATAAAATAAAGATTCTGTGAAAAAATCATTACAATCGGATAAAGCATGTAGGTGTTATAAGTCAAAGAATTGTTTAAACAAAGAAAAAACCCGTAAACTTTCGATTTTCTTGAGAAATAATTTTTCGATCGCGCTCAAATTTCACATGAGTACCTAAATTCATAAAATTAAGGTTCTGTGAAAAATTCATTAAAATCCGACAAAGCATGTAGGTGTTATAAGTCGAAGAAATTTTCAAAAAATCGAAAAAAATCGTAAAATTGCGATTTTCATCAGAAATAATTTTTCGATTGCTCTCAAAAACGTGGCAGTTCTTCGTTCAGAGATTTCGAAGGTCTCCATAAAATTTCATTGCAATCGGATTATCGGTTTAGCCGGAATCGTGCTAACAGACACACAAAAATACAAAAAAGAAAAAAAAAAAAAAAAAAAAACATTCCGGATTTTTTTCTCCAGTGTAGTGAAATGGAATCTTCGCTTCGCTCGCTACGCTCGCTACGCTCATCCAACAAGTACTCAACTAAATACATTGTATGAATACGTAGTTTTTTTAATGAAGAAAATCAAAATTGTTAAAAACATGAATGTGTGAAACAGTGTAGTGAAAAAGTGAAATACAAAATCAAATAATAATAAATTACATGAATAATGGGAAGTAGGTAAGGTGACCAGACGTACCGGTTTTCAGAACACTTGTACCGGTGTCCCGAGAGACTATAAAAATGACGTATTTGTACCGGTTTGCAATTTTGGGGAGAAAGTGTCCCGGTATTTTGTTAACTATACCGTGTATGAAAGGATAATGTTTTACTTTAAAAAATACGCTCCTGTGATAGTAACAACAATTAAATAGTTCTTCCACTTCCAAGAAGATAATTCGTTTTTCTCTAGGGGTGTGCGAGTATTATTAATGATTTTGGTGGAGGTGCCAGGTCGCGCGCGAGTGTGAAAACGTAAAAATCGTTAATCTATTTTTGTAGCTATCTTACCAACCCTAATAAACGTTAATAGTAACCCAGTCTTTTGATACAAGTTTGTATTCGTTTTGGAAGTTCTGAACTTTCTTTAACACAAATAATGAAAATATGTTACTAATGTTTGTATCGACATTTTCATGTAATATCACACTGAATGATGTCACAGCCTAGCCCTAATAACATTTGTGCTTGATCATTAAAATGATATAAACATTTTTAAATCAATTAGATGTTACTCTGTATTTACTTTTGGAGCCTACATATAGACTACCATCAATAAATGAAATTAATATTGTAGGCCCACAAATAATAAATATATTTAAAGAGTAATAGTGAGTTAATTTAAAAAAGTACCCAGACTCAAGCTGGACTCGAAACTCGAGTTATTTTAAGTACTCGGACTCGACTCGGACTCAAAAATCAGGACTCGCACACCACCAATTTTCTCAATCATTTATTTGCATTAATTTTGTTTATAGATAATGGAACTAAACTACGTTATTGAATAATTACATACCTACAGTTTTATTTTGTTGTAAAGACAAAGTGTATTAAAAGTTTAACCATGCATTTTATACAAATGCATTTTCAATTATCTTTATTCTTATTGGTGAGGCCTTCCTTAGTATGATGCCCTAATCAATACATTATTAATTATTATCTGCTGAATGTTTGTATTTTATTTTGTACTATCATTTTTGAACCACTAGATAAAGATTTTATAAGACGAGTGAGCGCAGCGAAACGAAGTCTATAACGCTACTCGATCGGACGTTCTCGTGACTGTGTCCAATGTCTGTATGAGTGTATGTCCGGGCTCATACGGCCGAACGGCCAAATAGATTGAGTAGAAATTTTAAACAGACGTCCGTGACCAGGTAACTGAGAACTGCTAACAAAATGAGCACAATCCGTTTCGATTTAAACCTACAAGAAAAAATAAACTGAAAAATAGGCCTATCATGAGTAGGAATTAGTTTAACGACAATGGTTTTGATTTAGAAAAATTATTTTTTGTTTGTTTATTACCTGGCTGTGAAATGCCGTGCCCATGCAAGGTCTATCGAATGTTGTACGTCAAGGTATCCCCAAATTCCGCTCGTAGATTGAGTAAACCTTGCAATATTTTCACGTATTTCGTACTGGCTATGTTTTCCATAGTATTGTCACAGATGATGGACTACACTGCGTTATATGCATTTCAAAACATGTTTCATAATTTATAAAATACAATCCACAAATAATTACAAAATCTTTCCCGGCCAGGGGATTGAACCCCCGTCTCCCACATTTCAACTATAAGGGCGCCTTAGCCAACTAGACTAGGGAAACGCAAAAGTCGTTGTTAGACGAGTGAGCGAGTCATGTGTTGAGTACCCGGGAACATTTGCATATTTAAGTTTGATAATTATATTCGTAAAAATAATAAGGTTTTTAAGTTTAGTTGATATAAGGGCGCGTCAACTGTCTGGCCATAATGCGCCACTGTAGCCTAAGATAGGCTAGATAGGCCTAAGGTAGGGGAAATAAAAAGTAGTCCCTAATGTTACCGGGTACTCAACACATGGTTCACTCACTCGTCTAACAACGACTTTGGCGTTTCCCTAGTGACTACAAAAATGTACACATTACACCCATATTTAATTAATATTTTTATGTCAGAAAGCTGTTTTCTGGTCATTTGACGCAAATATATCTATAAAAAATCGCCTCCGGCGGCTGGAGGCTCTGCCCCAGACCCCGAAATGGTCCGCAGGGTACATATGCTTACACTAATTATTAGTCCCGGTGTGTGACTTTCAAAATATGGTCACCTTAGAAGTAGGTTTATATTTGAATGTATTTCTAGGTAGGTTTAACCGTTCCCAAACTTTGTCAACTACACTAAACACAACGAACCTAATGATTATTGGTGCCCGTCCTGAAACTAACTGTACAAAGTGGATATGTTCAAGACATTAACTGTGTCTGCGTGTACCGCCTAATTACCGAGTTTCGTACTTGTAAACAGGGCGTAGATAGTTGTTCCCACATAGGTCACCACGGACAACGGCAACGAACTCGACCAAAAGCTCCCCTAAAGCCCTAAGCTCGTAATTTACAACCCCCGGTCGTTGTTCAATTAGGGAAGGAATTAATAATTTTCGCACTCTACAAATTTCCATTTACAAAGCTCGTTAAACTTATCACATCGCTTTCAACGAATAAGAAAAGTGATCGTTTCACACATAAAATAGTTTATGTGATTGAGGTTAACTTCCAAACTACAATTAGGTTAGTAAAAGTTATCTATTGATTATAATCGGTCACGAAGCGGCTGTTGAAGTTCGATGTGAGAGTTGGGTTTAAAAACCTTAAATTTTGTTAAAAAATATTAATTTTATTCTTTGTGTATTTTGTCAACCTTGGGGCAGTCAAGTAGGGGTGGGATCCATTTGATAGCTTGGTGCAATGGTGCATTGAACATATTCTTGTATTTAAAAATATGTATTAAAAGTCTACAACTCTACATATTATTAGATACAGGAATTGATTTTCAGTGGTGACATTATTTTACCATTCATATTGTAATTGATTTTATAGCAGGCTACGAGACAGACCCCTAACAATGCACTGCACCTGTTGAATGTACGTTGATTTTCAGCTTGTTCGAGACCTCGCAGTCGTTGTTCTGGGCTAGCTTCGGGATGGTTGACCTTATGACCTTTGAGCTGACCGGTATCAAGAGCTTCACGCGGTTCTGGGCTTTGCTTCTCTTCGGCTCGTATTCCGTCATCAACATTATCGTCCTACTCAACATGCTCATCGCTATGATGTCGAACTCCTACCAGATCATATCGGTGAGTAGTCTGAAAGGTTTCTTCTCATACCGATAGAGAAAGCTAATTCAGAACGTGCTAGTTTCTCATTCGGGAGGTCGACGGTTTGAAGCCCGCCACCAGCAACCATCACTGAAAGTGTTTTTCCCGGGTTTTCTTCAGCCATTGAGGCGAATGCTGGGATTCGGACTACTTTAACAGCCCTTGGAGCCAAAATTAAATAAATACATACATTCATATTTAGTCTACCGTAAAGGGTCACACAGGGTATAACTTACGTGTACCCACGATACTTACGATTTAAAAAAAAAATCATTGTTTTCATTGATATAAAACTTCCCTCACTCACAAAAGGTTATTGGTATCGTCACAACTCTCTGAAGCCATATAAATAGGGGCAGAGGGGATTTCAGATCTGTTCAAGTTATTACGTGGGAGTGGGACGTAAGCAGCTCATACGGCTTCTCCATTATCAGTCCACTAAGTATACTGCAAATACATTTGTCTTTCTCCTGCGAGTGCCTCCCCTTCAACCAGTAAATCTCAGAAACAATACCCCTGGACTCCTACGATGCTTTCCAAGAATTTGGGAGGATGATTACATCTATAACATGTTATTGTCATTTCTAATTTACTTTACTTAATTTTTTATTGACCTTTCTATTCACCTAACTTTACTTAAAAATATACATTTTGCAACAATACAACAATGTGTATGTTGTGTAACTTGTGTTGTTGTTGTTTGTAGGAACGTTCCGACACTGAGTGGAAGTTCGCTCGCAGTCATCTCTGGATGAGCTACTTTGAAGAGGGGGACACTGTCCCACCCCCCTTCAACCTCATACCCACTACCAAGGGGCTGGCTAGCATCTTTACTTGCGTGAAAAGGGACAAAACTCGGGGATCTACGTTGGTAACACAATACTTAATTTTTTCTTTTAACATTATGTAAACTGTAATGTATGGGCAAAGTCATTGTATTAACTTATTGATATCTCGCAAAAATATCGATACTGATGTAATGAAAATAAAATGTGTAAATAAGATAATGTAAACACAAACTTCAATATTGTTTTTAATCTTCACATTCACGTTTATCATATGCGTGGTTTTTTTTTTTTTAGGAATGTGCTGGCAAAATTAGGTTAATTTCAGTTGTCAGTTGATTTTCTGTTCGCCCTTGTACCAATTGTCTCACAAAATAATGTTTTAAGGGGGGGGGGGGGGGGGGGGAGGGGGGTATAATATAATCTTTCAGTTTTCACTTCACAATGTTGTATGGTCGGTTTATTATAAAGTCAAACATTTTAATCGATTTCTAAAATGTCTCCAAAGACATCGTATCGCGTGATGTACCACTTATAAATATTATGTTGGTATCTAGTTGGTCATTGTTCGCTCGTCGATGGTGTCGGCGCCTACATGGTTTGCTTGGTCTTCTTTAAATTCAATGTCTCTCACTGAAAGTCAGTTATGAGACTGAGTAGGTACAATGTATTTATTTAATTAGTATTTGTTTGTTTAGAAGCGAACCCGCGAGAAGGCCCTGGCCCGGCACGACACAGTGATGCACCTGCTAGTGCGACGCTACATCACAGCCGAGCAGCGTAAGCGCGACGACTTCGGCATCACGGAGGACGACGTCATGGAGATAAGACAGGACATCTCCACGCTCCGCTTCGAGCTCATCGACATCCTCAGGCAGAACGGGATGAACTGCCCCAAGATTGACCCGAATGACTCCAACCGTATGTCCACACATTTACTATTACTACATATAGCTACCGACAGTGTTGGCTCGGGCGCTAAGCACTTGACACTGATTCGGAACATCCCGAGTTTGAATCCCGTCGTGACCGGCAATCCTGACTGAAGTTTTTTCCGGGGTTCTCCTCAAACGTTAATGCGAATGCAAGGGATTGAGTCCTCTTAAACAGCCCTCGGACATCACTTCAAATTATCCTATCCGCTACGTACCTAGACCTAGTTCACCTAAAGAGAGGCATACATTGCACCCTATAACATGTTTAATTCCCACGGTATAAAATATTTTAGGCAGCTTAATTAGTAACGTTCTACAGGTTGATACGTCAATGGCCCTGAAAGTCTAGTAGTACACGGTAGTTGGACATTATTTGGGCAAAACCCGGACATTTAATGTTCCTCAATGAAACAAGGGGAATACAAACAACGAAGTCTTTCGGTAGCTTGAACGCATGTTAGAGCTGAAAATTGAAAAATAATAATATGGTGGAGTTTTTTTAAGGTGGAGGATTTTCCCGAAGTCGAATTTTTTGGGAACTTGAGTTTTTTTGTTCGGGGGCATCCCTTGAAAATAACCCCTAAGTTTCATTCATGATATTTAAATATTCGAGCCAAAATCTAAATGGCCTGGACGTTAGTGTTCTTTTGCACACCACTTTTATCAACTGTTGTAAGCTTTTGTTTTTCTGTCCAGTTGTAATTACAACACTATTCTACCTTCCTCCTACTAAGGCTGCGTTCCAATGCTTCTTTGCCCTGCTAGCCACTACCGTCTAGCCACTAACCTGCTAACTGCTACCTACTTACACCTTTGGGCATACACTTTTGAAGTCTACCTACTATGGCTACTCAGGCTGCGTTCCAATGCTTCATTTTTACGCTAGTCTACTGCGTAGTGGACTCATTTACCGGAAGTGAAGTGACTAGCAGGCGACCAAAGCTCCGATTTGGCTAGCAGGCTAGCAGATAGCAGACAGCAGGCGAAAGTGTACACTACGAAGCCTACTTCGCCTGCTAGCAAAATGGCGACCAGTAATTTCGCAGCCACAAACCTACAACTAGAAGCTACTTATGGAGTTGAAGTGTTATGAATTGATGATATTACGATAGTAAAATTGATTATAACAGCAAATACAAATACTTACATCCAGTCAAGCATTCTTTTCAATGGTTTCATGTGAAAAGTGAGGTTAGGGTTTGTTTATTGTTTATGTTTATTGTTAGGGTTGTTGATGACTTTTCTATCTGTTTAGGAAGCTGTGAGTAGCCACAGTAGGTAGACTTCAAAAGTGTATGCCCAAAGGTGTAAGTAGGTAGCAGTTAGCAGGCTAGTGGCTAGACGGTAGTGGCTAGCAGGGCAAAGAAGCATTGGAACACAGCCTCACAGCTTCCTCAGATAGAAAAGTCATCAACAACCCTAACAATAAACATAAACAATAAACAAACCCTAACCTCACTTTTCACATGAAACCATTGAAAAGAATGCTTGACTGGATGTAAGTATTTGTATTTGCTGTTATAATCAATTTTACTATCGTAATATCATCAATTTATAATACTTTAACTCCATAAGTAGCTTCTAGTTGTAGGTTTGTGGCTGCGAAATTACTGGCCGCCATTTTGCTAGCAGGCTAGTGGGCTTCGTAGTGTACACTTTCGCCTGCTCTCTGCTGTCCACTCCTGCTAGCCAAATCGGAGCTTTGGTCGCCTGCTAGTCACTTCACTTCCGGTAAATGAGTCCACTACGCAGTAGACTAGCGTAAAAATGAAGCATTGGAACGCAGCACAATATAATATTTAACATTATTAAATAATGTATCATTTCATATATTATTATTAAATAATATTCTATGAGAAATATATTACACCTCCTACCCCATTTCCTGTAGGTGATTCACACCTAATAGTGCGCCCACCACAATAACTGTGGTAGGATAAACTAGCAAAACTAATATAGTCCAATCCAGAGTTTTAAACGTCCCTGACGTCTGAACTTTGAACAATCTTTTAAGTTTGTTTAATAGAAAAGACACAGTCAAAATGTAGGTTACCTAAGATAACTTTGAACTTCCCATTATTTAATAACTTTTAATCTCTTTCAACTTAACCTTAATTTGAGTCGAAAGAAAAATGCATCGAGATATGGTTCATTAAGGCTTAGCCTAACTTTATAAAGATTAAACTAGATGCATCAAGTTCAATTATATTTAAGAAACGAATGGATGAATTGAGTTATCTCTGTTGGCTCGTTGCGTTTGTCACCGTCTTCACATCTACTAGAGGCTTCACATTCTCAAAGTCCAAGTCAATTCCCGTATGACGTTAGGGTAATAAGTAACAACTCTTGATTTATGGATCAGGCGTATTTTATTATAAAATAATTAAGTTATATATGAATAAATGCTGAAAGACTATTAAATTATGTGTGGTTTTATATGAACGCAGAAAAAGACATACCGGTACTTTACAATCAGTAATCCATTAAAATACTTCAATATTATGGAAAGACAAAAACACACAACCTTGAAGGAGTCGTAGCAGTGGATAGCACGAACTTGCTACAGAAACCTCTTGACTTTATGAGGTAGTTAAGCCTAAGCAGTGGTAAAATTGAAGTTTTTGGTGAGAAAGGAAGTTGATCCAGCCTCGTGCGGCAGTAAGAAATAATCAAGTCGAAACACCTAGAAAGTCCTATAAAAAAGTAAACACAACCGTCTAACGGGGAGTTCTCCACATTCGTTTAGGTTAGTCCGAACTCTCACAAAAAGTTCGTACATGATGCGTATATATGGGCCAACATTCGCAGAGTCGATATTCTACTCCGTCGAGCTCGAAACTAAGGCAACCCCAACCCCCTGGAAAATGTTAAACTCGGAGGAAATATAGTAAATATATTATGGTCTCGCAAGCACATATAACAGACGGAACTAAGAAGATATCCAACTCCCTGACTCTTACACTAGTGTTTCTATTCCGATCTCAACAGGAGCAGGTTTAAAATAATCCAACTAGCAATAGACCAATCAGATAAAGTATTTAAAATAAATCATCAATACTTATTAGTGAAATGTTTTCATGGATCGAGTTATAAGTATATCCAACTCAGATATCTAACCACGACAGGGCTCGAACCCAGAACATGAATTTAAACAATTGCGTTACTCCCAAGTTGTCCTAGCAACTAAATAATTTCCAGAATTAATGTAGTAAATTCGTCGGCCATTCAAACGTTATTTTTGTTAATTTCGTATAATTTTATGGTCTTGTAGCAAGACACGATCTTGCATGTCATTCTACGATTAGTTTAATTAGTAAACTTAAGTTATAAGCTAAAAATACTCCCGTAAATCCAGATATAGGACTTATACTTTACTTTGTCATGATGACTATTTCAAGAAAATTTAAACACAAATTTCTTTAAATTCTATTCTAACGTATAACAATGTTTTATGGTGTTAGAATATCATTCCAGTTACAAGTTAGCACACGTTATTTTTTAAATATTGTACTCTTCTAGTACGCCTGATTAGAACTGTGTAGAGAATGCACCTGTTGAATAAATTGGCATGCATACTTCTATTGGTATAGTCGCTATGTAAAGTGTAGGATTCACCTCCAGTGTTGTTCCTAACAGGAAATGTGTGTGTTTGTGTTTCAGTGCCGGGCAAGAAGGGCCGCGTGATGGAGCGACGTCTAGCCAAGGACTTCACCATCGGCATCGTCGAGGGTATAGTGAACGCGGCCCTGACCGAGGAGAAGGGACCCCAGGACGTCTTCAGTAAGATCGCCCGCGCCATCGGTCGTCGCACTAGCTCTCAGACCAAGAACAAAGACTGGAACGCCCTGGTACGCAGGAGTACCACGGTGCGAGACCCGATCGGGAGCACGACGCGCCAGTCCCTGCGGCGCCACATCATCGACAACTGCAACACGGCGATGCAGACGATGGACACCGACAAGCTTGTCGAGTACAACCCGAAGTTGTCGTTGGTGTCGCCGGCGGCGAGGGTGGCGTACGCCAAGTTCAAGATGAGGAAGATCCAGATGGAGTACACGCAGAAGGAGGAGGATCCGAACATGGAAGACGGCGATGAACAGAAGACGAGGAGTAGACCGTCGTCGATCGCGAGGCCGCGACCTAAGAGCTCCACAAAGTCGAGGACAGGGGACGACCAAGGGACGAGGACCCCGACGGAGCAGACGGAGGTTCACGTCGAGGAGTCACTCTCGCTGGTAGAACAGAAAGATTTTAGGTCGCCGACTCCGATCCCAGAGGAAGAGACTGGGGAAGAAAACCAGTTGGATGAAGGGGAGAAGGAGGCCGTCGAAGAAAAACCGACTGCAGAAGCTGCTAAGGAGACTGTCGAAGAAAAACCATCTGACGAAGGGAGTGAGGAGGTCAAGGAAACGAAGCATGAAGAAGAGGAAGAAGAAGAGAAACAAGAAGAACTTACTAAAGAGGAAGAATCTAAGGAAGAAGTAGAAGAAGGAACTAAAGAAGGCGGCACGTTGTCTACCCCTACAGTGTCAGTAAGCTCCCCGAAGCCGCCCTCGCCTCCCCAGGCACGTAAAACAAAGCCCTCAGATAAACGAGGACCCTGGCTCTAGACGTATCACAATTAATTATTAAATTAATTATATATTTTGTCCTAAAATATTAGATTAAAATATACAATAAGTGGTGAAACAAACTCAAATAGAAAACTGGTCGTTTCACTTATGAACATGCATGAGATTTGAACCACGGTCGGGTTTTTAATTTGTGAATTGTATTAAATATTAGCATGGAATAAGATTGGCCCTAAAGCATCTACCGTCCACTAAGCAGACCCATTTCTACAATTAGCCACGTGGGGTTTCATTTTGATCTAGAATTGATATATGAATCCATTCACTATCTATTATTCTAATTGTAATTTATAATGAGTGCATGGATAGTTTAAATAATACTACATGATTGTATTAGTTAGTTACGTTTAGTACTGTAAGACAAAAAAATGTTTTTCATATAGTTGGGTAAAACTCTTATTTTTCAAGAAACAATGTTAGAAGGTTCCGGGTTCGAATCCCGCTTCAGAAGAAGACTTCTAATGTGGAATGAATTGACGACTTGAATTGTACCCGCCTCCTGACGTCACGAGGCAACATGGCGGAATTAGTGGGTATAAATCCTAATTTCGCAAGTTGACGCCTGCTTCACGGCGCAACACTTATCACGCTCTAACTTTTATTCTATTCATTATTTGGACAATAGTTAAATGAATAATATTTAGCAAATATATCATTCTTTGTAATAGCGATTATTTCGATTTTTTGACACAGTCGTTAGCTTGTTATAACAATGAACGCATTTTCTCAATAATTTCATCATTCATGTGAAAATTATCAATATCTAAAGTTTTCTCAATAATTTATTTGACAAAAAACTACTGATCGGATTTCGACAAGACCTCTTTAAAAATATGCACCAGACTTTTTAGACAAGAAATAAACTAACTTTCTAGATAGAAAGTGCACTGAACGAAACTTTGCAGCATAGAGTAATATGCAGGGTATGTGTTTTTATCTAAAATACGCACTCTTGACGTGCGGATGAGCCGTGAAAAAGTGCACGCTGCATATTACTCTATGCTGTAAATTTTCGTTCAGTGCACTTTCTATCTAGAAAGTTTGTTTATTTCTTGTCTAAACAGTCTGATGCATTTTTACAAAGAATCCTTGTCGAAATCCGATCAGTAGTTTTTTGAGTCATTGATAATTTTCACTTGTGTGATGCGTACATTGTTATAACAAGCTAACGACTTGGTCAAAAAATCGAAATAATCGCTATTACAAGGAATGATATAGCCTATGTTTGCTAAATATTATTCATTTAAGTGTTGTCCAAATAATGAATAGAATAAAAGTTAGAGCGTGATAAGTGATGCGCCGTTCAGCAGGCGCCAACTTGCAAAATAAGGATTTATACCCAATAATACTAGTCACGTGACCTATCGATCGTTTTAAGCTCTGCCCATTTCGAGTCGTCAATTCCATCAATGAATTTGGTTTCGTTAGCATAAAAAACAATCTGAATTTGTTCCAAATCAGCCCTCTTCATTCTGGCGTCAGGTGGATCGTGACCAGCTAGTTTGGTCGGTGTTTCTAAATGAAAATACCTTTCTTTGGTTGGCCATTGTTAGCGCGACGATGGCTTCAAGGCCGACAGGGTTGGCTTGGTCCACTTTAAAATAACAGTCTCCCGATATAAATCAGATCTTTGACTTAGTGGGTATAGACTTCAAATACTAATCAGTTGCAAAATACTTTATGCAGAGTAAATAAATCTATTGATAGTATCGACAGGTTATATTTTCCTAGCAATCACCAGCTTTAAGATGTTACACTTTAGATTAGAGAAGAAACCCAACTACGTAAATTTGTCTAGTTCAAATAAAGTAAAATACCATTGTGTTAGGCCCTGTCGTGTCTGAGTGAAAGCTAGAATTATTTTAACACTTTTGAAGACAAAAATCACTATACGCTGGATCTTTAATCTAATTAGTGATTCACTCCCGTGTTGTTATTATCACTAGTATCTATCAAGATAGTAATTAAAACTAATCTTTATAGTTGAAATTTTAAAATTACTGTCATCTATTTGAATCATTTAATGATGATGTAATACCCTTCCATTTAGCAATATAGAAATTGTATACATAAGTCTAATATATTCACATTGTTCTGATATTAACATTGATGTAAAAAATGCGTGTACTACCTAAGTAGGCCTACTTTTGGAATGTAGACAGTATTTAACTTAAAAATCAAGATATAAAATAAAATGTTTGGAGTAAAATAATTCTTGCCTTTTAATATGTGTATGTAAAATATGATTTGTGGTTAGAAGAAATGTGCTGTGGTGTCATCTAAAACACGACAGATTGGTTCGACATATTATAGAGGTAATTGATTTTAAGGTGCTAGCAATTGGTGATATTGATCTTGTAAATATGCAATAAAGCGTTTAGGCCTACCATTAAATAGGGTAGGTTAATTTTCCAGCAATTCAGTTCCCTGCTGTCCTGTATCGTACCTTCCAGCAATAGTCATTAAATATACAGCGTCCCATATTCCCAGTCTCATAGCATGATTGCAACTAATAAATAAGGAACACGAAAACTGGGCGAGCTCGGTGTTCATTGGGCAAGTAAGTACGTTAGCGCCAGTTAGTGAAAACTTGAGTGTGGCCAGTCAACTTTCATTTTATACCTTAGTCAATAACAACACGCAAACCTACGAATCCCAAGAACAATGTCAATGTTCCTTGATCTCTCTTTGTATACTTGAATATGTTATTCAAAACTTTTACATACAAAATTAGGCCATATTCATTGATTGAGAAAAATTATAAGTGATGAACTGCCCATTCAAAATAATAATCCGATATTGAACAAGTATCCGTGTATTTTCCAAAACGTTTTATTGGTAATTTAGCCGTACGCAGGTAGTTTTAGCGTGCTATCTCACATGCCATGTGTGCAATCTTGTAGGGATGGAAAATTAACCCTTTGAAACATCATTATTCATTATGAAACATGATGTAAAGATATACATTGTATGTGTTCACGTTAAAACAATCAAATTATTATATGATACAATACTATGAAACGCTCTGTTGGACGCGTTGATAAGCGAGCACGTGCTATAGCTAGACCCACATTGCAAAACACACACACACTTGCACATTAAAATGGTAAAATTTGCGACGTTCGCTGTCCACGGGGCCATGTTTCCAATATTATTTATTATTGCCAAGGTAGGCCTATTTGGGTAAACCTTTAATTTGTGGATAAAATCCACCGCCATCTAGAGGACCTTGACATCATTTCTTTGGGAAAACGTAACAAATAATACACTGCTTCCTCGATAGTATTTTGATTACTTCTAGGTGGCAGTGCATAGTGCGAACCTCGTGCGAGTTTTCGTTGCCATGGTAACGTTACTTTTGTTATAATGTAATTTCCATCTACCTACTTATCGGATCAAAATAAAATTAACATATTCGTGACCGGACGGACATTCTAAATGATTTGGCCACCTCAGATTTTGTGTCCGTTTAGTTTGAAAAAAAAACTTTCGATTAACTTTAATGTAACTTTTTAACTTTTTGAACGATTTTGCCACAAAACTAATGGCATTCAATCGGGAACAAAGCTTGCGGATGGTCAAAATTTCAACTCGATCCGAGCCTCCGTTCGAACGTTATGGCGAGACATACAAACAAACAAACAAACAAACAAACAAACAAACAAACAAACAAAAAAAAAAAAAAAAAACAGTGACTAATTTTTCCGGCAGAGTCAAATGGAAACGCTCGCTTCGCTCGCTTAATTACAAGTTACTTTGCACGTACAAAAACACAATTTTCAGTGAAAAAATTAGTTTCTGGCGTAGGTCAATTTATACACAAACTTTTTAAAAAATCTAATTTGAGTGTGTCTGTTTGCTAGGGCGACTACATACTCCAAGCTCAAGGAACAACGGATAGAGAAACATTTCGAGCCGGTCATCTGACTCCGGACATCCTGTATTAGAAACATTACCATCTATAATGACACAGCAATAATTTAATTTAGGGCATCTTTCTCCGGACATCCTGTATTAAAAACATTACCAACTAATGACACAACAATAATTTTATTTAGTGCTGAATTTGTTTACTGGGCATTGTTGTCGATTATTGGGTCTAAGGGCGCATCAACCGTTTGGTCATTATGCGCCAGATTTGGAGAGGACAACCCCTGTTGGATAGATCCAGCCACAATCAAGGGGATGGAATTCGCCTCTAGTTTCAGGAAGTAATATACTCGCCTACTAACTAGCTGTTTGCGAAATGAACTTTGCTCTTCTTCTCGCCTTGTACGATCCACAGGGGAATACCCAGGGCCAAATTCTACCCCGGGCCCACACGGGGGGTTTACTGGACATTACAACAATTGTTGGATGAGCGTAGCGAGCGAAGCGAAGATTCCATTTCACTACACTGTAGAAAAAAATCCGGGATGTTTTTTTTATTTTTTATTTTTGTGTGTTTGTCCACACGATTCCGGCTACACCGATACTCCAATTGCAATGAAATTTTATGGAGGCCTTCGAAATCTCTGAACTTAGAACTGCCACGTTTTTGAGCGCAATCGAAAAATTATTTCTCATTAAAATCGCAATTTTACGATTTTTTTCGATTTTTTAAAAATTTCTTCGACTTATAACACCTACATGCTTTATCCGATTGTTATGATTTTTTTCACAAAACCTTAATTTTATGAATTAATATATTCCTGTGAAATTTAAGCGCAATCAAAAAATTATTTCTTATGAAAATCGCAATTTTACGATTTTTTTAACGTTAAAACATTCTTCGACTTATAACATCTACATGCTTTATCCGATTGTAATGATATTTTCACAGAACTTCAATTTTATGAATTTATATATTTGTGTAAAATTTGAGCGCAATCGAAAAATAATTTCTTATGAAAATCGCAATTTTACACTTTTTTCGTTAAAAAAAACATACGCTCATCCAACAACGCGCCTGAAAAAGCGTTTGCGGAGCTTCCTAGTTCTCAACATCACTATAGGTACATTCTCAAAATACTAGGAAGCTTCGCAAACGTCTTTTCAGACGCGTTGTTGGATGAGCGTATTTGGTGCTTTGAGCTGCCATGTGTTATACGGATTTTCTGTTGTTCTGTGAAAAAATCATTACTAATTCGATTTTTTTCAAATTAAATTAAATTAAATAAAAAATTAACTTAAATTTTGTAAAATTTAAATAATCGCAATTTAAAAAAGAAAAAGATCGTAAAATTGCAATTTTCATAAGAAATAACTATTCGATTGCGCTCAAATTTAACACGAATATATTAGTTCATAAAATTAAGGTTCTGTGAAAAAAAATTACAATAGGATAAAGCATGTAGGTGTTACAAGTCAAAGAACTGTTCTAAAAAAGAAAAAAACCGTAAAATTTAGATATTCATGACAAATAATTTTTCGATTGCGCTCAAATTTCACACGAATATCTAAATAAGTTAAGGTTCTGTGAAAAAATCATTTAAATCGGATAAAGCATGTAGGTGTTATAAGTCGAATTTTTTTTAAATCGAAAAAAATCGTAAAATTCCGATTTTCATGAAAAATAATTTTCCGATTGCGCTCAAAAACGTGGCAGTTCTAAGTTCAGAGATTTCGAAGGCCTCCAGAAAATTTTATCGCAATTGGAGTATCGGTTTAGCCGGAATCGTGCTGACAAACACACAAAAATACAGGGGGGAAAAAAAAGAAAAAAAAACATTCCGGATTTCTTTTCTAGTGTAGTGAAATGGAATCTTCGCTTCGCTCGCTACGCTCATCCAATAATTTTTACTATTATTAGTCGTCACAAAACAACAATCTCTCTACACTAAAACCTTCGAGGGCGCTTGCCAAAACCCAACAGCTGTTTATGGCGAAGGGATGGTACTTGAGAAAAAGTTACTTTATACCCATGTGTTTCACACTTTTTATGATATTGAATCAATAACAATAAAATATCGTTTGCTTGATATCTGTGTTAAAACTTGTGAATGAAAGAAATTAAAGTAAAAATATGTATATTTATTTTAGTTCTTTATATAAATCAATTCGTCCCGAACACCAGTGGTTGCTAAGTAATTATTCTCACAAAAACAAATTCCCTAATAACCACACGTGCGCCTATAAGCTAGGGCTCATGGTGGTCAGTAAGCTTGTAAGTTGGGTGCTACTAAGAACTTGGGTGTAGTGCCGCCCTACGAGGGCAAATGTGGCCGTGCTCGAGAACCCGTTTCATTCTGCCAAATACAAATCCATAACAAGATTTCAAATTTTATAACGATTACCGTTATTATACCACGTATGTTATCCGTTTCTTCCGTTGTTGGAGGTGCCGGGTCCATACAAGTTTCTACTATTTGGGGGCCTCCTGACCCCCAGTGTCATGAAAAAAACATTCTGTATCATCCTTGTTGAAGGGAAAAGTAAACAAGAAAATCCCATATGCCAATCGGAGTTGATGTTCTGTTTTTATAAGACGAAACACACGTACAGACAAACGGTGCATAGTAGACCAGGAGCCAGACCCTGTGGTTTTTTTTCGTTCACCCCACTTAACATCTCAAATCTGACTTGACCACGTGTTAGTATGCACCTTATGAAACAGCCCCAGGTAGTTCGTCACTTCGAATTGTGGTATACGTTTTTTTTTAGAGGCCATTTTGTTTTTGAATGTGCAATCATTGAAACACTTACTCTCTACTGTCTTAAAAAGTACATAACTCGGGACTCGGTTAACCGATTTTATTTTTTAAAACACCGATTTGTAGGTAACTGTATGCTTTCCATAATATATACAATCAATTTTCAAACATATGATTTCATTGTTAAAAATTGCAGACACGGCAAAAATAGTGTAAATAATTTCACTAAAATGTGATTCAAGCATAGATTCGACACATTTTTTTGGTTGCTAGCAAGATGTTTTTATACTTGATTATGATTTAAAAAATATATTCATGAACTAAACTAATAAAATGTATAGATTTTTTGGAGGTTTAGATGATACGCGTTGCAGGATGAGCATTTTCAGTAGATTGAGCGCTATTTAACTAGGTTTTTAATCCAACTTCATTTCGTCATTGTTAGCATAGAATTATATTTTGAAAGTAATTTCAACCAACAATACAAGCAAATGGTAAAATTTAATGATACTAACAATGTATTTTGAAGATATTTTGAATAATAGTTAATTTTACAGGATTTTCAGTTTCAAAAGTGGAAAAAGTGGAAAAGTGCTCTTTTCACGTGATAAATTTATTTGGTTGCACTTAAATTCTTTGAAAGTCTAATATTAAAGATTTTAAAGGTTCTCTGAAAATTTCATCCAATTCGTAGCAGTCGATTGTCCCGGAAAGGAAAAAACGAACTATCAAGTGTACAAATAATAGAAAAATATCTTAAAATTGATATTTGATGACACATCTTTACTTGTTTTGCAATAAATAACCTGTCATGTTGTAATATTTATATATTGTACTTTAAAGTGGTGTGACTATGATAGTATTGTATGATTATCTCGCAAAAATGTTCCATTGTTTGGCCAATTGGAACCATTGTTCCAAGGATAGAGGCGGCTTTAAGCCTAACAATCGCTTAAATCTAGAAGAAAGCATACGAATTAGATAGAAGAAATAGATGGCCCCAAGTTGCGATCCTGTAACTTTTTTATTAATTGGATTAATTAAATTAATTAATAAATTAACCAAAACATACATTGAATTAAGAGACTACACTGTCGACATTGGTATCAAATAAAGCCCATTGAACAAGAATAAATATCCGAAAAAGTATTTGAGCTAGCTAATTGATTAATTTCCCAATTAATTACACTTTTTAAAAAAATCTTCTTAAGTCCTATTGTGTAATTATGTATGTATATTATGTGTGTTGTGTATGTATGTGTGTGTTATTGATGTCTACCGATTGGCCTAAGATGTTCCCACTTTAATAACATCATGCCAATAATTTCGAAATGTTATGTGCCTAAGCGAAATTATTGTAACTGATAGATTAATAGATGAGTGAAGTTGAATAACAATTAGCCTTCAAAAGTTTGTTAATAACTAGGAGAATGGTGTGAAATCATTTAAAGAAAATAATAAATAGTTTGGAATTTTCCGCTCTTTCACTAAAACATAAATTAGAAAAAATCGCACTGTTACTTTGGGTCCCTGTTAAGTTCCACTGCATTGTTAAAAAAGAGTTATCTTGTATAAGAAGTCTAAGTTTTCTTGCTGTTTCCTAGCAGCAATACAATGATGGGAAAATGTTACTATTATTATTATAAATAAATAAAATAAATAAATTGTATTTAGAGTCTAACCACCCAGTTATATAACTGCAATTTTCAGTGGGGGACAGTAAATCAAAGCGACCAAGCCAACCTGGTAGGCCCCGACGCAATCGACGATCGATTATTATTATTATTATTATTATTATTATTATTATTATTATTATTATTATTATTATTATTATTATTATTATTATTATTATTATTATTATTATTATTATTTTATTATTATTATTATTATTATTATTATTATTATTAATAATATAAGTTTTTTAAGCATAAGCCCTCTTTAAGGACATAGTTATTGATTCATAGCAGTTGTCGAAAAAGTTTGTCCCGACTGGGGTTCGAACCCAGAACCTCCGGCTTTAGCTCTACCAACTAAGCTACCGGGACCACAGAATAAACCTTTACGAAACTGCTATTTGTTGTGACTGTTGACTTTCATGACATATGCCATATGACATTTGCCATTTGCATATGCATTTTGCATTTGCATTTGCCATTGGGAATTAGCTAGCTCAAATACGTTTTCGGATATTTATTCTTGTTCAATGGGCTTCATTTGATACCAATGTCGACAGTGTAGTCTCTTAATTCAATGTATGTTTTGGTTAATTTATTAATTAATTTAATTAATCCAATTAATAAAAAAGTTACAGGATCGCAACTTGGGGCCATCTATTTCTTCTATCTAATTCGTATGCTTTCTTCTAGATTTAAGCGATTGTTAGGCTTAAAGCCGCCTCTATCCTTGGAACAACGGTTCCAATTGGCCAAACAATGGAACATTTTTGCGAGATAATCATACAATACTATCATAGTCAAACCACTTTAAAGTACAATATATAAATATTACAACATGACAGGTAATTTATTGCAAAACAAGTAAAGATGTGTCATCAAATATCAATTTTAAGATATTTTTCTATTATTTGTACACTTTATAGTTCGTTTTTCGCTTTCCGGGACAAACGACTGCTACGAATTGGATGAAATTTTCAGAGAACCTTTAAAATCTCTAATATTAGACTTTCAAAGAATTTAAGTGCAACCAAATAAATTTATCACGTGAAAAGAGCACTTTTCCACTTTTTCCACTTTTGAAACTGAAAATCCTGTAAAATTAACTATTATGAAAAATATCTTCGAAATACATTGTTAGTATCATTATATTTTACCATTTGCTTGTATTGTTGGTTGAAATTACTTTCAAAATATAATTCTATGCTAACAATGACGAAATGAAGTTGGATTAAAAACCAAGTTAAATAGCGCTCAATCTACTGAAAATGCTCATCCTGCAACGCGTATCATCTAAACCTCCAAAAAATCTATACATTTTATTAGTTTAGTTCATGAATATATTTTTTAAATCATAATCAAGTATAAAAACATCTTGCTAGCAACCAAAAAAATGTGTCGAATCTATGCTTGAATCACATTTTAGTGAAATTATTTACACTATTTTTGCCGTGTCTGCAATTTTTAACAATGAAATCATATGTTTATTAAAAATTGATTGTATATATTATGGAAAGCATACAGTTACCTACAAATCGGTGTTTTAAAAAATAAAATCGGTTAACCGAGTCCCGAGTTATGTACTTTTTAAGACAGTAGAGAGTAAGTGTTTCAATGATTGCACATTCAAAAACAAAATGGCCTCTAAAAAAAAACGTATACCACAATTCGAAGTGACGAACTACCTGGGGCTGTTTCATAAGGTGCATACTAACACGTGGTCAAGTCAGATTTGAGATGTTAAGTGGGGTGAACCAATTTCGTTAATATCGCTCCTACAGGAATTAGCTCCTGGTCTATAGTATATCTCCTAGGATATCAATGCTTAATCCAAAAGATGCTGGTTATAGTCAGACTGACCCCTAGTCTGCCGCCTGCTCGTGACGTCACTTTCATGGTGGAACTAGTTCAACTATAGGCTCGTGTGGACTACGTTAACAGGGAGCTTTCGGACACCCCCATAATATGTGTCATAATTTTGTTACGTAGCTTAATGATATTTGATTGAAATTAGCTTTGCTGTATAGAAAATTGTTTGTCCAAATGAGTGACAGGTGATGGGTGTTTTTATTGATTGATTGATTGGAAATTGCTTAACGTCTTTTATTACGTATTATGTTTTGAACTTGAGATGCGGAAGTGTGGTGTTGACATTGATAATGGGATTTTTTATAATCTCGCTGCTGCTGATGACGTAACAAATTGTTACGATGACCCACGCCATAACATGTATCGAACTTCTTCACAATACTTCAAATGGCTTCGGAAATTACATAACCCGTCGTCTCTCGTCTGCCCTTGGCTTTACTTTCGGCTCAGGTAATCCTGACCTATCCCACACTTGCTCGATATTAGCGAACTCGTGAACAATACAAGGGAAAGACTAATAAAAATATAATACTTTTAAACACGTCCAGGTAAGTCGGGTTGAGTGGTGTTTGCACACCGATATCAGGGCACGAAACTGTTTTATGCCGAGATGTCATCTTCATCCTGCATCTGCCTTTCCACCAGTTAACCTCACCTTTCCTGTCCTCCCACAGCTTAACTTAATTCCATCACCTGGTCCCACGATTCACCTCACTTTTCAACCGTTCAACGTCTCCTTCAATCAATCTTCCCCACTTTCTCTTGGTATTCCAAATTTTATTTTACCTTCTTCCACCGCTTCAAAATTTCGTATGGGTATCTTATATATTCCCATTTTGTTCAAACCAAACCATGTATCTAGGAGTTTCTATTACAACTTCATGCTCAAACCATGATCCAATGATCAATTGTACCATGTGCTCAAACCATCTTAAACGTTCCCGTCCGAGATCAAACCTCAATTCGAAGTCCTAACCCATACATTGTTTCTTACTTTTCCATTTTTGTCTCCACGATTAAAAACAAGTAAGTTAAATTAAATTAAAATAATGAGAACTACTGTTCTAAAACAGTTTTGTACAAATTGGAGTCATGCATTGAGAAGAAGGGACTACCTGTTTAGTTACTGGATGCAAAAGTTGAATTATACTGAAAGATATTAACCACTGTCTTCTGACATCACGGGCAGGGCCGTATTAAGGCATAGGCTAAGTAGGCTGAAGCCTGGGGCGCCAGCATTTTGGGGGCGCCAAAGCGCCCCCACTCGGCTCCGTGGGCAAAGGCGTCAATCTCCTTACAAACAACAACTAATAACTTAAAAATTATCGACAAAATCATGCTAAGTCCAGTAAGATGCCCCCATTTGCAATGTCAAAATCAAAATTTTCTGTGGCTATGCGCTCCAGACCCACACTAGCTGGGAGGCATCCCCGCCGTAGCCCCCATTGTAACGGGATTTATACTTTTTCCGAAACCATTTTTTCATGGCCAGTTCTACTAGGAAACTTCGCAAACGCTCTTTCAGGTGCGTTGTTGGATGAGCGGAATTTCGCGTAAAATTGCGACTTTCAAGAGAAATAATTTTTTGATTGTGCTAAAATTTCACTCGAATATATTAATTCTGTGTGTGTTCTGTGTGTTAAGATTCTGTGAAAAAATCATAACAATCGGAAGTCGAATAATATGTTTTAAACGAAAAAAACGTAAAATTGCGATTTTCAGAAGAAATAATAATTGTTCAATTGCGCTAGGTTCTGTTGAAAAAATCATTACAATAGGATATAAAGCATGTAGGTGTTATAGGTTGAAGAAATTAAAAAAGAAACACGATAAAAGCGTAATAAAATTGCGATTTTCATGAGAAATAATCTTTCGATTGCGCTAAAAATTCACACGAATATATATATTAATTCAGAAAATCAAGTTTTCGTGAAAAAATTGTTACAATCGAATAAAGAATGTAAGTGTTATAAGCCGAAGAAATTTTTAAAAAATCGTGCGGTTTTTATGAGAAATACTTTTTTGATTGCGATCAAAAACGTGGCAGTTCTAAGTTCAGAGATTTCGAAGGCCTCCAGAAAATTTCATCGCAATTGGAGTATCGGTTTAGCCGGAATGTGTTAACAAACACACAAAAATACAAACAGAAAAAAGAAAGAAAATAAATATTCCGGATTTTTTTCTCCAGTGCAGTAGGATGCACTCTTCGCTTCGCTCACTACGCTCATCCAAAAGTGTTTTATTGCCCCCGCCCCCCTACCAAAATGCACTACCGGCGCCACTAACACATTTTTAATTTAAAATTACGCTCATATCATTGACACCTTTGCCAAGGAAAGGGCAAAAAAAAAATTGCTTGCCAATGCTTGATTTGCGCGACTACAACGGACGAGTCTATACGGCCAGGGAAATTATACAATGTGGTGATCGAGTTGAATTGCTAGTTACTAGTTACCTACTTTTTCTTTTTAAGCTAAAATGCATGCATATTATGTTTTTCAACATGTTGAAATTAGGTGGTTGGGGGGGGGGGCGCATTTTTGTTTTAAGCCTATGGGCGCCAAATGTCTTAATCCGGCCCTGATCACGGGGACACCTGACATCTCTGACATCATCTACCAGACATCACGGCTGCAAGACACTGTCCGAAACTTTGCAAAAATGTCATGGAAACAGAAATAAGGTTTATAAAATTATAAGTGATGAATTTCACGAGTCTTGTTGATCGTTGTTAATCCATGTCGAAGGCAAGTCAACAAAAAACATGTCAATCAATGGTAGTGTTCGTATTTTTCGCGAGACGTGATACGCACAGACTGACGGAAAAATAATGCTTAATATAGCATTTAATTTACTAGAAACCATAGATTTAAATTAGATTATATGTCAAAGGATAATGATCCCGGGCTCAGGGGTAGGGTGGCCTCTTATCACCCCACTAGGGAAAACCTAGGTATAGGCCCAAGTGTAACTTGTTGTCATACAAATGTAATTGTTTTTTAACCGGGAGTAGGTACCCAAAAGAGTGAGCGAAGCTCAACACAACAACAACAACAACAACAACAACAACAACAACAACGACGACGACGACGACGACGACAACAACAACAACAACAACAACAACAACAACAACAACAACAACAACAACAACAACAACAACAGATTGTAGACGAATACAAACTTAGTCATTCTCCGAGCGTTGATATTCTTGGTGGCAGAGCCGGGTTAGCCTACGCTTGATCTCGGATTCAGTATTGGTGAAGGTACCAGGCCATGAATTTTTAAAGTTTAGGGGGAGGGGAAGGGGGTGATAGCTCAATCCTTTACCACCAGAGTCATTAAACACATTTTGTATCATCATTGTTGAAGAATAATGCCAACAAAAACGCATGTCAATCGGAGGTCGTGTTTGTTTTTTTTCGTGATACGTGCTACACTCACAGACGGACTGACAAAGAAATTATGTCTATGGAAGCTTAGCTCTCTAAAATATTGACTCTGTTTGTGCTTTTACTAAATTAAGTTAATAAACCGAATGTCATTTCATCACCTGTTACTCCTGTAGATTCACTTCTGCTTATCTTGACCGTTTTACCACTTGTACTTGTTAGTTTTGACAAGTATTTTTATTTAAAGGAAATGTAACAGCACCTTGGGCTAGCTGTTAAATACAAAGTTTCATGTCTACCAAAATAAGATTCCTGGACGTGGATTTGCTCAATGTCAATCACGTAAGGCTCCCGCTTTGCAAATCAGAGCGTCTGGCATTAAAGTGATAACGCTCTCTAACTTAATTACCCACTTAACTCTGTTATGGGTATTAAGGGCTGGTACGTGTACACCTGACGACTAGGAAGTGCCCTACCCCTTAATTCAATAAGGTCTCGTATAAAACCACGGTATATGTATTATCAAGCCCCACAAGTTGTTGCTATCCGCGATATTCCTCTAGTGTTTTAGCTTTTACTTGCCGTGCTGCGTCGAGCGGAGAAGGTAAAACAAACTGTGAACATATTTTCATATTTTTAATTATTCTGTCTTTGAACATTATTAGTTTGATATAATTTTTTTTTAAATAATTCAATTATAAAACCATACTCAAAATTTATAAAGTTGAAATCTTGTAACATTGTCATTGTTTTTACTTATAGGCCTAGGGGCTACTTATTTTTGTATTGTTGAAATAAATTATATAGGGTAATGATACAAATTAATATTTATAGTAAAACATTAACAATTATGATGAATACCCAATAAGATTCAATATATTTTAAATTCTCTAAAGTCTAAATAATCACGATTACAACATGGTTATTACAGAGACTAATACTGATTTACCTACGATATTATATGAGACGAACGACGTGAAGGCTTTTTGTAATGATCTACAATATGGTAGGCCTAGAGTTAATAAGTAACGATAGTTAAAATACAATTATTCATAAACTTTGTGCAAATGAAGACGATGAAAGTTTGAAAATAATTTTGAATTTAATTTGAGTCTTGAAGCCTAAGCTAGGCTTCTCACAACCCACAATAGTGGTAAACTACAAGAGCAACCTCCAATAGAGCATAATAAGTATTTATATTCTTGTCGAGGTTCCACAAACAACATCGCATGACCAAACTCTTCATCTTCGGTTTCAGTACATTGGAGCTCAGCACTCGGGAAACCGAGGTGTAACAATCTACAGTCGCAATGGCGGCCGATAAGAAAGATTCGGATGCGGTGAGTATAGAAGGACAGAAATACCTTACACTTACACTAGCTCAAGTTGTTTATGATGAATGAAAGTAACATGAACATTCTAATTCGGAATTTGTAACGTGGAAAACTGAGATTTAATTTCTCGATTTGGTTGGTCGGGAAACACTCCCGTAGGAGTAATTGTTATTATTTAATACAATTCAGAAATTAAAAAAGTCCGCCCCAACCAGGATTCGAACCACGTTTCAACGACGACGTTCCAACGTTTCAAACGAATCCATTCAGATGTATAATGCAGCTACAATTCAAGAAAATGGACCCGTCCTGGTGGTCTAGTGGATAAGACGCTCACCTGGAATGTGGGAGACCCGTGGTTCGAATCCCGGTTCGGGCGGACTTTTTTAATTTCTGAATTGTATTAAATACTAACTGAGATTTAAATCAAATTTGTAGTACCAATAATAAGGGTTCATATGAAAGAAGAACAATTACAACTTTAGCATTATGCATTTTATAATAAATAATACACAACTTTGCATGTTCATATTTTCTGTCCGTTTAAATTTATTTAAAGAAAGTGAAACAATTAACCCGATCAATATCGGGTCCTGCAAAGAGAAAATTATCGTTTCCAGATTTGTTATTCAATATCGAGTTGACAATGAGTTTCAGAATTCTTGCCAATAATCATAAATACTGCGCTCCTAAATCAAAAGTTTTACCGAAATAGTGATTTTATCAGTATCTTTTTACCTTCTTTCTTATACATTCAAAATAATTAGCAAATAATGTGTGATAGGAATATCAACCAATTTGCTCATTACTTCAAAAGCTATTTGAAAAAATATTTCTCTATAGTTGGCACATCGATGGAGTTTGTGCCGACGGGGTTGGCCCTGTCCACTTTAAATCGTTTCTGTGACCAAGTGGGTAGACTCGTAACAACGAATGCGTTTATTATATTTTTGAAATAACCATTCGACATCCCCAAATGAGTGGTGTTTAATAAGACTTGAGCAAGTTCGGAATCTTGAACGAATACAGAACCAAGTTTATGCTAATTGGAAAACAGCTGTCCAATTTCTCAGTGATTCTTATACGCTTAAGTACACCGAGAATACGAGATAGAAACGCGAATGTAACTTCTACGTTTAATATTTATGTAAATAATTAATTATTTAATTTTTTTAGTCTCTTCCAGTTAGTGAGGAAATTGCTTTGAAAAAAAAAGTGCCAAGGCCATGCAAACTTTTAATATACAAAGCATATTTTGAAACGGTACTCACATATGGTGCAGTGACATAACCAGTTGGGGGTAAAGAAGAAAGATAAATTCAAGCTGCGGAAATAAAATTTTTAAGGAGTGTAATGGGAGATACGAAGATTGATAAGATGAGGAGCACGAAGATAAGGAAAGAACAAGGAGTAGAGAGTTTAAACTTTAAGCTAGGGAAAGAAAGGCTGAGGTGGTTTGGACACATGAAGAGGAGAAAGACAGGATTCCGAAGATGCAGTATGAACAAGATGCAGGAAACAAACGGAGAAAAAGAGGGAGGCCCAGACTGAGATGGGAAGAAGTTATAGCAATGGATTTGAAAAGGAGAAATGCAGCTTGGGAAAGGATTAACTAAGAAAGATGTTGGAAGAACGAAAACTATGGCAAAAACTGGTGGAGGTCCCTGAGGAAGAAGACAGAGGAGAGGAAGAAAGGGAAGTAGATGACGCAGAGGAAAAAAAGATGATGTGGGAGAAGCGTCAGGCATGGCTAATCAGGATAACCCCGGGAAGCCAAGAATGTGGTGGGAACCTCCCACCCCCTACCCGACTTAGTTGGAAATAGGGCTCGATATTAATTAATTAAATATTGACATTCTCTAAAAAAGAGCTTATATTGACCAAGAACAAACAATACTAAATTGTAAAAAAATAAAAAATTCCGCCTACGGGAATAACCAGAATAGCCAAATCGAGAAATAAGCTTGTACGTTTGGTTGATCATCTAGGTGGGGCTCGAAATCGAGGCCCCCGGTGTGTCCCGGGGCCCCATTGAGATGCCCAACCTGCCCAAGCCCCTGACCTTGGAGGAGAAGAAGTACCTGCTAGCGGTCGAGCGAGGGGACATCGCCAACGTCACGAGGTAAGATAATATTCCCTCCACCCGGGAACACAAGACAGTGTCCCGGATTAGACTATCGGGACGAGGTTTTGTACCGGATCACATTCATCACACATTTCTCTAATTTATTTGACGTAATTCTCTCTTGCTATGGTAATTTAACAAGCCGTCCGCGAAGCGTATGGCTCTACGAGGACGTGGGTTCGAATCCCACATAAGGCATGAGTTTTATGTAATCGTTCTTTGTCGTTATCTATCACTACTCATCGTCATGAATAGCCTTTGTGCAAAAATAGAGACGTCAAGCAACAAAATCATCATCATCTTATTAACAAGTTGCTAAAAAGATCAAAATATGCACACAAATCGCGTCCTTTTAGTGTGAATTACAAACACATCGGGGTCAAGGGTGAGAGTATAAGCAGAAACACAGCTGGCATTCACAATATGATGGAAATAGAATATTCAGTTTATTATACATGATAAACAATTCAGTGAAAATAAAGAAACAACAATGTTCTGGACGCATGGCTAATGATTTTTACTTTCGCTGACAACGTATAACATGCCAGGTTTGGTTAGAGAGGTAGAAAATATCTTGCTTTTATCCGAGAGCAAACACATTGAATTGAATCCACTGAATATGCAAGTGCTACGGTCCGCGTTGCATTTCAATCGAATGGTAGGCCACGGGCTGCTGATCTCTATCAGCCCAATCAACCGTTGTCCAACCAAAACTTTACGAAGCACATTTTGGAGGTTCAAAAATAGTTTAAAACACCAAAAACGACATGTGTGGATCCACGGGGCATTCAAAATGGACAGAATATTAAAAAGTTTTAATTTTTTACATTTTACTTTGGAAACCTGCCCGGGGTGCAATGCATGTCCGACTTCAGGTCACTTTACACGAGGTATTTTGGAATTCGAAAGAAATGTCCGAGGGCTGATAAGAGTACTCAATATAGCTTGCATTCGCATAAACAACTGAAGAAAACCTCGGAAAAACTTTCAGTCAAGATTGCCGATGGCGGGAGTCGAAACCGGGACATCCAGAATCAGAGTCACTTGAGCCAAGACTGTCGGATATAAAATAGTAACTTTAAGATTATCAGTTACGTTTTCGCCAAGAATTGAAACATCAATTAATTGGATGAGCGAAGCGAAGATTCCATTTCACTACACTGGAGAAAAAAATCCGGAATGTTTTTTTTTTTTTTTTTTCTTTTTTTTTTGTATTTTTGTCTGTTTGTCCGCACGATTCCGGCTAAACCGATACTCCGATTGAGATGAAATTTTATGGAGGCCTTCGAAATCTCTGAACTTAGAACTGCCACGTTTTTGAGCGCAATCGAAAAATTATTTCTCATGAAAATCGCAATTTTACGATTTTTTTCGATTTTTAAAAAAATTCTTCGACCTATAACACCTACATGCTTTATCCGATTTTAATGATTTTTGCACAGAACCTTTATTTTATAAATTAAGATATTCTTGTGAAATTTGAGCGCAATTAAAAAAATATTTATCATAAAAATCGAAATTTTACGTTTTTTTTTCTTTTTTTAAACAATTCTTTGACTTATAACACCTACATGCTTTATCCGATTGTAATGATTTTTTCGCAGAACCTTAATGTTATAAATTAATATATTCGTGTTAAATTTGAGTGCAATCGAGAAATTATTTCTTATTAAAATCGCAATTTTACGTTTTTTAATTTTTTTTAACAATTACGATTAGTTAAAAAAAAAATTAAAGTTAATTTTTTATTTAATTTAATTTAATTTAAAAAAATCTTCAACTTAGTAATGATTTTTTCAAAGAACAACAGAAAATCCGCATAACAAATGGCAGCTCAATGCACCAATTACGCTCATCCAACAACGCGGCGGGACTTTAGCGTTTTCCTAGTTAGGGACAAGTTATTGTTCAAATTTCGACCGGGCACCCACGGAATCGGTTAAGAATATTATTATCATTATTTATTGACCCACTATTAATAAATCAGATGCTAAAGTAGCTCCAATACGCCGGAACTAGATCCGAAATTTTAGATTCAATTCACAATCTACTGCAGTATTTGCAGATTCGTTGACGTTACTTATAAGCCAATATAACTTTCAAAACTTTTCCCCTCATTGTGAGTATAGGGTCTAAGCCAGTTTCATATCCACTTATAGTTTAACCACATTGAATCTATATCCGGGTGAGGTAAAACTAAGATAAGTCACTCGATCTTCTATATACTCTTTTAGGAGTGTTAAAAACTAATTACAGAAAGTTTCCTTAATAGACAAAGCGAACAACGCCAACTTCAGGCCCGGTTGATCAATCACGTATTGTCTCAGAGCAGTCGCTTAATAAGGTGACGAGAGTTATAAACTAGTTACTCTTCGTCGTGACAGTCTTGATAATATAGTTAGACGCATTAGTGCAACGTCCACAATAATGTGAGAAATAGAACATTGATATTATAGGAAACTTGAAACATAATCAGCACATAAAAGATTGAAATATAAGGCACTACCTCTAGACATAAATATTTTATTGTTAATTTTTTCATTAGTGTGATCAAAATAAACATTACTACTTTCTAAGAAAATACACCCCCGTCTAGGTACGGGGTAGAATTTGGCCCCGAGCACGGCTGCTAATCGTAAAAGGCGAGGAAAAAGACAAAGTCCATCTCGCAAACATCAGCTGGTAGCATGGTAAGTAGAGAAGCACATTACTCCCCGAAACTAGAGGCGAGCTCTGGCAGTCGTCATCGGGGACCTCTACCCCTTTCCTTGACGACCCCCCGATGACGACGACAATGACAATACAAAAGATGACAGACGATGACGAACACGTACACAATGTGTACACACTACGAAATAGTTAAGTACCAAACACATAACTGAAAAAGACGACAAATTTCCCTCCAGCGCAGAACCACCAAAAATTCAATATCGAAATGACAAGATTGATCTTCTACTTAGTAGAGCCATGTCCTTAAAACGTCGGCTGAGTAGAAAGGGGCAGTATTTACTTCAAAATGTAGTTTCAAGTGGAAAGTGCAAACGACTGTGTGATGTATGATTTTATCGGTGACTCCCTCCGAAACCACTTGTTCCTAGAACGTGCACGGTGGTGTAACCCGAGCGTTCTTCCAGGATGCTCCAGGTGGCGCC
The DNA here is from genome assembly GCA_024449915.1 of Sweltsa coloradensis. Classification (NCBI taxonomy): domain Eukaryota; kingdom Metazoa; phylum Arthropoda; class Insecta; order Plecoptera; family Chloroperlidae; genus Sweltsa; species Sweltsa coloradensis. The sequence continues at coordinate 151,466 of JAMZAV010000578.1, forward strand.
GGCTCTGTGTAACCCACTTGTTTCTAGAGACAGTGCACGGTGGTGTAACCCATGGTACAAGGATAAATATCCTTCGACCATGGGTGTAACGCGAGTGTTTTCCCAGGATGCTCCAGGTGGCGCCCCGGCGCAAACACATCAACGTGAACTGCCTGGACCCGCTGGGTCGCGGTGCCCTCACCCTAGCTATAGACGGCGAGAACCTGGAGATGGTCGAGCTCCTAGTAGTGATGGGCGTCGAGACGCGCGACGCCCTGCTCCACGCGATCAACGCAGAGTTCGTCGAGGCCGTGGAGTTGTTGCTCGAACACGAGGAGTTGATCCACAAGGAGAGGGAGCCTTACGTGAGTAGGAGGAGGGGGTGATGTAGGGAGTCTTACGTGAGTAGGAGGAGGGGGAGGGGTGATGTAGGGTAGTCTTACGTGAGTAGGAGGGAGAGTGATGTAGGGGAGTCTTACGTGAGTATAAGGAGGGGGGTGATGTAGGGGAGCCTTACGTGAGTAGGAGGGGGTGATGTAGGGGAGTCTTACGTGAGTAGGAGGGAGAGTGATGTAGGGGATAGTAGGAGGGGGGGGATGGGATGTGAGTGGGGAGCTGAGTTGGGAGGTTAGGGGAGTAGGGGGGGTGTACGTGGGGGGGGTGATGGGGGGGGAGTTGTAGGAGCGTGAGTAGGAGGGGGAGTGATGTAGGGGAGTCTTACGTGAGTAGAGTAAATAGGGGGATTTACGTGTAGGAGGAGTGTGTAGGGAGTGTGACGTGAGTAGAGGGGGGAGGTGTTGATGTAGGGAGGGTGAGTAGGAGGGAAGTTGGGGAGTTAGTGAGTGAGGGAGGTGTTAGGGGAGTCCTTACGTGAGTAGGAGGGGGGGATGTGGGGAGTCTTACGTGATTAAGGGGAGTGAGTGGGGGTGATGTAGGGAGGGGGTGAGTAGGGGAGTGTGAGTGGGGAGAGTGGAGGAGGGGGCTGTGATGTGGGAGGGATAGTAGGAGTTGGTGAGAGGAGGGGTGATGTGGGGGAGTTTACGTGAGTAGGAGGGGAGTGATGTAGGGAGTCTTACGTGAGTAGGAGGGGTGAGTGGGGGGGAGTAGTAGGGAGTGCTATGTGAGGGAAGTGACTAGTGAGTAGATGGGGTGATGTAGGAGGGGGAGTAGTAGGGGGTCTTACGTGGTTAGGAGAGGAGGGGTGATGTAGGGGAGTCTTAGTGTTGGGGGGAGTGATGTAGGGGACCTTACGTGAGTAGGAGGGGGGGTGATGTAGGGGAGTCTTACGTGAGTAGGACGGGGGGTGATGTAGGGGTAGTCTTACGTGAGTAGGAGGGAGAGTGATGTAGGGGAGTCTTACGTGAGTTGGAGGGGGGGGTGATGTAGGCAGTGGCGACTCGTGCTATTGTGCGCTGGTGCTGTAGCACCACCACCATAAATCATCCATCTCCATTAAACTGATTTTTTGATAAGTGCAATGTGTATGTATTGTAAAATTAAGTATTCAAAAGTATCCGCGGCCGTGCTGCAGAGATGGCGCTGATGGTCAACTTTTTCATACCGCGTAGTACATGGTGGTGATGGTTTTGACAGGGAATAGAGGACTCAAATCACCTAGAGAATGCGCTAGTGTCGCGGGGGCGTAGCACCGTCATGGCCGCCGAGTGACGATACCTTTGTAAACACCCATATGATCCTACACAAGCACAGTGTAAATATATAAGGTTTGGGGGGAATAGAATAGGTATCATGTGGCTCATTATGAATTCAAAATCTAGTATTTATTTATTTAAAAGTATTTCTAGTATTTATTTAGATTAATATCAGCATTTATAATTAAAATACCTACGGATATAGTCTGTCGGGCGCCTGTGAACGTAGACATTGATATAAACCGCTTATTTTTGTGGCCGTAGTATTATTCCAGAGTACAACATACTTTGGAATAATATCAATATAATGACTAAATTTATTAATATCAAAGCAAAATATTTAGTTATGTTCTATAATCTACAATAGGCCTAATATGGAATGTAATGCAATAGAGTAGCACACATCGTTTCAATTCAAGCAACAACAATAAAGCCACTCAAGCTTTGTGAAGAGTGAAAACAATAAAGCAGTAAATAATAAACATTATGCGTTCCTAAATTATTAGAATGCAAAATACAAAATTACTGGACAAAACACCAATATAAAAGAACATTGGGAATAACAAGTCAACATGGACTTGTGCTTAATTTTCTCGGAATCATGATAGCCCATGTATTAAATTGCAACACTTAAAAATTTTATACCTTATTCACCCACTCTTGAGGGGATTTGATTGTTTTATTGTGATTACGAAAATCCCAATATAAATACTATAAACAAAAACAGGAATTGAACCCATGGTCTCCCTCTGGCCGGGCGCGGACTATATAACCGGGAGTGGTGATTTAATAACTTAAGTATTTGATATACATTATATTATAATATCAAAATGCACCAATAATTCAGCAACAAATACACTACCGCGGTCTCGGTGGTCTTTTGGGAGGCATGGGTTCGATCCCCGGCCAAGGTTGGGTTTTGTAAATCTGGACTTAGCCCATTTATTGTGATATAATCTAGGGCTACTGATTGTTTTAAGCCAAAAATGAATTAGTCTTATCAACTAGGTATGAATTTAATATATTGACATGAAGACCACTCTTTATTAAGATCTCACTGAATTACCTAAGTGAAAGGGAATGTGTTTTGTTTTCGTAATTTCTTGTAGATTCCTTACACGAAATAACGAATCAGTGCATGTGTTGAGTCACTTATCTTCCAATAAGTGGCTTCAGCAAATATACACTCTAATGGCAAGTGGGTAAGTGGATTGTGCCTGTGGACAGATAATATTCAACGTACGACATGTGTTACTAACAAAATAACAGTATGTATAGTTGATTAACCAATCGGCGTTTGATTACGTTTTCAGTGTCTCCAATGCATTTTTTCACGGAATGAATTATGTTTCTGTTAAAATATGATGTTGAAGACTAGATTCCATGTAGGTGCTGTTTCTTGTGTGCGCGATAGAACATCACAATACTTATCTCAATTAGTTAATTTCTTACGCGCGAGGATAGCATGTGTAGATTCTATCCTCACTAGCGCGTTTCCAGCGTTCGCCGCCAGAGTGGACATGAGAAGATGGAGCGCTCTTAGAGGACTCAAATCACCTAGAGAATGCGCTAGTGTCGCGGGGGCGTAGCACCGTCATGGCCGCCGAGTGAGGATACCTTTGTAAACACCCATATGATCCTACACAAGCACAGTGTAAATATATAAGGTTTTTGGGGAATAGAATAGGTATCATGTGGCTCATTATGAATTCAAAATCTAGTATTTATTTATTTAAAAGTATTTCTAGTATTTATATAGATTTATATCAGCATTTATAATTAAAATACCTACGGATATAGTCTGTCGGGCGCCTGTGAACGTAGACATTGATATAAACCGCTTATTTTTGTGGCCGTAGTATTATTCCAGAGTACAACATACTTTGGAATAATATCAATATAATGACTAAATTTATTAATATCAAAGCAAAATATTTAGTTATGTTCTATAATCTATAATAGGCCTAATATGGAATGTAATGCAATACTAGAGTAGCACACATCGTTTCAATTCAAGCAACAACAATAAAGCCACTCAAGCTTTGTGAAGAGTGAAAACAATAAAGCAGTAAACAATAAACATTATGCGTTCCTAAATTATTAGAATGCAAAATACAAAATTACTGGACAAAACACCAATATAAAAGAACATTAGGAATAACAAGTCAACATGGTCTTGTGCTTAATTTTCTCGGAATCATGGTGGCCATGTATTAAAATGCAATACTTAAAACTTTTAAACCTTATTCACCCACTCTTGAGGGGATTTGATTGTTTTATCTAGGTGCCCGTTAGGCGCCGCAGCCAAGCCGCGGTGCGCTACACACTCAAGCACCTATATACCAAGCAGAGTTGGGGTGATTTCGAGGTGTTACCCAGCCGTCATGTAACGTGATGTGAACTTGAAAACTATCACAATCGAGGGGATTTAGGTACCTGACAACACATGCCAAATTTTATTGGGGTACGATTATTCCTTCTTGGTGAAAAAATGGCTTGAAACATGCTCAAAATCACTTTAAGGATGTTAGCTACTGCTACTGCCTACTACTGCCTACTACTGCTAACATCTAATACGTCGGCCCGCGATTCTGACCAGACGGGTGGGGCTACAATGTTCATATTTTACATGGACATTAAGGTTATAGAATGATAGACTCTTTTGAAAAAAAAAGTTGAAAAGTTTGTTGGAAGGCTTCCAAATAAAGGTTTTAAAATAAGCCTTAAACACTTGGCATATAATCAACAAGTAACCATAGTTACTTGACACTTGTTGACGGTATAAGCAGAGTTAGGCGGGAAAGTGCGATACGTAAACAAATGGCGGACATTTAAAAATTTTCTTCTTTGTGTGGAACGAGAAAAGGTGTCATTATACTCTCATAAAACAAATCAGAAACCGTCCCCTGGCCTAGGCCCAGATGTAGAAATTATTTATAATACAACAGTGTAGGTCTAAAGTTCATTTGGCTATAGGACTAGTATAAAATTCATACTTACATTACATGTTTGACAAGCCTAGCCAACCCTATGCCAGCACAACATTGTTTTGATATGAACTTGCTCAACTGTTTGTTTACATAATTGCAACAATCAAATCATTTCATACAACTTGTCTTTCGATTGGCCTGCGTTTATGAAGGCACTGCCATCTAGAATAAATATAGAACTTTTTCGAGCTCTTTGCTATACGCAAATCTTTTTAAAGTGTTTGGATTTCGTGATACTCTTTCAACCGCCTACTATAGGGGTTTAATATCAATGCTTTCAACTCACAACCCATGACGTTTTCCACGATACCGTTCAAGAATACCAATTCCTTCGAAAACGAAAACGACTTCGTTTTCAAATTGCGTTTTCAACTCATCTCCCACGAACTCAAGAATTGGGGTCCAGTCCTTATACCGTCGTTATACCATGGTTATACCACCTATACCCAGGATGTACATGAATCCGGGTCTAGATATTTTACATCCTATATTGTTACTGCTAATACCATAGAATTTAAATCAACTTTGATAAAAATATTATATTTTAGCAAAAAACTTTTTGTAATGGAACTTGAAAAAGTAATGAGATCACACACAAAACAAAAACTTGAAAGAAATACAGCCAAACCTTACACACTCAAAAGGAATGAGATCTAAAAAAAAGGGCCAAGCTCATCTACCCTTCCACATAAACGTACAGTGTCCCATAACAGCATCCTCGAAAAGTTTGGGCAAAATAGAATTTGCATGTTTACGTTTAAATTAATTACAAAAAAAGAACTTTGTTTAAACTATTACGTTAAATTAATAATCGCAATTCTATTTTGCCAAGCTTTTCGAGGATGCTGTTATGGGACACTGTACGTTTATGTGGAAGGGCAGATGAGCTTGGCCCTTTTTTAAGATCTCATTTCTTTTGAGTGTGTAAGGTTTGGCTGTATTTCTACAAGTTTTTGTTATGTGTGTGTTGTGATTACAAAAATCCCAATATAAATACTATAAACAAAAACAGGAATTGAACCCATGGTCTCCCTCTGGCCGGGCGCGGACTATATAACTGGGAGTGGTGATTTAATAACTTAAGAATTTGATGTATAATTATATTATAATATCAAAATGCACCAATAATTCAGCAACAAATACACTACCGCGGTCTCGGTGGTCTTTTGGGAGGCATGGGTTTTGATCCCCGGCCAAGGTTGGGTTTTTGTAAATCTGGACTTAGCCCATTCATTGTGATATAATCTAGGGCTACTGATTGTTTTAAGCCAAAAATGAATTAGTCTTATCAACTAGGTATGAATTTAATATATTAACATGAAGACCACTCTTTATTAAGATCTCACTGAATTACCTAAGTGAGAGGGAATGTGTTTTGTTTTCGTAATTTCTTGTAGATTCCTTACACGAAATAACGAATCAGTGCATGTGTTGAGTCACTTATCTTCCAATAAGTAGCTTCAGCAATATACACTCTAATGGCAAGTGGGTAAGTGGATTGTGGACAGATAATATTCAACGTACGACATGTTTTAACTATCAAAATACAGTATGTATAGTTGATTAACCAATCGGCGTTTGATTACGTTTTCCCGTGTCTCAATGCATTTTTTCACGGAATGAATTATGTTTCTGTTAAAATATTATGTTGAAGACTAGGTTCCATGTAGGTGCTGTTTCTTGTGTGCGCGATAGAACATCACAATACTTATCTCAATTATGTTAATTTCTTACGCGCGAGGATAGCATGTGTAGATTCTATCCTCACTAGCGCGTTTCCAGCGTTCGCCGCCAGAGTGGACATGAGAAGATGGAGCGCTCTATAACACGGGTAAAACGAAGCGCAAACCGGTCTTCTGGTGCTTTCGGGACTCGCTCGCCCGCTAGCCGCGCACCCTTGCAATCACTTCACTCGTCAGTAGTCAGTCTTCAACCCTACAGCAGTCGCTGTAGGTAATTGTTGTTTAATTTAAATTGATTGCAGTTTAATTGTTATTCAATTATTTTTATTTGTGTGGAGGAGGTGGGTATTGTGACAACCTCACACACCCCTCCTTCCCTGTCACACATAACCCATATGCATGATTTACGTTTGCTGTATATTAGCACCACCTGTTATAATGTCCACGAGCCGCCACTGGATGTAGGGGAGTCTTACGTGAGTAGGAGGGGGAGTGATGTGGGGGAGCCTTACGTAAGTAGGAGGGGGGGGTGATGTAGGGGAGTCTTAACGTGAGTAGAAGGGGGGGTGATGTGGGAGTCTTACGTGAGTAGGAGAGATGTAGGGGAGTCTTACGCTGAGTATGAGGGTTGGGTGATGTAAGGGAGTCTACGTGATAGGAGGGGGAGTGATGTAGGGGAGTCTTACGTGAGTAGGAGGGGGAGGAGGGGGAGTCTTACGCTAGTAGGTGGTGGAGGGGGAATTACGTGAGTAGGGATAAAGAGCTTTGTAAGTAGGGGTGGAGGGGGTGTATACACCAGTTAGAGTTATAAATCAAAATTCATCTTTATTTTAGAGCTGGCAGAAGGTGGACTGGAACACGGGCACGTTCACTCCGGACATCACACCCCTGGTGCTGGCTGCCCACAAGAACAACTACGAGATCATCAAGATCCTCCTGGATCGAGGAGCGACGTTGCCAATGCCGCACGACATCAAGTAAGCCGTTACTTAGTTTGACAACCAAGAGCGAGAGTGCCAAGGAAATATTACTTTTCTTGACCAAACTACGAGCAGGTTGCGGACCGGTATTGTTGAGCTGAACGCGCACTTCTCGGAACTGTACAGAACTGATCCTCTTGGATCAGGTTTTTACCTTGGAAAACCTGTTCCTAGAGCGTACGTTCAGTATCATCCCGAGTAGCTCGCTTCTTGCTGATATCTTTACTCGCTTGTTCCTCTCGGCAGATGTATATGCTCTTGCTCTGATACAAAGTCTTGGACCAATCGGGGATGTGCTAAATGTAATGCCATCTATCTCCGTTATGCTAAAGAGATGTTTGAATGAGAAGAGACACTATTTTATGGGCGCGTTCTTTAATCCAACGATAATGATGATAAGGGGATTGTTAAGAGGGGTCGGGGGACGAAGTGTCAGATGTGTTGTTTTCCTGGTAGTGTTTTTCTGTCTCCCTCTTGTAGAGATCATCTTAACAGGTGTTTCTCTCTCTGTCTCGTGCAACAGGTGCGGGTGTGAAGAGTGTCTCCGAGAGTCCCAAGAAGACTCGCTGCGCTTCTCCCAGTGCAGAGTCAACGAGTACAGGGCCCTGGCGAGTCCCTCCCTCATAGCTCTCTCTTCTAACGACCCCATCCTCACCGCCTTCCAGCTTTCCTGGGAGCTCAGGAATCTGGCCTTCGCCGAGCAGGAGTGCAAGGCGGAATACATGGTAAGCCACTGCTCTCTCACTTGAGTTGAGCTAGGTGCGACACTCGAGGGGTGGTTGCAATATAACGACCTTGACTTCACAGTAACGATGATTTCCACAAGAAACATATTAGAAATTCAATTCAACCCTTTTCTCTACATTAAGTATTTTATTCTTTCTGCCAGCATTAAAATTCACATTAAAACACAAATTTTATCAAAACATTATTGAAATTATTGAACATTGATTTATATTGGCACAGAAGTACATATGCGCGACTGTGAAACTGTATTTTCGGTGTTGGGATAAACGATGATTTGTAATTATTGTACAAATTATTTACGCAACGATCCAAACATAGCCGTTGGTTGTTGAAACTACGTCCCAATCAGTAACTCATCAACTATTTGGTGGAGGTGCCGGGTTGGCCAAGCGGCAAATTAGAAAATGAGTTACCTGTGTAGATAATGTTTATAGATTAATTCTCTGCGTTAGCCTACTAATAGCAAATAGATCCTTATGAATAGAGTTGTCCATGGAACTTCTTTGGCAGTGTCAGAAGTGTAGTTTAGTTGTTGTAGTTGTTGTCAAGACACTTATATTGAAGCACCAACAAACAGTGGTATCGAAAGAATTACACCGCCACAGTCAGAAGTGCAAGTTTCAGTGCAGCTTTAAACAAACGTAGTGTCGATCCAGAAACTGCACCAAAAGTGTAGTTTTAGTGGCTAGTGCAGCTCTATCAAACTAATAGTAATTCTAGGAACTGCGTCGTCAGTGCCAGAAGTGTAGTTCTAGTGACTAGTGCAGCTCTATCAAACTGATAGTAATTCTAGGAACTGCGTCGTCAGTGCCAGAAGTGTAGTTCTAGTGCTAGTGCAGCTCTATCAAACTGATTGTAATTCTAGGAACTGCGTCGTCAGTGCCAGAAGTTTGCCGTGGACCTGTTGCATCAGTCTCGAAGCTCCCAAGAGTTGGCGATCATCTTGAACCACGACCCCGACTCTTCACCCTACGAGCAGGGAGAGCACATGCAGCTGGCCCGGCTCGAGCTGGCCATCAAGTACAAGCAGAAGAAGGTGAGGCTAACAAATGCATTTTATACTCAAGTATGGCGTCATCGCAGTCTTACTAGCAAGATTGATGCTAGGATCACTTTTATATGCTTCCCTTCAAGTTCAAAACAGAAGTCGTGTCTGTGCCTTTTGTTTGGGTTTATCCAGCTTCCAATGCAGAAGATCGCGAGTGTAATTCCGGTTCAGTTTTTATCACTTTTCCCATAATCGCAGCGCACGTTAGATTATAGTGCTAATAGAAAGTAGTTGTCTAACTATAAGTACGTTATTGTAACTGAGTGAGTCGACTTTTTGTATTTTATTGGATGAGCGTAACAAGCGTAATGAACGAAGCGAAGACTTCAATTTACCTATCCTGAGAAAAATAGTTCGAGGGCTTTTTGTTCGCTCTGTACCAGAAAAACGGTTGATCAGATATTGAATAAATTTTCAGGGATACTATGAAATCTCTTAACGTAGACTTGACGACGAAAATGTAGATCCGCGTCGTAGCGAAACGACTCACTTCACACCATCGTTAATTTGTTGACAGTTTGAAAAGGGCAACTGTGATCTTGATGAAATTATCAAGGGGCTGTCGATAGCTGGGAACTTAAGTATGCAACGTTTTAGGGAAGTTTTGCATCATGAAAATCATAGTACTAGATTTTTCGAATATAGGAATGCAATGAGATACGCCAAATACACTCATCCATCAACACGTGCGTCTATAAGAAGCGTTATTCTGTCTTGTTGTCCGCAGTTCGTGGCCCACCCCAACATCCAGCAGCTGCTAGCCGCCATCTGGTACGAGGGAGTCCCCGGGTTCCGCCGGAAGCCCGTCTTACAGAAGTGCCTGGACATCACACGCGTGGCGCTGCTCTTCCCGTTCTACTGCATGCTCTACATGGTCGCACCCAACACCCCCACAGGCAAACTGATGCGCAAGCCGTTCATGAAGTTTCTCATCCACGCGTCGTCCTATCTATTCTTCTTACGTGAGTATCTTAGACACTCTACACGAACAATGCGCGGCACGTTGGTCTTGTTGTTTAGCGTATCTGCTTCCAATGCAGAAGGTCCAGGTTCGATTCCCTGAAGTTCAGAAGTTTTTAACTCTGATTGGACTTAAGTCCATCAGTTCTTGTCTTAGGAGTTTGTAAACGGGACTTTGGAGCCGTCTAGCAACGAGCACATAATAAATTTCAAGAGTTGTTCTGATCGGCTTGTTGATTCTGCGTTGATTCCGGTGTTCGCACTGTACCCAGCTGATTGCTATATTTCCTATTAAAAATATCGATCTTGGTTGGTTATCGTCATCGTCGATTGCGTCGGGGCCTGCAGGTTGGCTTGGTCGCTTTGATTTAAAGTCCCCACTGAAAATCAGTTACATAACTGAGTGGCAGACTCTAAATAAATTATTTATTTATTTATTTATTTTAAATTTATGAATTAATAAATACATAATATTAATTTTAAATAAATACACAAGTGTAACAAGTATCTACTGTTTCTTCCATAGATATATTCTCTTTTTATCTGCATGGTCCTTCCTTCTCATAAGTATACAGTTTGAGATAGACAAACATGGTTGCAGCTAAGAACAGCCAAAACAATATAGATAAAAATATAAAAATGTGTATGCATGTAGAATTATTATTTTATTGGTTGTTATGCTTTATTGAGGTTTGATTGCAAAAAGTTAACAGAAAAATTGTAGTTTTATTGTAAATTGACTACAACTTTCGACGAATATACTTTATTTTCCCATAAAATTTGTATCTAGAAATGTAGAAATGTAACGTTTTCTCTGATAATAAAATAACCGTGTATTATTCTGTGCCTTTCGGAAAGTAAATCGAGCGACATTCTTGCTATACATAATTATAGCTCGTGATGTCAAATTATCATATTTCGTAGATAAAATAATGAGTTTAAAATTAATTCCCACGTATATAACAATAATTGCATTATTTCCCATCTATTCACGAGTGGGGAGTGGAGTGGTTGAGAGTATTGGCAGCTGTTCATTATACATACAAGCTCCCGGAAAGAACGATCCCACCATATGTACATCCACCACATTCATCTCTCATTAATGGTCACTAGAGACTATATGCTTTCATTTACCCTCGAGCCCTCATAACCAACTAATTAAACAACCAGAAATACCAACACTAATGTTGACGCCAATAACCGAAACTACGCTTGAGCCGGATATTTGTACAGCCTTTGGTGGAGGCGCCGGGTCGGAAGAACAGAATAATTATTACGGAATTTAGTCTAAAATAATATTAATATTGTGGATCAAAATCACTCCGATATTGAATATTACCGAACAAATAACAATGTGTGTTTCTGTGTAAGTGCTGCTCAACGAACTAATTAATGAACCAACTTAATTGATTAACTGTAACTCGCGGCGTGTGTAGCGGGTGAATCGATTTTAAAATGGGGTCTATAACTCTAAATCGATGTTAATTTTCACCGTGTTGATTATGGTTGGAGATGTGAGAACAGAGTTTTGGGTTATAAATTAGTAGTCTCTTTTTGCACGTGACAAAGTGCTATTTTTGTCTTGACTTCATTTTCTTCATTCCCATTTTGATTTATTTAACGGTGTTATTGCTTTTTACACACGAATTTTAATTCGGTTAATTTTAAAAAGACCTCGGTGACCAAACTAAACAAAAAGTAAAAGTACCTATCAAATAATGTCATCGACAAGTTTTTAATGTTGGTAAATAACAAATGCTACAAAACATTACAAAGTAAAAATGAAAGCGCTATAAAATTAAAACTAGGAAACGCTCAGTTGGACGCGTTGATAAGCGAGCACGTGCTATAGCTGCTAGACCCACATTGCACATAAAATTTATGGCGTTTGCGTTTCCAATATTATTTATTATTGCCAAGGTATTTGGGTAAACCCGTGTGTAAAAACCTTTACTTTGTGGATAAAATCCACCGCCATCTAGAGGACCTTGACTCCTTGGGAAAAGTATTTAAACTCTTTGGTGACAAATAATAGACTGCTTTCTCGAAAGTATTTTGATTACTTCTAGGTGGCAGTGTATTAGATAGAAACTTCGCGCGTCTTTTCGTTGCCATGGCAACGTTACTTTTGTTATAATGTAATTTCCATCTACACTACTTATCGGATCAAAATAAAATTTACATATTCTTGACCGGACGGACATTCTAAATGATTTGGCTATCTCAGATTTTGTCGCCGGTTAGTTTGGAAAAAAAACTTTCGATTAACTTTAATGTAACTTTTTAACTTTTTGAACGATTTTGCCACAAAACTAATGGCATTCAATCGAGAACAAAGCTTGCGGATGGTCAAAATTTCAACTCGATCCGAGCCTTCCGTTTGCTTTATCGCGAGACATACAACAAAAAAAAAAAAAAAAAAACCAAAAAAAACAAAAAAAAAAAAAAAAAAAAAAAAAACAAACCAGTTTACTAATTTTTCCGGCAGAGTCAAATGGAAACGCTCGCTCCTTGCTTAATTAGAAATGATAATACCACCCATTTTGAAAAAAAGACTTTTTATTCATTATTGGTTTAGGGCCTACCACATAGAGAATGGGCCGTTGTTCTAAGAGCCTTTTAACGGTTATCGTGAAACGATTCCAGCCAATTGGTGTTTAAACGCTTGTTCCATTGATTCCTGATACTAGTATCTCAGAGAGCGGAGATACAAGTTTATCAGATGTTTGGTACAAAAATCCATCGAAATCTCTGGAGAGGCTTCTTTAAGCAGGAGGTCAAGGACCCTCGCCTTCAGGGGTGGTTGTCGTCTACTGCTCGGCTTGTTTTGGGGGAGACCCACGAGAATTCTACGTGGAAGTACGTATTGAGAGGCTGCCGGACACCCTTTTTGCCTTATCAAAATTTTTTTTTTGATTTAAGGGGAAAAACTTTAAAAAATTAAAAAACCTTTTAATAAAAACCAAAAAAATTAAAAAAGGGGTAATTTTGGGTTTTTAAAGTTAAAAACAGATGAAAAAAAAATTATTTCCCCCTTTTTTAAAAAAAAAAAAAATAACCCCCACTTCAAAAACTTTCCCCCAAGGGTTTCCGGGGGCCCCCTTTTTGGAAAGGCAGTTTTTTTTTTTTTTTTGTAATTTTTGCTTTTCGCGCACAGGGGGTCATTGATGGCCCTTTGCGGTTGGGCTCATGAGCAGGAGGTGGAAAACCCCCCAGTAAATACCTGGGGAATGAAGTTACCCCCCTGAACAAGGGTCTTGGGGGGCCTCTTCAGGTTTATTAAAAATTAGGGGGGATCTTACTTTAAGGGATGGAAAAAACCCGCAAGCCTCACCCGGGGGGTAAACTTTCGAAGCTATGGGGGTTTTTTTTTTTTTTCCCGGGGGGGGAACTCTTTAAGGGGGGAAAAAAGTTTTACCTGGGGGGCATAGGGTTTTTAGGGGGCGAGGGAAAACCGGGGGCCCCCCCGGGGGACAAAACGACGATGGGGATTTGGGGGGGTTTTTCCGGGGGGCAAAACCCCCAGGGGGGTTTATAATGAACTACCTGACAGAGTTTTGGGTTATAATTAGTACTACGTCAGTCTCTTTTTGCACGTGACAAAGTGCTATTTTTGTCTTGACTTCATTTTCTTCATTCCCATTTTGATTTATTTAACGGTGTTATTGCTTTTTACACACAAATTTTAATTCGGTTAATATAGATCTCAATGACGAAACTAAAAAATGTAAAAGTATAAGATAATGTCATAGACAAGATTTTTAAGGTTGAAAAATAACAGATGCTACAGAACACTACAAAGTAAAAATGAAAGCGCTATAAAATGAAAATTAGAAATGATAAATACACCCATCTTCAAAAGTCATTTTTATTCATTAAGCGAGCGTTTCCATTTGACTCTGCCGGAAAAATTAGTCACTGTTTTTTTTTTTTTTTTTTTTTTTTTTTTGTTTTTTGTTTGTATGTCTCGCCATAACGTTCGAACGGAGGCTCGGATCGAGTTGAAATTTTGACCATCCGCAAGCTTCGTTCTCGATTGAATGCCATTAGTTTTGTGGCAAAATCGTTCAAAAGTTAAAAGTTACATTAAAGTTAATCGAAAGTTTTTTTTTCAACTCACACGGAGACAAAATCTGAGATAGCCAATCATTTAGAATGTCCGTCTGTCTGTCACGAATTGTTATTTTATTTTGATCCGATAAGTAGTGTAGATGGAAATTACATTATAACAAAATAACGTTGCCATGCAACGAAAAGACGCGCGAAGTTCTAATGCACTGCCACCTACAAGTAATCAAAATACTTTCGAGGAAGCAGTCTATTATTTGTCAACAAAGAGTTTAAATAACTGTTTTCCCAAGGAGTCAATGTCCTCTAGATGGCGGTGGATTTTAAAGTAAAGATTTACACACGGGTTTACCCAAATACCTTGGCAATAATCTAGGTGCCCGTTAGGGCGCCGCAGCCAAGCCGCGGTGCGCTACACACTCAAGCACCTTATACACCAAGCAGAGTTGGGGTGATTTCGAGGTGTTACCCAGCCGTCATGTAACGTGATGTGAACTTGAAAACTATCACAATCGAGTGGATTTAGGTACCTGACAACACATGCCAAATTTTATTGGGGTACGATTATTCCTTCTTGGTGAAAAAATGGCTTGAAACATGCTCAAAATCACTTTAAGGATGTTAGCTACTGCTACTGCCTACTACTGCTACTGCTAACATCTAATACGTCGGCCCGCGATTCTGACCAGACGGGTGGGACTATACAATGTTCATATTTTACATGGACATTAAGGTTATAGAAATATAGTCTCTTTTGAAAAAAAAAGTTGAAAAAGTTTGTTGGAAGGCTTCCAAATAAGGGTTTTTAAAATAAGCCTTAAACACTTGGCATACAATCAACAAGTAAACCATAGTTACTTGACACTTGTTGACGGTATAAGCAGAGTTAGGCGGGAAAGTGCGATACGTAAACAAATAGCGGACATTTAAAATTTTTCTTCTTTGTGTGGAACGAGAAAGGTGTCATTATACTCTCATAAAACAAATCAGAAACCGTCCCTGGCCTAGGCCCAGATGTGGAAAATATTTATAATGCAAAAGTGTAGGTCTAAAGTTCCATTTGGCTATAGGACTAGTAAAATTCATACTTACATTACATGTTTGACAAGCCTAGCCAACCCTATGCCAGCACAACATTGTTCTGATATGAACTTGCTCAACTGTTTGTTTACATAATTGCAACAATCAAATCATTTCATACAACTTGTCTTTCGATTGGCCCGCGTTTATGAAGGCACTGCCATCTAGAATAAATATAGAACTTTTTCGAGCTCTTTGCTATACGCAAATCTTTTTAAAGTGTTTGGATTCGTGATACTCTTTCAAAACCCTAGACATCCTAATATAATTGGCTAGACCAGCACTCGGTGGTCCACTTCCGTACAATTAGAAGCCATCTTAAAATGACAGTTTACATGTTAATCAAATGGGAGCGATTTGTGGCCAAATAGTTCTCAAGATTGCCGCCAGGTTGACAGGTAAGCATACTAGCCTTTAACACCAAATGATTACTAAATTCCCTATGCAATCACTTCGTATTGTTCTTTTGTTTAATACCATGCTGAACAAGCTAAAACCATATCAAACAATCCAGTAAAATACTTTATTGCATTAAAAAGCATAATTAAAACACCAAATCGCCATCTTGAAATGGGCCGGTTGAGTCTCAATTTGCTACGCTCGCGCCTGTGCGGAGGTATAGGAGACTGCTAATCTAGCCTACTATAGGGGTTTAATTAATATCAATGCTTTCAACTCACAACCATGACGTTTTCCCACGATACCGTTCAAGAATACCAATTCCTTCGAAAACGAAAACGACTTCGTTTTCAAATTGCGTTTTCAACTCATCTCCCACGAACTCAAGAATTGGGGTCCAGTCCTTATACCGTCGTTATACCATGGTTATACATCCTATACCCAGGATGTACATGAATCCGGGTCTAGAAATTTTACATCCTATATTGTTACTGCTAATACCATAGAATTTAAATCAACTTTGATAAAAATATTATATTTTAGCAAATAATTTTGTAATGGAACTTGAAAAACTAATGAGATCACACACATAACAAAAACTTGTAGAAATACAGCCAAACCTTACACACTCAAAAGGAATGAGATCTAAAAAAGGGCCAAGCTCATCTACCCTTCCACATAAACGTACAGTGTCCCATAACAGCATCCTCGAAAAGCTTGGCAAAATAGAATTTGCATGTTATTACGATTAAATTAATTAGAAAAAAAGAACTTGGATAAACTATTACGTTAAATTAATAATCGCAAATTCTATTTTGCCAAGCTTTTCGAGGATGCTGTTATGGGACACTGTACGTTTATGTGGAAGGGTAGATGAGCTTGGCCCTTTTTTTAGATCTCATTTCTTTTGAGTGTGTAAGGTTTGGCTGTATTTCTACAAGTTTTTGTTATGTGTGTGTAAATAATACTGGAAACGCGAACGTCGTAAATTTTAAAATTTAAAAAAATGTGCAATGTGGGTCTAGCTATAGCACGTGCTCGCTTATCAACGCGTTCAACTGAGCGTTTCCTAGTTATTGGTTTACCACATTAGAGAATGCCGGTGTTCTAAGAGACTTTTAACGGTTAATCGTGAACGATTCCAGCCAGTGGTGTTTATCGCTTGTTCCAGTGATTCTGATCCTGGTATCTCAGAGAGCGGAGATACAAGTGATCAAGATGTTCGGTACAGAATCCATGCGTAAATCTCTGGAGGAGGAGCTTCTCAAGCAGAGAGGTCAAGGACCCTCGCCTCTCGAGTGGGTGGTCGTCGTCTACGTGCTCGGCTTCGTATGGGAGGAGACCCACGAGATCTATGTGGAAGGTACGTATTGAGGAGAGGCTCCGAGCCAGCGAGCACCTCTTTAATCGCCATTCACTCAATAATTGTCTTGATTTTGATCTGTAGAGAGTAGAGACCAATACATTCGTAACGTAAAGTTGACAAATCCTTGTTAATCAAAGCCCAGTTAAATTAAATCGAGACGTCCAATTATTGTGGTTTTTGAGCAACGTCTACTCACAGAGTGAAAAAATATTAGTTTCCCCCATTCTTTCTCCCACCAAACTATTCACAACTCGGCAACCCACCACAATTTCGATGTAAACTCTAGTCCACGCAATGTGGGTGATCGCGACGTCTCTCTTGTGCACGCAGGCATCGAATCGTACCTGCGTAACATGTGGAACTTCATCGACTTCACGCGCAACACCCTCTACCTAGCTGTGGCGTTGCTGCGTCTGGCCGCCTACATCCAGCAGGCAGGAGAGATCGCAGAGAACCCGGCCACCGCCTACATACCCCGGGAGCAGTGGAACGACTTCGACCCTCAGCTGATAGCGGAGGGGCTCTTCGCGGGGGCAAACATCTTCAGGTGGGGTTTATCAATACGAGAAATACAGTGCAATTGCAATTTAAATGTCATATTGAAAGGATGGCTGACTATAATACTATGCCCGAGCTGGAAGGCACAATTTTCTCTCCGGTGCTTTTCTTGCTGATAAAGGCGATTTTAGATTACACAAACAAACAGAAATTGGCTTGTCTACTAGGCGCGATAATACCGGTACTACAAGTGTTACTATAGGCATTTTCTTATTTCAGTGCATTGAAGTTGGTGCATCTGTTCTCCATCAACCCTCATCTGGGACCCCTGCAGATCTCACTAGGACGCATGGTCATCGACATTGTCAAGTTCTTCTTTATCTACAGTCTGGTGCTTTTTGCGTTCGCTTGCGGTATGTCCCTTATTAACAATGTACTAGTTACATATTCATTACCATGGTAAACTTTTTGTATATTACACATTATAATAATTCATTGGTTAAGAGCAAATTGACACATTATTGAGTTTGGTTAATTGAGTAATTTGAACTTAGTACCAGAGAGCATTATAATTGAGAATTCAACCACTGGTTGCAGGTCTAAACCAATTGCTGTGGTACTTCGCGGAGCTGGAACGTAGGAAGTGCTACTGTCTTCCGGGAGGTTTGCCTGACTGGGACCACCATGGGGATTCCTGTATGAAGTGGAGGAGCTTTGGAAAGTAAGTTGTTCCTTTAGACTAGAGCAGTATATAAATATATTTTGATCCAAGTCAATTACACATTCCACAAGTTGTTTTGATTAGTTAGTACATTCTGTGTAAATTTGCGTCCTTGTTCATACAGCGGCCACACTTCTTACTTCCTATAATATGCAAAGATTCTCACAAAAATAACAACAAAGATGTATTGTATTGTAATAAATAAAATTATTTAAGCAAAAATAAATATTCACACTACTGATGTATAGTTCAAGTGTAATGTCGAGACTCCGATTTGGGAGATCATGGGCTCGATACTCGCCACCGGTTATCATGGCATAAAAATTTTCCAAGGTTTTCTACAGTTGTAAATGAAAATGCCAAGAATGAATCCTAAAAAAACAGTCCTAAAATATTCTCTTCACCTCCAAAATACCTACTAAGACACAAAAAGGTGCATGCTAATATTTGTCTTTAAAAATTACGTAATCTCTATACTTTAGCTTCTAGAATAAAGTTAGCAATCAGTACCAGTTGTAGTTAATAGTAACATTTTTATTAGAAATCACGCTCGGTAGCTCTATTTGGTGCTATTGTACAAAGAACTATTTATTTAGCCAAAACTTATGAAGTCCACAACTTTTCTTGCGATGTACAAAGTAAAACTATTGCCCTCAACTTTTCAATCTATATAAATGAGAATCCTGTTGTTGTTTTCAGTTTGTTCGAATCATCCCAGTCACTGTTCTGGGCGAGTTTCGGTGGAATTGGGATCGACAGTTTCGAGTTGGCTGGAATCAAGACCTACACTCGCTTCTGGGGCCTACTAATGTTCGGGTCATACTCTGTAATCAATGTGATTGTACTGCTCAATCTACTCATCGCTATGATGTCCAACTCTTACGCTATGATCGATGTGAGTTACACTACTTTATTTGTGCTATATTATGCAATCATTAACTTTGTGTGTCCAAGTTTGTTTTAAAAGAGATAATTTCAGTTCGTAGACTATAGATACAAATTTCAGTCTTAGTATGTTGTTAATAATTTGATGAAGAAAATTAAAACATGGTAAATTTATAAAAAAATCAATAAGTAATTTAAAAATGGTTGGGAAACAATGTAACAAAATTAATTAGATGAAAACAAAGCAGTTCATAGGAAACAGCAGGACCGAACGAGGTATAAGTGAGGTGTAAGAGGTTTTGTAGTGATGGAAAGAGTGCTGAGCTAAAATATGCGTAGCGAATTCTATTCTTACCACGTATTTGGTGTAGCTTACGTTGCCACCCAAAAGCCTCACTTATACAACAATATTATTGCCTAGTTACGCCGGTGACTATTAGCCTGCCTGAAATACAGTTTTTTGCATTTGTCCTTAATTAAGACGCGTCTTTTAACAAATTACCATTTACTAGAAGCCACTGAGCTTAACACATCTTGGAATTATATCTGCACCACAACCGATAATTTCTGCTACGGCCAATATTTCTCTATATATTACCACATACAGTCGGTACACAGTATAGTTTTTAATGCTTTACATTTTTACGTTTCTTTCCCCCAGGAACACTCGGACACTGAATGGAAGTTTGCCCGTACTCGACTGTGGATGAGCTACTTTGACGAGAGTGCCACTTTACCTCCTCCGTTCAATATCTTCCCGACCCCAAAGCTGATTGTCAAACTTATGGGTATTCGAAAGAAGGACAAGTTGCGTCGAATGTCGTCCAAGGTAAGAAAAATACAAATTTGAGATTTTGGAAAATTATATTTTAAATTATGTGATTTAAAATATATATAAATAGATAGGCCTATTCAACATCTATAAGTAAGTCTTCATTGAAGTAGTGACATTTTAAGTTTGAATACGACAAATTGAAGGCACATATTACGCACAACAAAAAACAAAGATTAGCCAATTCTCTTGTGAAAGTACCTAAGTAATAAGGCTCATGAGACCTAATTTTAAGGCTATTCGACCGCGTTTTTCTATTTTCCAAAATATGCTACCAAGTCAAAATATAGTGAATGGCTTTAAAACCTGGCTATTTAGAAAATCAAAAATATTTTTTTCAAATTTTTTTGATCCGGTACACGGCCAATATAGCCACCTCAAAATAATTTCCAACTTCGATTCGCCAAGGCACACCGTTCAACGTTTTTGTGACATTAATTTTCAACTGTTTTTTTATAGACTGACTGAGAGAAAAAAGATTTTTTTTTAATAATTGTCTCTCCTGCGAATATTTTTGTTTGGCGGTATTTTTTACCGATTTGTACCGCCAAACAAAAAAATTCGCATTAAAGACAATTGTTAAAAAAAATCTTTTTTTTCTCAGTCAGCCTATAGAAAACCAGTTGAAAATTAATGTCACAAAAACACAACACCCTACGTTGAATGATGTGCTTTGGCGAATTGAAGTTTGAAATTATTTTGAAATGGCTATATTGGCCGTGTACCGGATCAGAAAAATTTGAAAAAAATATTTTTGATTTTCTAAAACGGCCAGGTTTCAAAGCCATTAACTATGTTTTGACTTGGTAGCATCTTTTGGAAAATAGAAAAACGCGGTCAAATAGCCTTAAAGATAGTGGATTCATTAGAATTTTGCCACTAGAAATCACAAAGAAAAAATATTCTTCATCAAACATATTATACACCTATCCTGATTGTCTGAAGAGGCTAACTTCAATTTTTTTTTCAATTCTAAACCTATCCTTTTCATTTTAAGTTACTGTTTATCAAAGGAAGAAAATAAATAGGGACCACCACTACTAGGAAGCTACAAAATAAGATAGAAAACATTATCAGCATTAACTTTAACCAACTATTTTGTATAAATGTAAGCAAAAGCGCTTGTTACCATTATAAAATAATTTTGAATAAATTATTGAAATGGATTTGAATTGAATTGTGTAAAATGTAAAAAGAAAATATCTCATCATAATGATGAAATTACTCGAAAAAAAAAAATCTGTTGTGTCATCCTAGCGCAAGGAACGTCACGAGAAGGAGCGAGACTTCCGCTACACGGCGGTGATGCGAGCGCTGGTGTGGCGGTACGTGACCGCGATGCATCGTCACGCGGAAGAGAATCCTGTCACCGAAGACGATATCAACGAAGTCAAGGGAGAGATATCGGCCATGAAGTGTCAACTGATGGAGGTACTCAGCAAGAACGGGATGGACGTGTCTATTGCAGACACCACAGAGAAGAGTGAGTATCCAACTCAAACTCAGGAGTAATATTTAGTACACAGTGGAAACTACAAAAATTTTAAAATATAAAATTCCGGATTGTATTAAATAGTTGGAGAAACTCCAAATTTTGAAATGTTGTGTCTTCCATTAAAATATTATCAATTCCAACCAACGATTCAAAATTCTATTCGTCAGCTCGCAAGTTGTGAGTTGGTTGCAAGTAAACTTCACTTACTTCAGAAAATAATCCAACAAAACATCAATCTGGCTGAATTACAGCGGGGCTCTACTCTCAAATAAAACTATCTTCGAAGACTTAACATAATCCGTTAATGCCCCCCACCCAATTTTGGGTAAACAAATAAGTATGGTAAATTTTGTTAACGTGAGTTAAATTAGGAAGAATTGTTCATTTCCATTTAAAAAGCTGCATCTCCTACAGATCTCGTTGACTTGTTACAGCGATCACGGGCAAGAAGATGCGCGTGTGGGAACGTCGCCTCATGAAAGACTTCCACGTGGCTCCGGTTGCCGCAGAGGAAGAGATAGACCAACTCCTCATAGAACCACCGGAAAATGAGGATCCACTGGCTCGGTTCCGTCGAGTGGCTAAACTTGCCGTCCTCAATTCTACCAGTCACAAGTGGGGACAGGTGCTGCGTGGAGCATGTCTGGCGTGAGTATAAGCAATCTGAGTCAGCCGAGTAAGGAAATACCAAAATAATGTAGGACCGGCACTTTAAAAAAAAAATACCCTTAAATGGTGGTATTGTTATATATTTAGAATTTTCTTATACTAGCCTATATATAGAATGTAGATAGGCTCTAGATAAATATAACCAAGTGGCCTAGTATTGTAAGAAAATTCTAATGTAATAATTAATAATGGCTTGATACCAGAATTTGCAGTGTATATTATGCAATTGATTACTAATGCTATCCTATAGCTTAGCAACTTTTTTTACCCTGCAAAGTTATAGCCAGCACTACAAAGTACCAAATGGAAATTTGCAATATGTTAAGCCAAATCCACATTCATAGTTTTATAATGTCATGTTGATCTTGCATGCTTTGTGTGTATTTGTGGGAAAAAAATACATCTTTCCTTCTTAAAATTAAGCCCAATTTAATGAACATGTAGGCCTATATATGTATGTGTACAGTACAGTATGTATGTCAACAATATGTAGGCCCTTTGTACTTATATATATTAAATTAAAATTGGATGAGTGCACCGAAGACTTCAATTTCGCTAGTATCCTGAGAAAAATAGCACGTGTTTTTTTTGTTTGTTTGTTTGCACTCCACTGGCCAAGCGGCTACTCCAATTGTGCTGAAATATTGAGGGGACCTTCGAAATCTCTGAACTTAGACCCGTCCCGTTTTTGGGTACAATCGAAGAAATATTTCCCATGGTTCATATAGGACTTTTACGATTTTTCTGTGATTTTTAGCTCTCCACCAGGCAAACAGCTACTCCGATCTTGATGAAACATTATAGGGACGTTCAAAATCACTGAAATTAGATTGTTACAATTTTGGGTAACTTTACAATCAAAATAATATTTTTCACAAGAAATTGTGCTTTTAGGGCAACAGAGATCAATATATATTATTTAATAGGTTATCAATATCAATAGGCTCTTTGCGGCACGAGATTTCTTCATAGATTTTAAGTGTTTTAGTAAAATATCGACGCCGTTTCTTGTTGTTGAATGTAATGACAAGGATAAACAATAAATAAATATGAGCTCACCACCCCACACCCTCACCGAGGCTGGCACGACGAAAGACACTTGACTAATATACCTACTTAATACTTAACTAACATATGCATTTGCCAACCATGTTGCAGATCTCAGATAGGTCGCTGCAACAACCGCGAATCCTACAAGAACCAACAGAACCTTCAGAAGGCGATGAACGAAGCGCTGACTTTTGTATCCAAGAGTCCGTTACGTTCAGTCTCTCCCTTTGTGTCGCCGGTGCCTGTCCCCAGCACGGGACTCGCTGTGCTAGAGATGCTAAAGAATATCAAAGAAGAGGAGGAATCCAAAAAGAAGCCAAATAATGGGGGAGGTAAGTGAGGGTCTGTCACAAACAGAGCAAATCATTTTATTTTAAGCTGATATTAACAAAAAATCATCTTGATAACATAATCAAGTTATGTACTAGAAAAAAAGGGACTAAATAAAACCACTAGGAGCGATCGTCTTGCTAAATACATATCTCCTATGAAGGATGATAGATCAACTAATGGTTGGATCCTACAACCTAGAGAGACAATAATTTTATTGGGTACTTGTCTCTTGCGAGCAAATTTAAATGCTGAACGAGACGTATCCACGTTATACCAAAATTATAAAATCAAAGCTCGTATTATTCTGGTCCGTTACAACTTGTGCCTTTGTATCCAATGGCTCGTTGGTTTTGTTGTTAGCGTATCTGCTTCCAATGCAGAAGGTCCAGGGTTCGATTCCCGCTATAGTCAGTAGTTTTTTAACTTCTGATTTGGACTTAAGTCCATCAGTTCGTGTCTTAGGAGTTTGTAAACGGTGACTTTGGAGCCGTCCTAGCAACGAAGCACATAGTAAATTCAGAGTTGTTCTGAATCGGCCATGTTGATTCTGGCGTTGATTCGCGGGTGTTCGCACTGTCCATACCACTGATTGCTATATTTCCTATTAAAAATATCGATCTTTGGTTGGTTATCGCTCACTCGTCGATTGCGTCGGGGCCTACAGGGTTTGGCTTGGTCGCTTTGATTTAAAGTCCTCCACTGAAAATCAGTTATATAACTGAGTGGATAGACTCTAAATACAATTTATTTATTTATTTAAAATGTTCAAAATACAGTTAAATGCCTAATGGTAGATAGACACAAAATGATTCGGCATGGGCAGGGGGCTGACCACACAAAATCTTATCCGTTCATACGCCTAATAATCAACCACCAAAAAATACATTTTTCAAGAGTACTAACTACGGTAATAAGAACACTAACCAAGAATCCAAGAGGCTCTTACCAATAACCTGCACCTTTAGAGTTGGTTCAAGCTTGAGGATTTTCACTACTTGTCCACAATGTAATACATTACTGTGGAAAAGGAAAGTGGTTTTGTACTTGCGTTCTAGGAAGCGGTATGGGAAACCTATTGACTGTGCATAACAGCCCCCCGGTCCCAACGAGTCCTCAGGGAACTATGATGAGTGGGATTAAGATGCAGACCCAACCCGTCAACCCAAAGAACTTGTCTAAGAGCGCTGCTACAAAGGCAGCACCCAGACCACCCACTGCTCAACTAGGCGGTAAGAAAAGTATCCATGGCCGATGAAGATGTGTGTGGCTAACACCATTGAAATTCATCAGTTGTGTGACTCGTTGGTCCAGTGATCAGTATCAGTATCCAATGCAGAACGTCCCGGGTTCGTATCCCGATTAGGGCAGAAGATTTTTAAAATCTGATAAGGATTTGAGTCCATCAATTCTTGGCTTAGAAATGTGTTAAGTTAAGGGTGAATGAAGTGCTATTGAAGTATATAATATATTTTAAGGTTGTTTTGTCCAAATTAGCGCTGTTACTGCCGCCGCCCGCAGGTGGAATCATGTCCAACTTGTTTGGTCGGTGTTTCCGATTTAAAAATACCGGTCCCTAGCTGGCCATTGATTGCTAATCGATGGCGTCAGAAGGATTGGCTTGGTCTGATTTTAATTTAAGTCTTCCAATGAAAATCAGTTAGCCTATGTGACTTGAGTGGGTATCGACTCATTAACAGCAATGTTTTGTCTAGATTAGTTTTAGAAATGGGCCAATAATTATTTAGTAAAAGAGCAAAATGTCAAGTCTACATTTTTTTTCTTCAAATTGATCTTTTGTCAATAGAACATTGTGAAGCCAATGGATGACTTATCACAGTAGCAGTACAATCCATTTATTTAAGAAAGTATGAGTAAGACTTTTAAGATATTATAGCATACTTTATAATAATGTGCAGCATTATCATTTAAAAATTATTGATTATAAATGGTGATGATTGATCAATATAAACACTGAAGCAAGCAGTCAATAGAAATACATATTCATATTCTAGGCAAAGAAGATCAGAAACTGGTGCAGAGCAGTCAACCTCCGGCTGTACCGGTACATTCTGTAAAAAAAGAAACCAAACCAGAGACAAGTCCCGGAGCTCAACCGAGCAAAGTGTCGACCAAGGAAGCAACGACAAGTGACGCCCCTAAACCAACTACCCCTACTGACCCTAGTCCCTTGATACCTCAGAGGAAATTTGTCGGAGGAGACTCACCGCCCAAGGTGTTCAAGAGCAAACCTTCGATCGCCGGGAAGACAGATGTCGCGGACGCTACGGTCGGACAGAAGAACGACATACAGATCGATGTGGATCCTCCACTTGCAGCCAAGCCAACTGAGAGTCAAACGAATGCCGTGCAAGTAAAGATCGATCCCAGCACTAGTGGGTCAAAGAAAATACAAGGTAAATTAAAACAGAAGCATTTAACATGTGAGGGAGCTAAATTATTATTACTTGTACACATAATACAGCAATTGTTACTATGTAGTTAACAAAAATTATCAAAGTAAACTTAAAAGTACAACAATAATACAACTTGTTTAGGCCTAACTAAGGAGGTGCAGTATTATCTCACTAACTTAACAAGAACTTTGAAAAATACAACACAGTGAATAGAATTTTTAGACCTTAATAATATGGGAAACATTAAGAAATACAAGAAAGAAAATGAGAAAAGATAATCAACTCTTTTTAGCGCACTTTCAGTGCAAACTTTGTGACATTACAAATATGCTTACTGCACTATTATCTTGCACTGTCATGTATTTCCTTTTGCCTATTGCTTCTTTTCAATACCCAAATACCTGATCTAAAAAGCTGTTTCAGAAACACAAAAATAATTTGATTACAAACAAAATTCTAAACATTTCTTTAATTTCAGATATAAAAGAAACACCCCTATCCGAGCAGCCTGCTGTACTTATCCCGACTACCTTGGCACCCCGCGAGTCTAAATCACCTCACGGAACTGTATCGAAAGTGCGTAAGCCTGCTCCTACGGTGCCCCAGTTTGAAGTGACCCTGGCAAATACAGAGAACAGTTGCAACATGGAAGGTTTGAGCTCAGGCAGCACGGAGCAATTGATTGGAAGCAGGCAGTCGTCTCCGGCACCACTTAGACCCGGGAAGAGGATCGAAGACGTAAACACCATCAAGCGACAACCCAAGGCTGGCTGGCTCTAGAGGAAGCAAAACAAGCTCTTTTGCTTTTGCAACTTTGGAATAATCTCGATAACAACTTCAAACTTGGGTAGATGAGGAATGAAGCAGCCACTAACTGGAAAGAATATGTGCTCCCCAGGAACTCACGGGAAGAGAATCGAAGATCATAGCAACATTCAAAGGGAGATGAGGAAAGTCACTTGGAAGTTTCCACGACGACCTAAGAATGTACTTCAACGTCAAGTGAAATGATATGGCATTCAATGAAAAATATTCTCGGGACATTTTCAGAAGAATAGGAAGCAACAAACAACTGAGAGTATGCCTATGTAGACTGAAGGTTTTTCAAAAGATAATAATTATATATATATGTTTAAACTTGGTTTCATAAGTAGGCGACTATGATGCTGATGTGTTAGTACTTTAGAAAGAAATTAAAAAAAGTGACTACACCGGAGATCAAACCCGGTACATCAAATTTTTAATTAAAGCAGGTGTATGACTTGGCCCAGGGGCTTTTTCCTGCTCTCAGTAAACATATAACATGTTGTCAATTTTTGTAGTTGTTATTGCTATGGAAAAGTGTAAATTTAATACTGGGAGAGACCAACTAAAAACATATCCATTTTTACATTAATATACAGTTAACGTAGGTAGTTATGTAGTAGTAATGAAAAATGACAAACATATGACCAAAACAAATAACCACCCAATTAACCATCAATACCCCAATAATTCTCAAAGAGTAAACTGAATTGATACGACTTGACCATCAGTTTGATAACGATGTGCCATTTAATAAAAAAATATTGCAGTTCACTCTCGACAACTGGGTCATAAACTTAAAACAGTTCCTATTTAAACACATTAGGGTCTAGTGCAATTAGCCAAATATTTATTTATTTTATACTATTATCATCATTAGCAGGTCTACCACGAGTTAGGCCCACTAGGTAAGCTGATTATGGATCGAGGTCACACAATTATTAATACAAGCTTTTTACAAGTTTTGTACTGAGAAGATGAAAATGATCTTGTTACAAAAATTATCACAGAAAACTATTTTACCAAATACTTTACCTTCTTGAACATCATTTGTTTGTCTACACTCTACAGTAATTCATGTGCAGCTGCAAGGGATTAGTGTCATAATGGCCATTGGGAAGGCAAGGCCATTAACAGTGGAGCTGATGTTACAAGCATACTTTGAAGAATACTTTATTTACTGATTTAGAATATGATTTTATGTCTTGGCTAAAGAATATTTGGCTGTTACACAAGATCCTCTTTCATTAAGCTAACTTTTTAGGACTGAGACAAAGGTCAACCAGATCCACCCCCAAGTCAAATAAAATTGATATGTATAAAGTACTGTCTGTACAGAATAGGAATACTTTTCAGACTTGCTTCACATAACATACACCTACTACAGGTAGACTATTACAATTTGTAGTGCAACAAATTAATACAACATTAGTTTGCAGGGTGCCCAGATTTGAAATCTAAAAAAGCGGGACGATCATGGGCGCAATAGAAATATCCCCCTCTCGGCCACCCTGTGCAGCGGCCGTCAGAAGCCAATTCCAAAGCAAATTTTTTTACACCTCAAAAGTGAAATGGCCGTTTTTGACATTTGAAGTATATTTTTCTCAATGATTGATGGTTTGTGAAATGTAGATTTTACTACTTAGATATTAGATTCCACCGCAATGAAATTACAATATAAACACATTTTACGTAAACACATTGGTAACTATATATTTTAAAGTTTAAACAAAAATGGGTAAATTAAGAATGCATTATAAATGCAATCAAGCTCTCGCTGACCGTGGAACAGTCAAATTATTGACAAAGAAAGGGATGTGATGTGAGGTAGTCAAGCGCAAAGGTAGAAAAATTCTTAATCTTAAGATTTTGCATTTTCGTAAAAGCAGGACTAAAGTGCGTCCCATCGTGAAGTGTGGTGGGACATGGGACATACCGTTGAAAATCAATTGTCTGGGCACTCTAAACATTGTGTGTTAACTGTTAAATGAAAAATTATTGTGATAGTAAATTAGTATACATGTATATTATATTATGAATAAAAGGCATTTACTTATTTGGAAACAAATTATTTATTTCATCAATCCAATTTTCAATTCAACTGATGAGTCAAAAATATGACTACATGACTAAGAGATTTGTATTTGTACAACATGTAGGCTAAATTGTGTAACAGGCCAATAATGCCTAGGATCATACAATCATAGTGGTATGCAGGTAAAGCAATTGATACAAATACGCCCAGCGTATCCAACAACATAAGATCAAAATACAAATATTTAATATAAAATAAGAAGGCCTATACTGGCACTGTGGGAAACTTTAGAATAGGCCTATAGTACAGTAGGCCTACTAAACAAAATTATAATGGGAGACTAATATTAATAATAACTCATAGTCTGGTCTCTCGTTGTAAAAGAGAGGCAAGTTTTGAAACCATAAGTTTGCAATTCCTTTAAAAAATATGACATAAATAAATAAATTTGTATTTATAGTGTACCGACTCGGTCATTATAAGTTTATAACTGATTTTAAGGGCGTTGTATGGGCATTTTATTTTTTGCTCGATTATTTTTTTTTTAACGTAAAGTCTTTGTTTGGATAGTTTTAAGTTATAAAAATGGTTGAAAATATTTTTTTGATTTTTTCCCGGGTAGTAACAAAGCTTTCTACATTACAATTTTTGGCACAGCTTTTACAAATAGTTTTTAAACTTCGGGCTTTCAGATTGTGTATTATAGGTTCATAAGGCTTTAGGTTAAAAAACGTATATTTTGAATTCCATTTAACTTGTTTAGTTGTGGATTTATGAATTTTTTTGTGTACCGTTGAATTTGCCCTGAATTCTTCTTGGTTTTAACCTAGGTTTTACATGTGCTGAAACCTATTGACGCCATTATTGGTTTGTATCGTTGGAAGCTGTGATGTTTTAGCTTTCCAAAACTGGTCTGGTTATTGAAATACGTTGAGTACATCCCGTTTAAATCTGTGCCAAATGATACCGTGTAACAAGTTACCCTTTGCGCGAGAATAATTGCTTACGACCCGGCCCGTAGCTGCTTGACAGCTAGCGCTTGCTCGACAGCGACGAGCGGCTACAGGCGGAACCACGTCCACCGCCTCAATCTCGGCTCAAGGCCAAGATTCTGTCTACCCTTCGAGCTCGCGGCAAGTGGCAAAGGTTTGTGCAGTGAGTCAGAGTGGCGAGTGCTAGTGCATTGAATGTTACGAGTATGTATCAATAATGCGTAAGAAGAAAAGGAACCCTGGTCGCCCACGGGAAAAAATACGCATGCCCGTGCTTGTAATAAGTCAATAATAATAATAAGATATAATAGTTGGTGAACAATACTTTAGAAAAATAAAATAATGAATCACTTTTTATAATACTAGGAAGCTTCGCAAACGCTTTTTTTAGTCGCGTTGATGGATGAGCTTTCATGTAAGTTTTTAGTTTGCGTGGGACCACTTTTCCTTTGCAAGTGCTTTTTGAATGCATTGTCGGTGATTGTTGTCAAGTTTCTATTTTTACTTACTATAAACCTCAAAAAAACTCGTATTAAAACCTTTATTCTATGGATTCTGGCTAACTTTTTCAACTTTTTCTTTCAAAAAGCAATAGATCACCATTACCTAAATGTCCATGTGAAATATGAACGTTGTAGCCCCACCCGTTTGGTCAGAATCGGCCCAAATGTCACAAAAATATCCCACTAAAAATCGGAAAAAATCGTAAAAGTACGATATTCACGAGAAATATTTTTTCGATTGTACCCAAAAACGTGGCAAGTCTAAGTTAGCCGTTTGCCCGGTAGAGAGCGAACAAACAGACAGAAAAACAAACAAACAAAACAAAACAAACAAAAAATCACCCGAGCTAAATTTTTTGTGGGGTCGGTGAAATTGAAGTCTTCGCTTCGCTCATCCAAAAAGTTACTTCTACTAATTTGCTACACTATATTTCTCATGGAGTCCGCATATTTGAAAATAACGGCAAAAGTTGGTAAATAAATTTGCTTTTTCTGCGATAATTATTATCTTTTATCTAAGCAAAATTATCTTGACTTGGAAAACGCTAAAGTCCCGTCGCGTTGATGGATGAGCTGTTTTGTAAGTTTTTAGTTTGCGTGGGATCTATTTACTTATCAAGTGCCTTTTGAACGCATTGTTGGTGATTGTTGTCAAGTTTCTATTGTTACTTGTAAATTGTTATTATAAACCTAAAAAAAAACTCATAATAAAACCTTTATTCTATGGATTCTGGCAAACTTATTAAACTTTTTCTTTCAAAAAGCAATACATTACCATTACCTTAATGTCCATGTGAAAAATGAACGTTGTAGCCCCACCCGTTTGATCAGAATCGGCCCAAATGTCACGAAAATATCGCACTAAAAATCGAAAAAAATCGTTGAAAGTACGATATTCATGAGAAATATTTCTTCGATTGTACCCAAAAACGTGGCAAGTCTAAGTTCAGAGATTTCGAAGGTCCCCGCTAATTTTCATCAAGATCGCATATGCCGTTTGCCCGGTAGAGAGCGAACAAACAGACAGAAAAACAAACAAACAAAACAAAACAAACAAAAAATCACCCGAGCTAAATTTTTTGTGGGGTCGGTGAAATTGAAGTCTTCGCTTCGCTCATCCAAAAAGTTACTTCTACTAATTTGCTACACTATATTTCTCATGGAGTCCGCATATTTGAAAATAACGGCAAAAGTTGGTAAATAAATTTGCTTTTTCTGCGATAATTATTATCTTTTATCTAAGCAAAATTATCTTGACTTGGAAAACGCTAAAGTCCCGTCGCGTTGATGGATGAGCCGTTTTGTAAGTTTTTAGTTTGCGTAGGATCTATTTACTTATCAAGTGCCTTTTGAACGCATTGTTGGTGATTGTTGTCAAGTTTCTATTGTTACTTGTAAATTGTTATTATAAACCTAAAAAAAAACTCATAATAAAACCTTTATTCTATGGATTCTGGCAAACTTATTAAACTTTTTCTTTCAAAAAGCAATACATTACCATTACCTTAATGTCCATGTGAAAAATGAACGTTGTAGCCCCACCCGTTTGATCAGAATCGGCCCAAATGTCACGAAAATATCGCACTAAAAATCGAAAAAAATCGTTGAAAGTACGATATTCATGAGAAATATTTCTTCGATTGTACCCAAAAACGTGGCAAGTCTAAGTTCAGAGATTTCGAAGGTCCCCGCTAATTTTCATCAAGATCGCATATGCCGTTTGCCCGGTAGAGAGCGAACAAACAGACAGAAAAACAAGCAAAAAAAAAAAAAAAAAGCTAAATTTTTTGTGGGGTCGGTGAAATTGAAGTCTTCGCTTCGCTCATGCAATAACTATTTTTATCATTAATCTTTTATCTTGATGATGTTTTTGCATTTTATCAAATAACTTATCTTGATTTTTTTATGGATTATCTTGATCTCTATCTAGATAAAAATTAAATTATCATTATCTAGTCACAACACTGCCTCTAAGAGCATACGTAAGGAATGTAAACTTGAACGATATTAAACTTGACGAACTTGTTTTATAATATTTTTCATTGTTATATTTTCATCATCTTTTTTCGGATGTAATTTTTACTTGATGTGCACCTTACGCCCGGTTTCATATGCTCCAACGTCGGTCGTTGGCCAATCACATATCAGGTCGTTGTTCTGAGTCAACAACCGACGTAAAATCGTCAATCCGAAGTTTGGAAACCACTCTTTAGTAGGTATATATTATTGGATGAGCGTAGGGAGCGTGGCGAGTGAAGCGAAGATTCCATTCTACTACACCGGAGAAAAAAATCCGGACTTTTTTTTTTTATTATTATTTTTGTGTGTTTGTAAACACGATTCCGGCTAAGCCGATACTTCAATTGCGATGAAATTTTCTGAAGACGTTTGAAATCTCTGAACTGAGAACTGAACGGTTCGAAAAATCGATCTAAAAATTATTTCTCATGAAAATCGCAATTTTACGATTTTTTTCGATTTTCCTTTTTGTTTCTGTTTATATTTTTGTGTGTTTGTTAACACGATTCCGGCTAAACCGATACTCCAATTGCGATTAATTTTTTTTGGAGGCCTTTAAAACTGCCACGTTTTTGAGTGCAATCTAAAAATTATTTCTTATGAAAATCGCAATTTTACGATTTTTTTTTCGATTTTTAAAAATTGTCTTCGACTTATAAAACCTACATGCTTTATTCGATTGTAATGATTTTTTTACAGAACCTTTGTTTTATGAATTAATATATTCGTGTGAAATTTGAGCGTAATCTAAAAATTATTCTTCATGAAAATCGCAATTTTTCGCTTTTTTCGGTTTTGAAAAAAATTCTT
Organism: Sweltsa coloradensis; assembly: GCA_024449915.1. Taxonomy (NCBI): domain Eukaryota; kingdom Metazoa; phylum Arthropoda; class Insecta; order Plecoptera; family Chloroperlidae; genus Sweltsa; species Sweltsa coloradensis. Next base: position 184,477 of record JAMZAV010000578.1, read on the forward strand.
CGGCTTATAACGCCTTCATGCTTTATCCGATTTTTATAATTTTTTCGCAGAACCTTAATTTCATGAATTAATATATTAAAGTGAAATTTGAGCGCAATCTAAAAATTTTTCTCATGAAAACCGCAATTTCACGTTTTTTTCGTTTAAAAAAATACGCTCATCCAACAACGCGCCTGAAAAAGCGTTTGCGAAGCTTCCTAGTTAGTAAGACATATTATTAGTTGTGTTTATGTCACCGTAATTGTGTTTTTGTAAATGAACAATTTATATGTATGTGTATTTTCTTGGAATTATTTACTATTTATTAGTTAGTTGAATAGTGGTCTGTGGTCCCAACGAAAGAATGCAGATGAATGCCGATGGCTCGAAATTGTTTTCTCAACATAACAACTTTGTCAACTCTATTCACGCTTGCTTAGCGTGGATCTTGCACACGGAGGAACTCTGTGATCAAGCACAGATAATTTTTGCTTGCGTTGGTAAAATATATTTATCTTTCATTCACAAAGGAGACATACCTTTTACCGCGCATTCATACTAGCCCCACCACTACAAAGCATCTGCATTTCTTTCGTTGGAGCAACTTGTCATTTTTTTCAATTTTACGTTTCTGTACAACGCTTTAAATTGTAAGTACCCTAGTATTTTTTACAACAAAAACTTGTGTAGTTTGTATATATATACTACAGCAAACGTTTGCATTCCATATAATTTGAATATATGAACATCGGAAACTTTCGTCATGTAGGCCTATTTGCTTAGTAATTGGTATACTATTGAATTGCGTCTGCTTTGTTTATCCTGCATTTTATGTCCAGGTTTTGTTCTAGTACGCCTACTGCGTTGAGACAAATTGTATGATCTTTGTGACATGAACTTATTGTTTATATAATATTATTTTATTATTGTTGTCGTTTCATGATTTTCGTTTCTTTGGTTGTGAACAGTTTTATAATCTGAAAATGTACCTACGATTTGCAAGTTAGGAAGTGTTCAACGCCTATTGACTAGTATTCTTGTTACTGAGTGTTCAACGCCTATTGACTAGTATTCTTGTTACTGTATGTTCAGTATACACCACGCAATGTGTTCGAGTACTTGGTTGAGAAAGTATATGATTTAGGGACAAGACGTAGGCTAATGTTTATATTGCTGTAGTTTCATTTCCTTTTTCTTTTTTAGTTTGTTTTGTTTTGAAGGGTTGATAATCTAAATATGCACCTACGGTTTGTTAGTTTTAAAATATTGAACACTTGTATTTTCTTATTATTGTATGTATGTTTACTATGCAACATGCTATGCAAGTAACATTTCAATCAATGTAATGATATCTATAAGCAGAATATCTCCGTCTTATAGATGATGCTATTCTGTAGGCCAACATGTTTGTCACATGATCAACATTGATGGTAGCCCTGTGCAGCAGACACTGTCTTTCAATATGTCTATAATATGGTGCACATAATATCTAACATGTAGCTATTGTACCGTATTCTTTAGTGTGTATAACCCTGAGCGCAGGGTTACGTTATTGATAGTAGTACTTACTGAATTGAGATTGCTATCTGATAAAAATGATCAAACGGCTATACTATACAATAAAAAAATAATAAAAACCATAATTATATTCAGTTGAAAATTGAAATATAATATTTTATTATCCGATCCTGGATTACTCTATTATTATTATTCCTAAAGTCAACACGTTACTGTAAGATGATTGAGTATTGCGGTTACGTATTTTATAAAGGGAAATCATGATTCTTTCAAGTTTCATTACGCATCACCAACTCTGAGTGCAATCTTATGAATGACGCACGTCAGCAGCTGCAGATATTGCAGAGATAGGGACGCGTGGTAAGCTCGCCCGGAGACGCGGCAGTCGAGGCCGCGACACCCTTCCTCAAACACGCCTGCCTCGCGACTGAGCGGTGACCCTCTCGACTGACAACATTCATGCCCGGAGGGGTGACGGAGGGGAGGGTGATAAGTCAAAACACGTGAGTGGAAGGGAATCGGTGCTGAGGTCGAAAATAGGCCTCCATGGATCCCCCTTAAGTGGGGGACATTACACCAAAGCGACCCAGCCAACCCTGTAGGCCCAACGCAATCAACGAGTGAGTGATAATCCAACCAAAGATCGATGTTTTTAATAGGAAATACTTATAGCAATCAGTGGTATGGACAGTGCGAACACTATGCTCCCAAGGAACTCACAGGAAGAGAATCAAATATCATAGCAACATTCAAAGGGAGATGAGGAAAGCCGCTCGCCTATGACTAAGGTAGTCGCCAAGTGAACGATAGGCCTACTTTTTAAAATGGACAACCCAAACATAGGCTAAGGGCTGGATGCACAACAGTCACTTACAAACCACTGCTACTAAGAGTCCACTGACACAAACCCATGTTATTTTCTAGAAGCAAGTAAAAATTTTCAATAAAATAGGTGGCAGTGTGCATTGAGTGACTGTTGTGCATCTGGACCTAAAGCGGCTGTCAGACGATCGAGAAAATCGCGCGAGAACTCACGCAAGTTTATTACCATCCTTGTCACACGTCAGACAATGAAGGTAACAATAACGCCATCTATTGGTGTTCACTGGTCACGTGTTATGGTAGTGGGTTCTGATTGGCTCTTGCTAGTTAACTCGACTCGCTAGGAAGTTGAACAAGCTGGACATTTTTCGTGGCGAGACTGTGAGTTCCATGTAAACGAGCGCAGGCCTACTCCCAGAGAGTTACTCTCGCGCGATTTTCTCGATCGTCTGACAGGCGCTGACAGCAAGATCTTACAATTTAAAAAATATATACAATAAAATTAAAAAACAACACCTTTTTTTATCAAACTTTTGCGGAAAAGAGGGGTCTTACTCTTATGACATGGTTCAACACAATTTTTGAACAGTTTCTTCATATGCAAATAGTACAAAACAAGTAAAAAACATAAATCAAGTAAGTACTTCCAATAAAATTAGAATAGCTACTCTTACCACAAAACCAATGATATAGGCCTACAGTGTGTTCAGAAATTCATACTGGTTGTAGGTTGCATAGGCCTACCTGGTTGGATTGCTCTTTATGGCTACATATTCCCTACTTCTCGAACACGGTTTTGTCCCTGGCCGAGAAAGATTGAAAGTATGAACAGTAGGCTATCACTAATAATCAGGGATTCTCTATTCTCATCAACTTGTTTAGGCTAAAACCTAAAACCATTACTAAAACTGCTCATTAGTTATTAACGGTACTGTATACCCAGGCCCTTTACATTCCGGTACTAATTACATCCTATTATTATTAATAATTGTCCGTGCACTTTCTCAATCACCATTTTATTTTTTGTGTGATTTATTAGATTTAAGCCAAACAGCATCTCTTTGCTTTGTTGTGGACAGCTATGGATGGCACGGCTTGGTTGTCACCATGCTTTAAAACCATCAGGTTACATTTAAATTTTAAATACCGATACCCTACTTAAGCCTAGGTCTATTCGTTTTCCATCCACCACCAACACGGATGAACTTCCAAACACATTGTTGAATTTACCAAAAGAGGCTTAAACTATTATGTGGGTACCATACCAAGTCCCTACCTATCAATATGACATCAAATATAATTTCATGTAGGTCTAGGTACATTTAGGGGTATGAGACAAGAGGGCATTATTATGAATCTGGGGTGAAGTAAAATAGTGTTAATAAAAAATATATTAGGCCCATAGTGCCTAGACCTAGTGTTTGATCCATGAATATTGAACATAGGGCACAACATGTTGGCAATTTAATTCACTAATGTAGTGTGCGGGTGCCTAGGGTTCTTTCATTTGCGAGTCCCATTACCAGCTGTAGGAATAAACTAAATCACTTAACATCTCACGTAGGCACCGTACCGATAATATATACAGTGGCATATCCAGGGGGAGAGGGGGAAAACCCCCCCTTTTGCCCCAAAAAGTGTGAAAGTGCCATTTAACGTTTCAATGGAGAATATAGAAAAACACAATAGGCCTACATATTTTACAAAACAACCCAATCAATAACAATGTCATAGAATACCTAGGTACTGTTTTATCGCAGTACTAAAGGCAAATTACCATCTGACCAAAAGAGGATTTTAGTAGATATAAAGTTGTTATTGTGATGCTTTAAAAGTAAACGCATATATTTTCACCAAAATGACCTTGAAAGAGAACATTTTTGGATTAAAAAACAAGATTTTAGTAGATAAAAAGTTGGTCATTGTGATAATTGATAAATAAAATAGTATATGGGCCTAAAGGTTTCTTATAGATAAAAATAATTTGTTGGGGAAGTTAAAGAAGACACAGTCATGCAAGAGTATAATTTAAAGGCAAATGATGTTTTATTAAGCATCACAATGACCAACTTTTTTATGCTATTTTAGGGCCTATACTCTTTTTTCAACTTTTTACAGATTTTCACCAAAATGACCTTGAAGGAGAATTTTTTCTGGGGGGGGGCAAGCACCCCCATCTCTCACTTAGCCTTCAGTACCGGTACATCAATGAATTAATTGGTTGAACCCCCCCCCCCCACCCCCCTTTCCTCCCTGGATACAACACTGAATAAATATTAATTCATTTACCGGTATTTAGGAAACATGGCTGGAGCCCTGGCGTTAGGCTACCCCACTACATAATGTATTAATCAATTTTGTTCAGCTGAAAAGTCCGATTTAATCAGATTCAATAACAACTCTTGACGAGTCTTGCATCTCTACAGTGCTCGCACCACTAGACGACCCTGAAACATCCAGCATGATTTGCTCTCTCGGATTCTCCTCTTCAGGTGGATCTGGATACGTGAGCTGTAGACCGGACGTAGATGGCATGCAAAGAGTAGGAACTTTGTCTGGAGCACCATCAAAAGGTGGTGTCTCTTCCATTAGTTCCTGTATCACTTGATTGAGCATTGTTGTGCTGAAGGTGTCATCGCGGCGAATGCCCAGAGCCTTATGGAAAGCTTCAACCGCCTCTGCATTCTTGCAGAGTAGAGCGTAGATAAAGCCCATTGCAGAGTATGTCGAAGGGTTTAGTGGAGATAACAGCAACGCTTGACGATGATACTCTAAAGCTTCTTCCAAGAGTCCCAGTTTGCGGCATGTGTGACCAAGATTGTTTAGAAGTGGTTCCCACTTATCAGCAATCATCTTTTCGTCGATTGCTCGTACACGATCTAATGCTTCTGTGAAATGGCGTCTTGCAGTTTCAAATTCCAAATTCTGGAATGCTATAACACCCATCTCATGTAGCACAAACGGATCGTCCGGAGCGATGCTCTTTGCCTGCATGAAGAACTTATCAGCAAGTTTGACATTGTGTGTTAAGCCACACTCTAATCCAATGTACAATAATGGTAGATGACAACCTTTCATAAGTTGTGAGGCTTTAAAGTATGCAGCCATTGCTTGGTCATGTTCATTTTCTGCTGCAAAACTATGGCCATAAGCAAGCCATGCTGGTCCAAACAAACGGTCAACTGCAGTTGCCTTGGCTAGATAGCGACGGGCTGGATCACTTTTGCTGATTGTATAATAGTAACAGCCTACGGCAAACCAAGATATAGCAATTTCTGGGTACAAATCTACGAGTTTATGACCTAAATAAAATAAATCGTTATACTTCTGCAACTCTACAAGGCAGCTAATGTGAACAGGAAGGCAGCCTCTATGATATGGGTCTTTCTTCAGAATATTGCTGGTGATTTGAGTGCATTGCGTGTAATTGCAATTATAGTAGTGTTTTTCTGCTTGTGACACTGCCAAATCTAGGTTTGAACTAAGACTAGGAAAACCTTCAATTTCGTTGGCTAGTTGATTGGGAGAATCATACTTCTTAAGTTTACTCTTGTACAAAAACCGAAGGAAACGTTCTTCGGCAGGAGTACATTCTTTTGATATTGGCAAAGACTCTAAAAGATCTTGCTCTTCCCAAGCTGTGAGCATGTGATGTTGAACTAATGAATCAAATGCTTCAAAACAATGAACATCGTGGTGTAACGCTTGCTTATAACAGTCTGCTGCAAGACCCCGATTATCCATTGCTTCATACACCTGTCCCTTTAAAAACAAAACTGCACTGTGCATATTTGCAGGTCCCTCCACTAAACCACCTATACGCGAAGTGTTAGCATGTTTGCTAACATTATCGGGATTGCTGTGATCTGGGGTAAACTCGTAACTAGCAGCAGTGTCATTTAAAGTCACCTCAAGCTCATTTTTCTCCAAAACTTGAAGTGCTTCAGCTGGTTCTTTTGCTTCCAAAAGACTTTTAGCTGCCAAGTAATGACAACGAATATGTTTTTTCTCCAAACCCCGGCTGCGAATCAAGTACGCTGCTCGATGATACTGTTTCATTAAAAACATGCATTGGGCAAGCCAATATACATCTTCTGCATCTCCATCACTTAACGAAACCACTTTATCAGCCCAGAACTCTGCAGCAGTATACTGATGTTGATTTATATACGATCGAACAAGCCTCCGATATGTAATTATGTTAACATCGTCCTTACTTTTAGATGGAGTTTCCATTGAAACGTTTCTGTCCTTAGTATTTTCTGCCATGGCATAGGCCTAGGGCGAGTCTTTGCTCTACAGACTATCGTCCCTGGGTAGCGGGAGGCCCTACCGGCAGGGTGATTAAAATTAAAACCCTGGTAGCCACAGTACAGATGAAACTAGGCCCTAGATACTATTACCTAATAACGTTTATCTAACCAACCTTGAAGGCTGAAACCTACATCCACCATATAGTATAATGAACACAAGCTAGACTGATAAAGGCCTAGGGCTAATGCCTAGTGTTAAAACAGGCACAGTCGCTGTAGCTTGCTGTAGTCTTGAGGTCAACTGATTGAGGTTAGGTTAGCCCACAAATTTCCCGGTAGGCCACCTAGCCTACGTTCGTCTAGAAATAAAAACGAAATCAGTAGTGTATAAGCCCAAACCAAACTTAATAGCCTAGGCTAGCGTTTATATAACATATGTTTCTCCTTTTGAGAAATGCAAACAGATAGGCCAGCCTAGCCTAGAATACTTACTTATAAAATATAAACAAAAATCTTCTTGAAGTTTGTGACGCTTGCGAGAGACGCTGATTTTCAGGTTAGGTTAGGTTTTCAGAGCCTGCTCGATCTTTTTCTTCCGATATGCTAAGAGTTCTCTATCGTCGGCTGTGAAAACGGACAACGGACAACCAATCACAGAGCCAAAGTCTAGACACGTGATCAACTAGACAGAAACGTCAAACGTCATTCATTTCAGTGAATAGTAAGGTTAATCCTGACACCTCGACAGTTGAAAATGTTCTAAAGTTTTTCTATATTGAGTCTGGTGACACAAATTATGGATTAATTTACATATTAACAACCCAGTGAACATTTTGTAACGTGGCGAGACAATGGCGTCAACAAAACATTTGCTTCTTGACATGGAAGAAGAGATCGACACCCAACAAGCTGCAGAGGCTCAACTACAATTCCAAGAGTTCACCGCTACCAGCTCAAGTGGAGGAACTGCTGAATTAGACATTAAATCCACGCAAACTTTAATATTCAATCACTCTCCAGATACACCTGGATCAGAAGCAGAAGGTGACGATTCATTAAACTTACTTGGAGATAATAAACCTACCAGTAATCAAAGTTCATCATTCTGGACATTCCAATATTACCAGCAATTTTTTGACGTTGACACAAATTGTGTGCGGGATCGTATAATATGGTCAATGATTCCTCGCCCAAGTATCAGTTACCTACAACACTATGTCAAACCAAAGCCTGATCTGTATGGTCCTTTCTGGATATGTATAACTCTGGTTTTTACGATTGCTGTAAGTGGAAATATTGCCAAATACCTACAGACTGCAGGAAACAGTAGCTATCACTGGAAATATGACTTTCATACAGTTTCTTATGCAGCAACGGCTATCTTCAGCTATGCGTGGTTAGTCCCTGCACTTCTATGGGGATTTTTACGTTGGCGTAGCAGCGACATCAAGTTAAGTTTCCTTGAATTGGTGTGCGTCTACGGATATTCACTGGCTATTTATTTACCATTGTCTGTGCTGTGGGTGATTCCAGTTACTTGGTTGCAATGGGTGCTTGTAATTATTGGATCATCTTTGTCGGGATCTGTTTTGCTAATGTCTGTATGGCCGGCTGCAGAAGGAGCAAACCGATTTGTAATCATAATAGTTCTGTTATCATTGCATCTTCTTCTAGCTGCTGGTTTTATGTTGTCATTCTTTCATGTTCCTACGTAATTTAAATTCAACCAGCTTAATAATCATCAATGTGAAGTAATCAACTACCTATGGGTAGGCCTAGCGCCTAGCACATTAATTTACCGGTAGGCCTACCTACCGTCAGTATAAAATCTTTATGCACTGTTTTCAGTTCTAATTACCTATTAGGTTCTATGTGTGAACGTGAACAAAGCTTGGGTAGAATAAAGCCTAGGCCTAGCCTACAGTACCAGTAATATTGCTTACAAAGACACATATTATACTAGGCTATTTCAACTAATTAATCCTAGTCTATAATCATAATTTTGGATCCAGGAGACTTATGTTTAGGCCTACGTATGTTAAAGACCCTTTACACGAGCAATTAATTGCTAGCAATGCATTGCCGCAATTAATTGACTCCAAGCTGGATACACACATTTCCTATAACGCATTTACATGCCTTCTGAAAAATTGCTAGCAATAATTGCCAAAAGTAGGACTCTGTTCAACTTTTCAGCAATCATTGCTAGCAATTAATTGCTCGTGTAAAGGGTCTTTTAGTGTGTAGCTAGGCATGGAGTGTGACGTGTTACGTGTGAATATGCAAAGCACTTATTGATTAAAATGGTCTTCAGTCTACACCAAAGGTACAAAATATATATGGGGTTAATTAATTGCCTGGTAAAAACTAAGAAGAGAAGAATCACTAAGCTGCCAGCAGCCAATTTACACCCAATGGCACCTTGTGCATCCCACATTTTGTGCAATACCCTAACCTAACCATGGAATGGATCCAACTCTACACAACATAAATGCTAAGTGAGTCTTCATAATTACCTACCCAGAGGCGGCTCTACCATAAGGGCATTGGGGCATGTGCCCCTCCTACTCTTCCCGCCAACAATCACTCACATTTACGAGTTATAGACGTCGTGGTACACATTTACATAAAATCAAATAGTTTGTATTTTGAATGTGAACGCGCGCGCGGTAAGGAAACAGCGAACAACGCTTGACTCGAATGAGCCTTCTACAGGCTAGACGATGTTGCACCCAGGTTGCGCCTGCGCAGTCAGTTTTAGTCAGAAATAGCCGAATTTTTGCCTCGCAATAAGCTTTGGAACTCCGGCAGTGGGCAAGATTTTAGTCCGCCCAGAGCTATTGTAAAGAGAACACGTTACGCGCTGCAGCGTTGTATGGGTAATCGAGGAATTCGCAGTGTCCAAAGAAAGAAGCTAGTACAACTTATTTACAGGCATTAAAATACCAGGTAAATTTGCATGTGCTGCTATTATCTTCTTTTACTTTAAGCAAGGTCGAAAAATATAGATAAATTACCATTTTTAAATGATAACTGATTTGTGCCCAGGCCCGTATTAACCATTAGGCTAACTAGGCTCTAGCCCAGGGGCGCAAGCTATTTTAAAAAAATATTGAAAATATTTGTGTGTTATGTGTATTGTTCTCCCTTGCTCAAATCGCTGCAAAGGCTGTCTTGGAGCCAAATATATGCCAAAAAAAATTTGCCTCCGGCGGCTGGGGCTTCGCCCCACACCCCTTGTAGCCCACGCAAGTCCATTCAAATATATTGTGCCCTGCCTATTTTAAACCCCACGAGCCGCCACTGTACCTACCCTACCACTTTTTAAATTAACTAGGGTTGCACAATGTCAATTGACCGGTCAAATACTTTTAGTCAATTGACTTTCAAGAAAACATGTGTATATTGCTTTAAAACTTCAAATTAATTTTATTTTTATATTTTAATTTTAATTGTTAAGTAAACGATAACATTTCTTTCTTTCTTTCTCATTTAAAAATGTTTTAATTAGGTATGATTTTATTTTACTTATCATTTATTATGTAGGCCCTACTTATAATATGAATTATAATAGGCCTAGACAAATTAGCTTCTGGGGTAGCTGAAGCTGAATCGGAGGAAGGGACTGATGACAATATCGACGATGATGATATGCCACTTAAAAAAAGCATTTAGGCCCTAAATGAAAATAGGTTTTGTCACCACAATATTTTTAAATAAATTTAGTATTTATCTAATAAAATTTTCTTTATGATTTTTTACATTTGATCGTCAATTGACCAAATTTGAATTTGACCGGTCAAATCCCATCCCTAAAATTAACAACCATGTAAAGTCTATCTACCACTTGCAAATAATTGTCTACATTGGATGCAAGGACCATTAAACCCACAAGCCACACCAAAAAAACTTCAGAAAAAAACATTCATCGTAGTTCCTATTTATTTAATTTGAAATACAGATAGGCCTAGAGTAGCCTAATTGTGCCAAAAAGCGTAAATTGAATGGAAATTAAGCCCAAAGAAATTCTTAAAATAAAAAATGCAATTCTAGAAATGACCAAGCTGAATAGGCCTAGGCCTACTAGCCTATGCATATTAGCAATGCATAGTAATTAACAACTTGAAAATTAGGTACAGAATTGCCTACCTAAAGGTAGGCCTATCCTAAAGACATGTTTAGTGTGTAATACTAACTTTTGAAACACGAACACGAAAGTAGCTATCTGGTGAAATGCTTTGCATAACAAAAGTAGTTGCAGGTGCACTCTTAAAAATAAAATTCTACAGCTAAACGGCAGGAAGGTGAAAGACCTTATTGTTGGTTAGTTTGTTGACGCATGGTTGGTGCAAGTTTGCAAACGCGGATCGAGCATAGCAGCAGGCAAATGCTACTATACAGCAGTATTGATAGAATTTGCTAGAGCTAGCGTGGCAGGAGGAACGCCTCGTTTATATAATACATAATAATAATAATATGTAGTACCTTCTTATTCCCTTACCCTGGTATGTAGGCCTACCTACGTATGTCTATTCTTTGAACTTGCCTTATGGGCAGTGTGACCTTCTAGATCGAAACATCTCAAGATGTACGGATCTAGAGATGATTTTGTTATTACCTACCTCGGCACAACGATTCATGTTTATTCATGCCTTCCTTAAATTCCAATATTGGATGACATTATTTTCAACTATAACAGCCTATTCACAATTTACGCTAATCGGTACAATAACCAGGCAGTATTGATCGATTAAGTAAAGAATAACTAATTGGTAAAACATTAATTTCATTGCTAGGCGGAGGTCTACGTATTGCAAAAGACTACGGTAGGCTAAGTACCGATACCAATAGTGATTTTACGCCACAGCTAGGCTACGTCTAGTGTCTAGTGGTCTAGTGGTTAAGACGCTCACCTGGAATGTGGGAGATCCGTGGTTCGATTCCCGGTTGGGGCGGACTTTTTTAATTTCTGAATTGTAGTAAATAATAGGCTACGTACGTGCCAATATAAATGCTTTTGAAGTTTTTAAAGCAACATGCTCATGGCCATCTAAAAGGTACCATGCTACTTAACATTAACAACACTATAAATAGCCTACATAATATTATGTATATATTGATGTGGTTTCCAGAATTTTATGAGGACCTCAAGGAGCCCATGAAGGGTAATTATCTGTGCTACGAGTTCTAATTCAATGAGAGTAATTATTAAGAAATACATTACACCCCCATTGTAGAAGTAAAAAATTCCAAGTTATGTATTGTATTGTAGGGTATGTATGTATGTATGTAGATGTTACAAAAATGTGTAGGCCCTAATCTCTTTTTACTGTACATTTGTTTTAATTTTTAACTTTTTGACTTGTATTGTATAAATCACACATAAATGTATTCTAAAATAACTTTGAAGAAGTCTGAAGATAAAGTTTACTCACACTTCAACACCCCCCCGCCCCCATATACCCGTCCTCTCCCCCTTAAAACCTCTTTTAAGATGTTTTATTTACGCTAAGTGCAGGGGCGATGCTAGGATCTTACATAACGGGGGGTGGCTGGGGGGCGAGTACAATGGTTGTGGGGAGAGAAAAAAAAAAAACATTGTTAGCATGTAAATCTCCCCCCCCCCCCTCCCCCCTCCAACATCGTGATCTTGGGGGATACAATCGCCATGACCTGCAAGAGCAAATAATATTTAAGAAAATCATATTGACCTTTGAGATGAAGAATGTGGGGGGGGAGATGATTCTTGAGGGGGCAATCTCCCCCCCCCCCCCCCCAGTGTAGTGTCGCCCCTGGCTTAGTGTGATACTACACTACAGTCAGATCAAGAAAGTTTATTGTTAAGTTCGGCTTAGCTTACAGATGAAAACCACAACGCATTTCATTTTATCAGATACGTTAGCTGAGACAACTTGGGCCCGTGCTCGGAGAAACTTCAAGGAGTAAGCAAACGCCATCTGCGGCAGTATCAAGAACAGACGCTGGTTTGAACGCTAGAGCCAGCCAACCAACATGGCTAATATTTGTGCTGCTGGTTCAGTTTTATTCAGCAACAGAGAGGTGGTGCTTTTAGCTTTGCCAGCTGTAGCTAAGATCAGAGTCGATAAAGAAGTCTTTATGGACCTCGTTGACATTGTTTCATGACGACACACGAGGGAAATTATTACAAGTGGTGCTGGCGATACAGCAATAAATTGGGTGTCACTTTTCGGACCCATCACCATTTTTTCCTGGATGTAGACCGTACTAGCAAAGCTATCCATAGATATTGAACACCTATTGTAGGCTAGATTAGCAGTATCCAATACCTCCGCACAGGCGCGAGCAAATTGAAGAGTCAATCGGCCCAATTCAAGATGGCGATTTGACGTTTTAATTTATGCTTTTTTAATTGGATGAGTGTAGCGAGCGAAGCGAAGATTCCATTTCCCTACACTGGAGAAAAAAATCCGGAATGTTTTTTTCTTTTTTTTTGGTATTTTTGTGTGTCTGTTAACACGATTTCGGCTAAACCGTTACTCCAATTGCGATGAAATTTTATGGAGGCCTTCGAAATCTCTGAACTTAAAACTGCCACCTTTTTGAGCGCAATCGAAAAATTATTTCTCATAAAAATCGTAATTTTACAATTTTTTTCAATTTTAAAAAAATTCTTCGACTTATAACACCTACATGCTTTATCCGATTGCAATGATTTTTTCACAGAACCTTTATTTTATGAATTAATATATTCGTGTAAAATTTGAGCATAATCAAAAAATTATTTCTCATGAAAATCGCAGTTTTACGATTTTTTTCGTTATAAAAAATACGCTCATCCAACAACGCACCTGAAAAGCGTTTGCAAAGCATCCTAGTGCAATAAAGTATTTTACTGGATTGTTTGATACTGTTTTAGCTTGTGCAGCATGGTATTGAACAAACAGAAACAATACGAAGTTTTTGCATAAGGGAATTTAGTAATCATTCAGTTCAAGTTAAAGGGGCTATTAACTCAAAAAATTATTTTTTACCACATGATCTATAGCACAATACTACACTAAAATGACAGTTTAAAAAATTATATCTTGTAACTGTGATTTAAAACGAATTTTCAAATTTTTTTGATCCAGAAATTTGCAAAAATTGGTGTTTTGGGAAATTTCTTAAATAGGTTTTAACCTGCTCCTTTTTTAGTCCACATAGATACTAGAGCACAGTACCAATCTAAAATGCCCATTTTTTACATCGTTCTTGAAAACTGTGCCCAAATATACCCTCAAACACGCAAAAATCATGCATTCCAAATATGACACCCCATCTTTTTAATCAGCATATTTTGAACCGAACTACTTGCCCAAATTACAAAACAAAATATAGGAGATTTACAGAAAAGGCTGTAGAGTTACGTCAATTATGGCCAATATTTTTTGGGTCAAAATTAGTACCATCAAGGTCATGGTGGCATAAGATCGTCCCCATGTTATTTTCTTAGAGGAGATTTGTGCCGATGGGACCTAGCTTTGAAAAATGTCATGTTTGACAATTTTTTGGGAGTCATGTGGCCCCAATAATTTTTCTGTTGATTGCTAAATTCATTACTAGCTAGCCTGATGAAATATATTTTTTGAGTATTAAGTCGGTTTAAAGCCCCTTTAATGGCTAGAAGTGCCTCACCTGTCCAACCTGGGGCAATCTTGAGAACTATTTGGGCTACAAATCGCTCCCATTTACTTAACATGCAAACTGGAATTTCAAGATGCTTCTAATTGTCACGGAAGTGGACCACTGACTGCTAATCTAGCCTACAATAGGTGTTCAATATCTATGTCAAAGCTATCTTACTAGGAAAACGCTTAGTCCCGCCGCGTTGTTGATGAGCGTAATTGGTGCATTGAGTGCCATGTTATGCAGATTTTCTGTTTTCTGTGGAAAAATCATTACTAAGTTGAAGTTTTTTAAAATTAAATTAAATTAAATAAAAAATTATCTTTATTTTAGATTTTTTAAATTAATTGTAATTGTTAAAAAAAGATAAAAAAATCGTAAAATTGCGATTTTTATAAGAAATAATTTCTCGATAGCGCTCAAATTTAACATTTTTCTATTAATTAATAAATTAAGGTTCTGAGCAAAAATCATAACAATCGGATAAAGCATGTAGTGTTATAAGTAGAAGAATTTTTTCAAAAATCGAAAAAAAAATCGTTAAAATTGCGTTTTTAATGAGAAATAAATTTTTCGATTGCGCTAAAAAACGTGGCAGTTCTAAGTTCAGAGATTTCGAAGGCCCCATAAAATTTCATCGCAATTGGAGTATCGGTTTAGCCGAAATCGTGCGGACAAACACACAAAAATAAAAAAATAAACATTCCGGATTTTTTTTTCCAGTGTAGTGAAATGGAATCTTCGCTACGCCCATCAATTAATGCCCGGTTCACATGGTCCAACGTCGGTAGCCATCAACAAATTAGTTTGATTCTCGATTTGGATATTGTCAGGAAACGCTCCCGTAGGCAGAATTGATAATATTTAATACAATTCAGAAATTAAAAAGTACCATTCCGGGGTTCAAACCCAGGTCCCTCACATTCCAAGTAGGCACCTTAAGTAGCAAACTAGACCACCGAGAGGGTAACCTTACAACTTCTAAATATTGTAGTTGCATTATAGATCTGAATGGATGGAACAGTATACTGCAACGAAAAACTGTTGCCTTTAAACTGACCACAAACCATAATTAATTTATTATAGACAATATTAGTATGACGTCACGGCCCCCTTATAAACCACTGCCCGACTCCAAAACAATTGTCGATACAGCTATGTGATTGGTCGAGGCCGGCAAGCAACGGGCTCGGATTGGTCAACTTTGTTTGAAGTCCGCTCTGATGTTACCACTAGTAGTGTCTATAGTAATGTCATTACCTAACGCAGGTATGAACGAGGGTTTATTTCTCAATTTGGATAGTCAGAAAACACTCTCTGAATCCTTTCTGAATTGTATTAAATATTAGTTTAGTTCATTCTATTTTCTTCATATCCACCCAGCATCGGCCTATCTCACCTGTGCTTCAAATGCAGTGAGCGCCCAACCAGCGTTACTTGTTAAGCTATCTAGTGTAAATGAATACGTATATTGTATAGGCCTAGTCAATTTCCAAATTCAAATTATGTAGGCCTAATTGTATAGGGTACATTTCCCAGAAATTTCAGACAATTCACGACTTTTGAAAAATTCCCGAAAGGCATACGGTATTATTACGGTATGTTTAAATAGAGTAGATGTCTGAGATTTCCTGAATGCATGGTAAGGTAAGATAAGGTTCACATTCATTCTTCACTAGGTAGGCCTACTGTGACCGTATGTGTTTACTATTACCATGTAGTCCTGAATATAGGCAAGTTAAACTTGAACATAAGCCGACCCCCAAACTTATCTCATCAAAATTATTTTAAAAAGAAAAAATCTACAGAAAATTGGAAAATTCTTGAATCCATAAACAATTTATTTTGCTATGTGAAATTCATAGGAAAAGAAATGCACATCAGGGTACCTGCAATGTTTCAACATAGTAGTATTGCATTTTAAAAGTCAAGAAAATAAATATAAAACACGAAAAATGTATTCCAGAACGCTAGTAGGTACTACCTAGGTTGCTGAAAACAGCGTAAGAGATTTTTAGACTTTAAACTTCTAACAAAGGGTAGGCTTAGCCTATCTTCAGGGCTATACACTATAGGCCCTACACTAGTATTATGTATTTAAACAACAAGTCAATGAAGTAGATATATCCTTTATTCAAACTTTAAAATTTTACAATAAACTATTACTATTAGGCATAGGTTTGATTTCGATAGATTTTGGCAAAACTAAGGAAGCATGTTTGAATTAGTTTTACCAATGGTTTTACCTTTGTAACTAATTATTATCACAAACTGATGGTCTTACATAGATGCCTAATGGCTGGGTTAGTGTTTTGTGTTTGGGGACCCTTTCCCCAAAAACAAACACTATTATCAAAAACTGTTTAAAACACTTTGTTTGTGTGGCACTTTTTACTTTAAAGATAAATTTATTATTGATATGATAAAAGTTTACCCTGGTAGGAACTACAACCTAACCCTATAGGTTTGTAGGTATTTACATTAGCTCTTTTGTTGGAGTTAACATTGCAGGTCAATGTCGGACCACAATTAATATGAACAATTAAGAAGCACTGCCAATTGGCAATGGGCTTGATTATCAATCATTAAGTAAGATTATCACAACGCAGGTTTTCTGCTTCTACTGACGTTTATTCCTCTAGTTTATTTTAAAACCTGTACTAGATGCCTAGCCTAGGTAAGATCGAGTAATTCAGTGAAAACAACAATTACAAAATATTTAAATACATATTCAACGAATTTTAGTTTTACAATAGTCAATAGAGAACACTTCAAAATGTTGATAGAAAGATTATTAAGAAAGTATAGCTTAGTGAGGAGTAGCCTAATCTTTTAGCCAGAACTAATTTACCATACCTACACTATTAAATACAAATAGAAATAGTAGTATACTAGTCCTCTTTACCACACCAAGAAGGCAATTACACACGTTTTCCACTTCCGTTAATACAAAATAATGTTATAGTATTGTTTATTCCTGTAATATTTGAACGATTGAATCGTAAGTAGAAACATTCTTAAAGTGAACGATGCTCTACCTACACAGAGTACACATCATGGATGAAAGAGATCACTGACTGGCTATATGATGCATCCTGCGTACCTAAGATAATTATTATAGTAATATCCTTAAGATGTAATAATTAGAGGTACATGAAAATAGCATTTTCAAGTGTCATTTTATAGCGTTTTTTTGTAGCATCTATTTTTGGCCACCTTCAAAAACTTGTGAATGAAGATTTTTCATATGTATTATTATTTTGAAATTATGTCATCAAGGTTGAATCAATATCAATGCATAAAAATGTGTATAAACTAACTATCCCTACTATGGAAAATAAAATAAAATAGGACTGGAAATCCTTAGTTTTAAGCGAAAAATAGCACTTTGTAGCATCTATTCACAAAACGCTATTTTCACGTACCTCTAGTAATAATACATTCATTCATCTTAATCTAATTTCTTAAATACCTCTATACTAATACAGTAGTATCTACATGACTCATGTATGGTTCATTTGTGTTAGCAGCTTTGCATTAGATATACTAGTCCCCCTTTAATTCAAATTCCAAGGAACCCTAAAAATCCCACCAATTAAAAAAATGTAAAAAAAAAAATGACAGCGCCCTATATCCAATTTCAATTTGGCTTCTTCACTAGTATTTTAAATTACAACAGAAATTTGAATTAACAGAGTTTGAATTAAGGAGGGTTACAATAACACTCAGTTATACTGCCAAATTTTGTAAATACTTTTCAAGAACAGATCCTGGTCACTTTCATCTTGAATACTGCGATCCCGACAAATATGTCGAAAAGCGCAGAATGTCTAGCGATGAACGGAGTGTTTTAGCATCGGCACAGACGCCTTCAACTAAATACCACAGTCATAGAGATATATACTGTACCGGTATAGCGAGATATTGTACATTCGACAAAGCAAAAAATTGTTACAGGATGTAAAAAATCGTGGTGGTTAGCGGGACAATATATTATATGCCTATTGTGCACAATATGATGCACAACTTGATCAAACATAACCACTGTTCATACAAACAATGGATTATCAAAACATCCCTGCACTGTCCTATGCTGCCAAGCACAGTTTCATTCTGATAAGTTAAGTTTATTGAATTGCGTTCGACATCCTGCACTCTTCAGCATTATGTATAGAAATTAAAAACTAATAACTTAAGTGAATACTGTTTTAAGAAACTGATTAAATGATATAATGCCACACTAATATATTATAAGAACATAAAATGAAGAAAGTAGAGTGCAATAATTTGGTCCCTTGGAAATCGTCAGAAATGGGAATCCAACGACAATCCTGATTAAAAGGAGGAGAGCAATCATTTAATGTTATGTTATGATAGGTCTACAATATGAAAAAAAAACACGCAATTTAAAATTATGAACATCTATGGTACCCTATATCAAGGTTTGTTTAATTTATAGTTCTTTTCTATAGATTGTTGTCTGTGTTGGCTAATACTATATAAGAGCTTGGTGGTATTGACATGTACAAAACATTAATCAGGATACTAGAATGTCACGAAGAGAATATGAACTGAATGTTGCCACCCAAAAGATAGGTGGAAGAAGCAAATAAAACAGTTCACAGTAGATGCAGAACAAAGGGCATAAAAGAACGATGGTGGGAGGACAGAACTTTTATAAACGTCCGTCTTAGCATGGCTAGCAAGCACTCGCAGTCTATAGCTCGAGTTACTGGTGATTCGTCACCCTCCGTCCTATCATCACATGTTGAAACAGGGTTATTAATTATTATTATATCTCAATTTTATTAATCAGGAAACACTCCAATAGGTGAAAATTCTGGATTGGTTTCCATTCCATATAATCAGGTTATTATAAAACACAACAGTCTTATTTTTATATTGTTAATGTACTGTAGATTCAACATTATAGAACTTCAAAGACGAACATGAACGGCTTCCTTCTTAAGTCGTTGAGGTACAGAAGTCCGCATAGTTTTCAACACTCTGTATATATATTCAATTGGTGTATTTTAGCCGTAATTGCCAATGATTGGTACATGTCACTGCATGAGCCAAGATGGGTTCTGCTAGTCCCGTCAGAAATTCACAGTTGAGATGAATGATCAAGTTGATCCAGCTTAAGCCAGAAACCTTTACTTGACGAAACACCTCCTGGGTGGCTTAAGTAGACTCTGAATTGTATAGGAAAGTTAAATTGTATTGTAGTATGTAGTACTATTGTGCAAGCACTTATAGTGGAAAAAATTGTTGGAAAACCCAAGCTGACCCT
The DNA here is from genome assembly GCA_024449915.1 of Sweltsa coloradensis. Lineage (NCBI taxonomy): Eukaryota > Metazoa > Arthropoda > Insecta > Plecoptera > Chloroperlidae > Sweltsa > Sweltsa coloradensis. The sequence continues at coordinate 203,989 of JAMZAV010000578.1, forward strand.
GTCAGAAGTGGGGATGGCAGAGGATGATGTTGGTGAACATGAGCAAATCCGATTGTGTAGCGGCAGGTGCCGTCTTAAAGTTAATTGTTATATTCCACTATCAAAGTTGTTTAATCTAATCTAATCTGGTGTATTACCCCCGTCTGGGCCGGGGTCGAATTTGGCCCAGAGCATGACTGCTAATCATAAGATGTAAGGAAAAAGGAAAAGTCCTACTCACAAACATCAGCTTCAGCTAGTAAGTACACGAGTACTATATTACTCCCCGAAACTAGAGGCGAGCTCTGGCCCACGACATGGGCATCAAGACCCCCCCCCACTTCCCTCCCTCTGCCCGTGCCGTGCCCTTATCTCCTTGGCTAAAGTGTGGCATCATGACCTGACAGTTGATGCGCCCTTAATACAAATACAAATCTGGTATAGGCTTATTGCCTATTGGCATTTATTAAATGCAAAAATGAAATTACGAAGCAGCACAGCCTTCAAGGCTGGGTGGGACACACAATTACTGGAACACCTATATTGACAATGGCTGTAGCTAATTTATATTAATTTTATACCTTGTTACTTTGCTTTTCATTTCTATTTTTTCTCAATCTATAATCTTCTTTACCTCTTAAAACTATAATAGGCCTAAATAAATAATTATGTATTAGTTACTACTATTCACACTGAAGAGTGAGAACACCCTAGATGATTTGATTGTGCTTTACATTGGAATTTGGAAGACATAGCACATAGATAGATAGCTAGCTGTAGACTGGGCCTAGCCCTACCAGAAGAATACTCATTGAATACTTGAAATATTAGCATGGTATTTCTTACTATAGGTAGCTACTAGATAGCTTACTCTTACTTTGTACCGTATGTAAACTATTAAGCATATAACACTAATCTGCCACACAGTAATATGGTAATACCATAAGAATAATGAATTAAAATTAAAAACCTTATACTTGTAGTTCGTACCGTGAGTGTAGGCCTACATGAGAAATTAAGTTTAAAAGACGGGCAAATATATCTGTTTTATCAATCAACATTTGATTTTGGAAAATGGGAGAGTGACTAAAGAGATAAGGCCTACTCTACTTCAGGTAAGCTGTCTCTTTTATCACTCGCCTGATCCAGCTTTATGGCATTCTTTACACATACACATACACAATTTGGGCAAATATTGAATTAGTGAATTTAATGATAATTTTAAATTTTAATAATAACAATACCAATAACTATAATTTCAAACTCAATTCCAACTACAGTATGTCGAATTGAAAGGTGTTATTCACACAGAACTCTAGCGTACGAAACTGTGTGTTAAGGTTGCCAGACGCAGGTTTATTTCATCTTCATCCTGCATCTGTTGCTCCACCAATTTACCACACTCTTTCCTGTATTTCCACAACTTTACTCCTGACACCTGGTTCTACGATTCACCTCGCTCTTCAACCTCTCCTCCCTCTACCAATCTTCCTAACTTTTTTCTTGGTCTTTCTACGTTTATTTTACCTTCTTCCGCCACTTCAAAGTCTTGCCTGGGTATCCTATCACAATCTGTTCCCAATCTCTTCATATGACCAAACCATCTCTTGAAAGTTCCCATCCAAGTTTAAAACAGTCTCAATTTCTCCGGTTCTTATTCCTTTCTGATTACACTTGATACGTACAATACAAAGTGACTTACTATTGACCACGGCTTAACAGCTAATCCACAAACAGATTAATCATGAAACATGATTTACGATGAACTCAAAATATAAATGAACATAATTGATAAACATCACCCAACCATGAGCCGTCCGTGGAATCCCTCGCACTACAGAACTTTGTAGGCCTATTGTGGAAACCACTTGTTCCAAAGCAGCTTTCTCACCAGTAGGTAGAACCCTTCCACTTCTTATACAATTGCTGTCACTTCCCTATTCACTTTTGAATCTTTTGTCACAATCACTGCCTTCTAGATGCTACTTGTGGCTTGGCGTAACGAGGAGCCAAGAGGAGCATCTAGGGGGCAGTGGTCAAAAATCAAAATACTTATCAAGTATTTAAATTCTGCTTTGTCTTTTTAAAAAATTTAACGGGTGCTATTCTTCTTTGCTTTTGTCGTCTCACGCTATCTAGTGATTTGCTGCCCGGCAATGACTACGTATATAAGGTCGTTCAAAGCGGTTTTATAAAAATGGTTTGAAGGTATCGGTTTGAAATACTCATCTACATATCAATTCAAACTCATAGCAATTTGATGGTACCAGATTAAAAGTGGATCCAACATGGCTACACTGCAGGCCAGCCATACCCTCTTCGTCGTATAAATATGAAAAATTTAAATATCTCCGACTAGCTTTGACACACAAGGTTGAGAATTCAAAGGTATTGAGCAAATACGGGAAGCCTATCCTTCCAAATGCTTGAAAAATGAAAAGAAAACCCAACAATAAATTGCGGTAAGTGGAGGAATGGCGTGGGCGTGGCGTACGGAACCGCTTTGAAGTGCATATTATCAGTCTAAAGTCAAACAGATTAAATCCTCCAAACTCGCTTTCGGAACTGATTCGATTCCAGACCGGTGTGAGGCAAAATCGACGTGTACTGTCTGTGTACAGGCCTATCACACTTTTCAAACAGATTCCTTTCTAAGCCACTTTAATCAAACCGCTTTGAACATCCCGATATACGTAGTCAATGCAGGTCACTTCGTTTCTGATATAAGTTTACTTAGCAAGAAGCATAGAATTAAAATTTAACGCTTACGTTTTTAATCTTACCAAATATCGTGCCTAAATAATCGATTGACTAAAAAAATGAATGTTATTAATTTTTAACGATTTCGATTTACCTGCAATGCATCACGTACGTAAGCTAAATTGTCAAGTTATTGTTTTTACGTTATCGATTGATTAAGATAACCTGTTTGATAATGAGACTAATCATATTGATATCATCCATCATCCATTAACTACAAATGTTAAACCATATTATAAAGTTATGTCATACAGATCTGTAGTCTGTAGGTTCTTACAATTAACTGGTACTACCTGCAAGCTGCTTACGTACTCATGGTCTTCGTGTGATGAGGCCATAAATAGACCATCTAATGCTCAAAACAGTTGATGCGCTTTGTATTAATGGCCCGATGGCCATAGGTAAGCAAGGCCAAAATAGTGTGATTTGAAAAATTTGCTTCATTTAAATTGACAAGAAGTCCGTTAAGTGGCCACTGTGATTAAACGGTACGATCTATAATTCATTAGAATTCTCCATAATACAGAGTTTACATAACAAGTGGTTACGTTAGAACAACACTTGGCAATCTAAACGCTTTAAGTTCTTGTACTACATTAAATCTAAATTTTACATTAAAATTGGTCAAGTTAAAACTGTACCTACAAATTTGTTGAAATTTTTACTAACTACTAGAACAGTTTTGCCATTGGTTCGTGTTTGAGTAAATAGCAAAATTCAGTGATTTGTTCATCATTTATCTATTATGTCAGTCACTATTAAGCTACCAAAAATGTTACAACCATATTATAAATTATGTTCAATACAATTGATTGTAGTCTGTAGGCCTTCTCTTACAATTACTACGGGTACTAAACTAGCTACACTGCTACAGTACCTCATAGTCGGCTTTCAATGATAGACAAGCCAAATAAAATATGACAATGACATAAAATAAACAAGGGGAATGTCGCTTTGTATCTTAGATTGACCCATGGCCATAGGTAAGTGTGCAAAAAATAGTGTTGAAAATTAAAAAATTGGTGCGTTCATAAAATATTGCAAGAAGTCCGTTAAGGGGCCACCTTGTGATTAAAAACGTACCATACATTATTGAATTGATCCCATTAATTAACAGAAGTTAAAATAACAAGTGGTACAGTAGAACAACATTGTGCAATTAGTTAAAACAGCTTTTTAGTTTTTTGGTCTTCCTTTAAATCTAAATTTTACACATTAAAAAATTGGTCAAGTTAAAAACTGTACCAAGTACATTAATTGTGGTTTGAAATATTATTACTACTACAGAGCAAGTTTTGCCATTGGTTCGTGGTTTGAAGTAAATATGCGCAAAATTAAGTTGATTTTGTTCAATCATTTTATCTTATTTATGTGCAGTACAATGCAAACTAAATGGGGTGATTTTCACTACTTTCAAGAAAACTAATTTTGCTAAATATATATTCTACCATTTTTGCACATCTAGACCAATTATACATTGCAAACTTGCTATAGCGTACCACTGAAGACAAAGATCATATTATATTATTATTATGAAAACAAAATGAACTTGTGGAATAGACAACTCACTCATGATATGTAGTTGAAACACTATGAGTGTCATATTGTCGGGAGTAGTAGAACACAATAAGGTTGGTCTCATGAATCTACATAATCTGGTAACGGTACATCGCATCAATCGTCTTCAAATTGCCCTTCTTCCACAGAGAAATGTTTCCGCCTGTGTGTTACGACCGCCCACGGCCGTGGCCGAGGGTGTACCAGCTCGGCACACAGCTTGAACTCATCTACAACAGACAAGCAATTTGTCATTCATAGCTCGGCACACAGCTTGAACGCATCTACAACAGACAAGCAATTTGTCATTCATAGCTCGGCACACAGCTTGAACGCATCTACAACAGACAAGCAATTTGTCATTCTTCACTACCTTTTGATAGATAAATTTAATTACTAGTTGGATGAGCGAAGAGAAGACTTCAATTTCACTGATCCCCCCAAAAAATTAGCTCGGGTGTGTTTTATTTTTAATTTAATTTTTGTCTATTTGTTCGCTCTCTTCCGGGCAAACGGCATGTGTGATCTTGATGAAAATTGGAGGGGACCTTCGAAATCTCTGAACTTAGAGCTGCCATGTTTTTGGGTACAATCGAATAAATATTTCTCATGAATATTGTACTTTTACGATTTTTAGTAAAAAAAATAAAATAAAAAATAAAAGTTATGTATGTAAATGAAAAGAAAGAAAAGAAAGAAATGTGTAAGATGTGAATTAAATTTTGTTAAATAGATTACTATGGATGAGAAATTTAGAAAGTTTGTCGCCGTTATCATATGATAGAAGTTCTTCATATGATTGGGAGAGATCAAATTGCGTGCGCAAGGCATCATATTTGGCACATTCTGCTAGCATATGATGCACGGTTAAAGGTACATCACATGTGTCACATATGGGAATAACCTTTTCGCTTGTTAAGAGATATCCGTGTGTTAGGCGTGTATGGCCTATACGAATTCTAGACAATACCACCTCTTCTCTACGTGAGAGTCGAGACGTAGGTGGACGAATTTTGTTAGTCAATGTGGGCATCACACTACGCAATTTGTTATTTTGCAACACATCCCAAGATGCTTGTCGCAAATCCAACAATCTTTGCTTGTATCCACTCTTGACATCTGGAACGGGAACTAGATTGAAATCAATGTCGCGACGCTGGGAAGCTTCCTTAGCAGCCCGATCAGCGTGTTCATTTCCCTCTATGCCCACGTGTCCAGGTATCCAGCAAAACTCTATTATATATCCCTTAGAGGTTAGTTTTTCTAAATAGAATTGGATGTCTTGTACCAAATGATGACTAGAATATTTTGCTATTACTTTCTTCATCTTCAATTTATTTTGTTATTTATACACTTAGAAAACAATCTAATCATCAAACATACCTGCATTAACTCTTCTCATTTACTTTCATTCACAGGCGGCGCAATATGACCTAACCGGTTGAAGCGCCCTAGTTTCTCACGTCGTCGTCGTCGTACGATTTTTAGTGCAATGTTTTCGTGACATTGGGCCGATTCTGACCAAACGGGTGGGGCTACAATGTTCATATTTTACATGGACATTGAGGTTATGGTGAGGTACTTTGTGAAAAAAAAAGTTGAAAAAGTTAGCCAGAATCCATAGAATAAAAGTTTTAATATGAGTTTTTTGAGGAATATAATAAAAATTAACAACTAACAAGTAACAATCGAAACTTGACAACAATCACCTACAAAGCGTTAAAAAAACAACACTGTAGGCCTATGTGTTTGAAAGGAATGTCAAAAGGCTGGATCATGTGAATGACACAAAGAGATAGCGCGCCGCGAAAGATATCTTTTGCGGCGCGCCTACTCCATTTAAGGTAAGCTGTTGACACCCTATCTCTTTATGTCATTCACATTACTAGGAAGCTTCGCAAACGCTTTTTTTAGTCGCGTTGATGGATGAGCTTTTTTGTAGGTTTTTAGTTTGCGTGGGATCTCTTTACTTTTGCAAGTGTTTTTTGAACGCATTGTAGGTGATTGTTGTCAAGTTTCAATTGTTACTTGTTAGTTGTTAATTTTTATTATATTCCTCAAAAAACTCATATTAAAACTTTTATTCTATGGATTCTGGCTTATTTTTTCAACTTTTTTTTTCACAAGGTACCTCACCATAACCTTAATGTCCATGTAAAATATAATTGTATGGACAATTTTAAAGAGTGAAGATAACAAATTAAACTATTTATATTGAAAGAGTGTACGGTAAGTTGGAGTATTTAATAGATAGGGTACTATTACTGGCAATTTGATTCTATTAAATAAGTGAGTCGGGCTTTTGTCGTAAAATATGTGGTCATATTTTGGGATGAAATTGTAGCATTAGATCTAGTAAGATGCATAGGAATGGTAGGCATTATTTGGATGAGCAAAGCGAAGACTTCAATTTCACTGACCCCCCAAAAAAATTAGCTCGGGTGTTTTTTTTTGTTTGTATTTTTGTCTGTTTGTTCACTCTCTACCGGACAAACGGCATGCGATCTTGATGAAAATTGGAGGGGACCTTCGAAATCTCTGAACTTAGAGCTGCCACGTTTTTGGGTACAATCGAAGAAATATTTCTCATGAATATTGTACACTAATATTTTTTTTTTAATTTTTAGTGCGATATTTTTGTGAGATTTGGGCCGATTCTGACCAAACGGGTGGGGCTACAACGTTCATATTTTACATGGACATTAAGGTTATGGTGATGTAGTAGGCCTACCTTATGAAAAAAAAAAGTTGAAAAAGTTAGTCAGAATCCAGAGAATAAAAGTTTTAATGTGAGTTTTTTTAGGAATATAATAACAACTAACAAGTAACAATCGAAACTTGACAACAATCACCTACAATGCGTTCAAAAAACACTTGCAAAAGTAAAGAGATCCCACGCAAACTAAAAACCTACAAAAAAAGCTCATCCATCAATGCGACTAAAAAAAGCATTTGCGAAGCTTCCTAGGGTGTAGGTAAATAGGTGTACATAGTAAATAGTACTAAATAACTATAAATAGATAGATAGATAGATTATTTGAATTTAGACTGTAGAGTGTAGAGCCTTAGGAGGACCCTAGATGCACTCAAGCGGCTCAACAACAAAGACGTCTGCCTTGTACGAACGGCACAGCTTCGCAACCCTTGACAATAAATAAGAGAAGGTAAAAGTTTTTAAACTTCTGATTGATTTGGACTTAAGTCCATTAGTTCTTGGCTTAGGAATTTGTAAACGGTGACTTTGGAGCCATCCTAGCAACAAGGCACATAATTGTATTAGTACATATGTATGTGGTATTTTTGTGTCATTTTACAACTTGACAAACTGTCTAAAGTTGTTTATTTGTTTCTGTTGTAGCATAATAACTATAATTAGGCCATAGGTCAATGTTTTTTTTTTGTTTTTTTTTTAATGTTCAATAATCAATATTCAGGTGCCACTGTGCATCAAACTGAATGTAATCAAAAATCATGAACTGAATCAGCCTTGTTGATTCTGGTGTTGATCCGCGTGTGTTCGCACTGTCCATACTACCGATTGCTATATTTCCTATGTATTAAAAAAATATCGATCTTTGGTGCTTACTAGTCGATTGCGTCAGGGCTTAAAGGGTTGGCTTGGTCGCTTTGGTTTAATGCCCCCCACTGAAAATCAGTTATATGACTGAGTGGGTAGACTCTAAATACAAATTTATTTTTATTTATTTAAATTAATAGGACTTACACTTGGTTCCAGGTGGAGCCCACTCAGTTTCCTCCACGACGTGGCCCCAGTTTTCATCTTCGCTTGCCGCACGCTCTGTTGTACTTGTGTACGACCTGTAACCAGTTGTCATGTAGTCAATGCAATTATTGCAGTAGGCCTACTACCGAGAAACCAAAAGAGGATTCTCAACATCTGTCCAAGTGTAATGTGAATTTCCATTGCTTTTTTTAGCTTTTCTTTACAAGCACGAAACAAAGACAATGGTTTTCTTCATTTTGAACGAAGTTGCATATTATACCTGTGGATCTACGTATGAATTCATAATTTCACATAATGTAATAAAAGGAGAAAATTTATCAATTGAAATTAATCATAAAGAAGAACAGATTTACTTCGGTGATGACTGATGGGTGATGTGATGACAGCAACAAAAACTGGAAACTGCAATAGGGCATCTGCATACCTAACAAAATTCAGTTTGATCAGCCCTAGACTGGCCTACATAGACATCTTATTCTGGGACATTCCATATGGTTTAAAAGTATCAAAAATCAGAATATAAAACTCAAGCCTAATCCCCCTAGAATTAAAATAGGCAAGTGCGGTTCTAGCCCCCAAAAATGGGGGCGACCCTACTTAAAATCTGGAACGACCTTGGAGGGGGAGGGGGGGGAGATCCCCCCAGAATTACCCCGCAGGGCATTTTTTAAATTTGTGCTTTTTAGAAAATGTATTTTTGACACTACGGAAATTCTGGATATTTTAATGGTGTATTTATGACACAATGCTCGTATTCAATGATTTTTTTAAATTTGCATTTGCGATCACAAAAACAACAAAAATGGTGCTCAAAGTAAAGAAGTTCTTTCAATGTGCAAGTTGAAAAACATTTGTATTTTTTCTAGCTTAGCTGTTGTATTATTGGGAACTCAATGTAACGCAAGGATTATCTGATAAAATTATTTTATGAAGAAGGCAGAAGTACATTTTGTACAAACAAAATCACAATCCATCTCAAAACAGAAATTCTGAAAAAAAAATCAGAGAATTTAGGGGAGGCCCGGGCCTAGTCGGTACGCCCTGTAGAACCACGCCTGCAAATAGGTAGGTACAAAACTTTGTCCTAAGAAGTAAAAACCAAGTAAGTAGGTAACTTAAGTCTTAAATAAGATAGGAGAGGCCAAATGGCTAGATAATGTTTAAATGGGGGTGTGGAGAGGGAACCCAACAGCTTACCTGGTCGATGATTGAAAGAAGTAAATATTTCCATTACATCTACGAGATCCCTGCACTCACTGACCAGGTAAGATGTTGGGTTCCCTCTCCACACCCACATTTAAAGTTAAACATTAATTCTTAAATATAAAAACTTACTCTTCTAAAGGTGGAATGAAAACGTCACCGCCAGGATAATCCAATTCATCGTCTTCAAGGCCTCCAGTCCACGAAGAACATGATCCGCCTGCTACATTAAACACGAATAGTAACCAGAAGTTCCAAACTGTTCTCATTGTCAACAGTCATCAGCCATCACTGCATGCCAACTAGCTTTAATGCAGAATGCATATTTTTAAAAAAAAATACTTTTTGATCTAGGCCTATAAGTGTTTTCCTCAAATGTTAAACTGTAGGAGGTTGTTTAGCAAGGATATAGGCCTACCATGGCTCTACAATGTCATATAATTGCCTAGTTTTATAATAACTGACCACAATTATGCCATAAAAGAGGCACTTTGTAGTAGTACTAATTATTTTCCACTCTTATGTAAGAGACATTCAAAATGCAAAATGTAGAAATGTAAAGGAATGCAGATAGTCTAAATACCTAAACAAACTTAGAACCCGGGTTGCTGAGCTTGGCCCAACTCAAAATTCATAAAAACTCCCCTTAGCTTTGTATTTAATACATCAATTAAAAGCGGAGTCTTCCCTGAGAGACTAAAATATTCAGTAATCACCCCTATATATAAAAATGGTGATAAGACCGATATAGCAAATTACAGACCCATCTCAATACTACCTACTTTCTCAAAATTGTTGGAAAGTATCGTAAAAAATCAGCTAGTGGATTTTCTCAAAAAAAATAAAATTATAACTGATGCCCAGCATGGTTTTATGGCTGGCAAGTCCACAAATACGGCATTTTTTGACTTTGATAGATATGTACTCAATTCACTAGATGAGGGCAAACACACATTGGGCATTTTCTGTGACCTTTCAAAGGCTTTCGACTGTGTGGATTTTGATATTCTCTTAAATAAACTAAGACTAATAGGTTTTAGTGACATAACGCTAAACTGGTTTGAATCCTACTTAAAAAAGAGAAAACAACAAGTGAAAATTAAGAGTGAAAATGAGAAGGGACACATGGAAAATCACTGCTCCCCATGGCTAGTAAGTCTAGCAGGGGTGCCTCAAGGTTCTATTTTAGGCCCTATTGCATTCCTTCTTTACATAAATGACCTTGAAGCAAATATAAATTCTGACAAAGTAATACTTTATGCAGATGATATAACATCCCTAATTATTGACACATCCCTGTTAGTAGTTGAAGAAAAGGCAAACGCAGCAGCATTCAAAATTGACGATTGGTTATCAGCAAACAAACTAGGCTTGAACGGGAAAAAGACCAACTTTATACACTTTAAACTTTAAAAAAAGGCCGTTAAGGATAAACTAGTCATTACATTGAATGAAACTAATATAAATGAGGTAGACTGCGCAAAGATGCTAGGAGCAAAAATTGATAATTCCCTTAGCTGGAAAGACCATGTGAAGTCGCTATGTGCTCAATTGGCATCTGCATGCTATGCCCTGAAGGTCATTAATAACTCTATTGGCAGAAATACTGCAAAAATTGCGTACCACGCTTATTTTGAAGCTCGCCTTAGATACGCTATCCCCTTGTGGGGAAATTCAACAAATTATTAATTGCAAAAGAGAGCAATCAGGACCATTGCAGGCCTAAAAAATATGGAATCATGTAGGGAAGCTTTTAAAAATCTTCAAATTATGACTATGCCAAGCTTATACATTTTAGAAATTTTAAAACAAACAATTAAAAGCAGACAGGATTTCACAACGAACACACAAGTTCACGCACACAATACACGACAGAAAGAGCATCTTCATCCGAGCCAATACAACACAAAAAAGGGACAGACATCAATAATAAATATGGGCATAACTTTATTTAATAGACTACCTCCTAACATTAAAAACTTAACAAGCACCGACAAACAGATCTTAGCAATAAAAAAATACCTGATAGAAAACTGTTTCTACACACTAAATGAATACATCACCAATGAAAAAGATGACATGTTTACCTGGTAGATACCAAATATATCACTTTTTATCATTGTTTTATCACTGTTTTATCATTGTTTTATTAATCAAACATCCTTGTTGTGGAAAAGCATTTTATAATGTATGTTTATATAATTATGGTACTTAGTCCGGAGTAGTAAATGCTCATTTATGTAACAGGCTATTTTTAGTTAGTTTATAGTAAACCAAATTGTATTGTATTGTTGTTTTATTTTGCTATATACGTATATGTATATATATATACATATTAATAATGTATTGACAAACCCAATGTTACAATGTAACCTACATGGATGCTAATAAAACTGAACTGAACTGAAAATGCGCGCAAACTCAGGTGTTGATGATTTATGCTGAACGGTTGGTAATATCATTACAAAATGTTGCATGCATGTTATTGAAGTACTACTTTTATATTGATATCCAGTCCACACTTGGTTGTAAAAAGTGAGCCACAAGTCCAAAACGTGAACAAAAGGGTAATCCAAAACATGGATTTCAATTCTGGAAATTCCCATCAAACCATTTATCTTATGATAAAACCAAATTAACCTGTGCGTTCACATTGATTTAAATGTTGATATCCAGTATGAAAATTTGAAATTTGCGTTAGAAAAATCTAGGCTATAGGCCTACACTTCGAATAAATTCCCGAAGTTCACTAAAATTAAGTAAATTACGGAGATATTTATTTTTTTAATCAAAACCAATGAATCAATTTAGGAATACGCGTACTGGATCTCATAGATTGATTCTTAATTAAAGTTTTGTGTGAAATATGATACCGATATTATTAACTGATTAGGGTGATCCGGGGTAATTATGGGACAATAAAAATTCAGGGCTAAAACAGGACAGTCTAATTATACTAGGCCCATAATGCATAAGTTTTTATTAAATGTAATAGATGTAAGTATGAAACTGCATAAAACTTTGTTAACCCGAGAGTAACTTTGCGTGTGGTCTTTTAGACCGACTTTTTTTTTCAAGAGTTGGTATTTGTACAGCGCGCATGCGTGGCTTGTCTAGTTCCGCCTGGCGCCTACCTTCCCAAAATAGATTTGTGAAGCCAGTGTGCAATACGCAATTCAGTGTTCTGCAGAACTTCATCTAAGATAAGAAGTCCTGTTCGGTTGCTCGGTCTTTTCGACCGCTGCGCGACTACTAAGGGAGGCAAAAATATGCATACTCAATCACTATTATGACTGAGACATGTATTTTGTTATTGTAGTTGATTATTCTCCAACATACAGTGTTGGCATAATATCACTGTCTTGGTTTACTAATAATTCGAACTACAGGGTGTTTCAAAACATATTTTTATACCTTTTTGTAGGTTTGCAACATTCTGTGTTTGATTGATTATTGATTAATTATTTATTGATTATTGATTGATAATTGATTAATATAGCCATGTATGCTGTCACATGTACCTATGATAAATTACCTTAGGCTATATTTGTAATCAAAACGTCATACTAAAGTTATTAGCCCATAATAAATAATGCGGTCTAAAGGACCGCGCGCGACGTTACAACACGTTACACGTTACAAACAGGGGGGCGCAGCTACTCTCGGGTTAAAATGTATATCTCAGAATATCAAGACGTGAAATGAAAAAAATAAAAAAAATAATAACCTACTATCTGTAAAAGCGGTCCAAAAATCTTTTGTGCAGTATAGGCTACAGGAACTTTCACTGTGGCAGTACTGTGAACAATAAAGTACCGGTATCTGAAAGCATTGTTGCATTGTGATCCGGTAGTCCCAATCATTGATACTACTATACCCTCCCCAAGTCACCTGCTAATGATGCGTGAGTGCACGAGTGCTAATCCTAGCGCTAATCTATGGGCTAGTTCGCGGGCCCACGCCAAAATACAAACAGAAAAAAAAGAAAAACATTCCGGATTTTTTTCTCCAGTGTAGTGAAATGGAATCTTTGGTCCCAATGGTGTTTTTGAAGTCAAAGAACTTAAAATTAGTGCACCCATTATGATCATTGGAGACTGTGAATGGGCGGGGCTAAAACAGGACAGCATTTGGGACTAAAGCGGGACATTCACAAAGTTAATTTTATTCTTCTATTTATGTAAATAACACAAATGGTTCTAAGCTGTTATTAGCTTATTTAAATGATTAAACAAAGGTATATTTATTAAATGTAAGTGGCCTAAGCTTAGATTAATGCAGTTGAATTGAGGTTAGGAGGCCCTAAGCTAGCTAGGCCGCCCTATCTTTAGAGGTCGAGGCCCATTCCTTAGGCCTACATACCGCACCCCCCCCCCCAAAAAAAAAAAAAAAAACGGGATGAAAACGTCATCTCAATAGATAGTTTTGGAAGGGAATGTCGTTATAGGCTACGTACCGTTAATTGTAATAAATAATTGTAAGTTTAGGTTTTAGTTATTCAAATTTTAAAACTGTTTGACCTATTATGAAAAAAGTTTGCCTATCCTGTAGCTGCTTATTATTTTTTTCAAAGGTGACATGTCTATGCATGTGAAAAATGGGTGGTTTGATGTATTTTATCAATGTTTTTTTTAAATAGGCTAGTAAATAGTCTGAAAAATCTGAAAAAAATTACACATTAGTATTTTAGCCTTGCTGTAGGCCTATCCTATAATAGACTCAAAAATGTTATCTGGTCCATATTAATAGAATTAGAGTGCTGTCCTGACTTAACCCCTCATGTGTCCCGTTTTAGCCCCATTGGCAGGGCTAAAATGGGACACAGTAAACATCATATTTAATTGAAATTAGTAAAAAAAAAAGGTAATTCCTGTTGATTTGACAAAAGCTATCAAAACTAAATGAGGTAAAAAAAAAAATTATTTAAAAAAGCTAAAACATGCTTGATAAAGCCAAAGTGTTGAAAATTGTCCCGTTTTAGCCCTGAATCACCCTACCTGAAAAAACTGAAAGCTTAAACTCGTCTCCGCCCCAGCCTCAGCGACTCTTCTTAATAGGGCCTATGTGAAATTTGCTGGATTTGGCGATCAAGAGGGGGGGAAATGTAATGCACCAAGGCCTATAAACATTTGAAATTTCAATTTTAAAATTAAAATTATCCCAATTTGAAAAGTTAATTTCATGGAGTTGTGCCAAATCTACGTAGTCGTATAGTCACGTAATCTGTAGAGTTGGGCGAACGTTAGGATCCATTTTGAAGTTCGAAACATTTTTTGAACTTCGGTTAGAGTTCAATATTTAAAGTTTCAATTTTTTTTTTGTTAAAATTTGAAAATTTCAAATATTACCCAAAACTTTGAGTTGAAATTCCTACCATCTTTAGAGTTCTTATTTGAACCGAAAATGGAGCAGCCTACCCATTACTTTTTATTTTACTTTTGGGTCAGTCCCCAAACACCTCAGGGCTAGAAATAAAGTTCTGTAATGGAAGTTGGGCAACATTGTTGACCGTCCCCAATTTTAATGACTATTTGTAAATTTATAGCAGAAACTCATGAAATATTACCTGGCGGGCTTTCTGGATACGGCTCAGGCGCCACCTTGACTCCGTTAACTCGAAGGTCGGCATATGGTACACGCTTTCGCATAGCTTGCCTCAAACCTTCATACTTGACTAGGTTTTGCTTTGAAAGAAAAAATAATAGACTATTACTACCTACTAGATTATTAATGATATTGAATATGATATTCATAAATTACTAGTCATATTTTATTTACCATATTGTCAGTTTGACAAAAGTTCATTTCAAGATCAAGGCCTTGTAAAGCTGGCAATTTGAAGAGAACTTCGGGTACTTCATCAAAGTGATTGTCGTACAGATCCAGATATTCAAGGCTGTGAAGCTGTTTGAAACTTTCTGGCAGGGAATACAACTGAAAAGACAAAATAGGTTATTTCAATTTCATCCATTTGGCATTTTGTACATTAGGCCTATATTAATCTGCAAAAACAGTCGCAGGGTTCACTAGATAACTCTAAATGGTAGGGCTGGGCAAAAAAATCGATATTTCGATATATCGAAAAGTGGAAATATTTTCGATATCGATAGGCCTATATGATTTCATATCGAAATATCAAAATTTACACAAAATATGCTAAAATTTCGTAATTTTGGTGGAGGTGCCGGGTAGGAAGTCTAAATTAAATTAACCTGGCTGGTGCATTTTGTGGAGGTGCCGGGTCATAAAACGCGATTGTGAGATCGTAAAATCGGTTTATGGTGATACCTTATCAACCCTGTTTGGCCACAAATTATGAAAAATAAACCTACTCTTTTAACAATTTTTTGATTTTTGAAAAAATAGGCCTAAACTTTTTTTTTTGAAAGCAATTACACAGGGCCGGTTTTAGGCGTCCGCGACGTCCGCAGCACAATTCGGTAGGCGGCGCCTTGGCGCCGCGGCGTTATTACGGAATTTTATCAAATAAAGCAAGAATTATAATAATTAAATTATAACGAAATATGAAAATCATAAAATTTGTCTCCTACATATTCTGAGTTCTGACCGTTCGCGTAAACTTTACTGATTCTATTAATTATCTGCAATAAAATAAAATATGTGTCAACGACTACGAAGTAAGTAGGCCTATGTGAACTGAATGTGAACACATTGCAAACAAAGTCGTTTTTTTTGGTAAATGACAAGTAACCCGCTCGGCACCTTTGAGACAATTTATCTTTCATCACACTCCTGATTGTAGTTTAGCTTTCGCTATGTACTATGCCTGTAGCCTCGTGACGTGAGTGTAATCAAGTTGCAGCGGCGAATTCGCGCCTACCAGTGGCGTAGGAACCGGGAGGGGGCAGGGGGGGTAAAATAACTAAAGTGAGTTAAATATTAATCCCAGAATTTCCGTAGTAAATGCACATAGGCCCCACACTTATACAATTTGACAGTCACCTTGGTAAAACCAATATGTTTGACTGTATGCTTCGTAATTACATAAAAAATTAGGCTGAAATTTAATCAAATGGGCCACTTCACGTTCATTTTTTTAGTTTTTAGATCGCAGATATTGCTGTAAAATATCGTTTACGAGTCTTGAGTGCAGTTAAAACATGACGAAATAACTGTAGTATGGTGATTTTTTTTTCGCCTTCGGAACCCGGCGGCTGGGGCGAAGCCTTGTAGCCCACGCAAATCCATTCACATCAAAAGTCCTTATGAGCGGCATTTTCACTACTCGCGGACACTAAAATATATCCTAAAACCGGCCCTGCAATTACATTTCGATATATCGATATCATATATCAAACACCCTTTTCCAACATTCGTCGGGTCGGGGGGTGACGAGTCACCAGTTTCTCGGGCTATCTTCTAGTGCTTGCTAGCCAGGCTCAGCACCCCTCATCTTCTTCCTCGTTTTCTTCCATAACCGGCATTTCTAATAATTCTCTCCACTTCTTCCTGTCCTCCCAGAGTCTTTCTTCATTAACCCTATCCCATGTTTTCCCTCTTTCTTCGACGCTTCGCGTTATTTGGTCCCGCCATCTATCTCTTGGCCGGCCAACTCTTCGTACTCCCCCACATGTACGTTCAAATTCTCGTCTTGGGATTCTGTCTTGCTTCATTCTTCTTACATGTCCATACCACCTGAGTCTTTCTCTTCCTATTTTATCTCGTAGACTTTCCACTCCTAATTTGTTTCTTGTTGTTATGCTTCGTACCTTGTCTAGTTTTGTTATGCCCACCGCACTTCTTAGGAATTTCATCTCTGCTGCTTGCAGTCTGCTCTCTTCCTTTCCTCCTATTGTCCATGTCACTGATGCATATGACAAAATTGGGAGAAAATACATTTTGTATAATATCATTTTACATCTGTTTGATATTTCCTCTTTCCATAGTAGTTTTCGTACGCTTTGGTAGAATTTGTGTGCTAGTATGATTCTTCTTGATATTTCTGCTGTTATTTTGGCATCCTTTGTCAGAATACTTCCCAGGTATTTGAATTCTTCTGCAATTGACAGCTCTTCTCCACGTAGTGTTACTTTTTTCTGGTTCGGTTTAATTTTCTTGGTTACTATTAACATCTCACTCTTTTCAATACTTATTTTCATGTTAAATTCCTACGTTTCCTCATTCCACTTATCTATACTTTCCTGGACTTCTTCATGGAATCTCCCCATCTCACTATATCGTCGGCAAATATCATCGTCTTTGACATTTTGTTTTCGGTTGGTTCTACTTTTCTTAGTATGGCATCCATTACAATGGCGAACAGTGTAGGGGACATCACACTGCCTTGTCGTAGACCACTGTTTATTTCGAACCAGGTCGTTCTCGATATCGATATCGATATCATATCAAAATATTTCGTGTGATATCGATAATTGAATGATATGTCATAGCCCAGCCCTACTAAATGGCCAAGGGCATGCTTAACAGTGAGATCGAGATTGAGAGAAGAAGAAGAACCGATAACTTTAACATTGGGATATCTCTAAAGACTCTCCCAAACCCCTATTTACGCACTTAACATCAGTTAGCATTAGTTTGAATTAGGGATGCACAATGATAAAATACAAACTACAGGAGACTGGATTATTAATCGTGATTGATGATCAATAAATAATATCAAACAATAATGTTGTAAAAAGGGTGTCACTTTTACCAGCCGGCGCCCGCAATATTGGACTGTTATAATGTTATTGAACTAGCCATGATTGAATGATAATATCGATTACTGTGTGCATCCCCGTGTGTAGCCTATTATCATTTTAAGTTATTAATTAGTAATTTCACTAAAGTTATTAGTTTTAGTAAAAATTAGACCACTCGTACTGCATACATAACATACCTCACAATTTTTGCTTAGAGTCAGCTCAGTCAACGCTTCTAGCTGGCCAATCATGCTAGGCAATCCCACGAGCCGGTTGCACGAGAGAAAACACTTGCTCAGCGACCGCAATTTACAGAAAGAGTCGGAAAGCCATCCGATATCATTATTGGTCAGATCTAAGATCTTGAGGGAAGTTAGCTTGCAGATATTTTCAGGAAGGTAATTTATTGACGCTGAAGGCATATACAGCTCGGTCAAGGCAGATATCGATAATAATGTTGTAGGCACGTCGTAGATAAGGTTTTTGACCATCTTAGGCAGATAAGTTTCATTGCCGAGGTGAAGTTGGTCGAGATTTGAAAATTTCTTGAACAAATCAAACGACTCGTTAATCAACAGGTTACAGTCGGAGAGATTCATATATCTCAGTGTGTTGGATAATCCACCATATGGGTTATAAAATTGTAAACTACTCAATTCTTCCTGTGTTCCATTCATGTCTATATTGTAGCTGAGATCCAGATGTATAAGGCATCGGCAGGATGTGAACAGCCAGGAAGGGATTTTATCCAGACTATTGTGGCTGTGAACATGAAATAGTACATCTTCATTAATAATAGATTAATAGGTAGTCTGTGCAGGCCTATGAATAGAGTAGGGTACCAGTAGGCCTACATAGGTTTAATATTATCTTTTATAAAGTTTAAATTTAAATTAGAACTACGGTAGCCCCTACCTAATCAATTGGCCTATTTGTTTTATGGATTAGGGTACCTACCGGTACCTATACAGTAACACAGTGGTTCTCAACCTTTTTCAGCCTAGTACCCTTAAAAGGCATCGTGAATTATCACGTACCCCTTTATATTTTTCTTTATTAAGATAAATGAGGCTGTGATTAATCAAACGTATATATTTAGAACAGGAAGGCGTACATATTATATAATTGTGAAACCAATTCACTATTCAGCCTATAGGCCTACACTTCGGTAAATTTGTTCAATGTTGCTGTACCGGTAGCCTACATTGTGTTTAATTTATTTACCTAAGTCTTTCATTGATACAAAATAAAGAACATGCGTACATACCGCGGTATATGTACAAATGATAGTGATGCGAGTCGGTAAATTTACCGGTCAGAGAATTTACCGCAAATTTACCGAGCATGTTGGTAAAATGGTAACATTTTCCATCATTATATTCTAAAGACTAATAAGAACCTACACACCAAGAATGCAGTGGAAACAAGTCAATAAACACTTTAAAAAATTCAACAAATTTTAAAATTTTCCATCATTATATTCTAAAGACCAATAAACCTACACAACAAGAATACAGTGGAATGGAAATAAGTCAATTAACACTAAAAAATTCAATCAATAAATATGAAAAGAGCTTTTTTGTAGGCCTAGCTAGACATACTCCAGTCTATAAATCATTCATTGGTGCATTGGTGCAGAGGATCTTCATGTATCCCTCAACACGGTCCCATTACAACAGGTCAACGTAGAGGCCGACTTCCTAGGCCTGCGCCTTGACAGCCACTTGGACTGGCATGACCACGTTGACCGTCTAGCAAGAAAGCTTAGTGGTGCATGTTACGTAATTCGTGTAATCAGACAATGTATCTCCCGTGAGGCGGCACTGTGCGTTTGTTACGCCTACTTTGAATCAGCAGCTAGATACGGTATATCACTGTGGGGTTCATCATCTATGCGTGATTTTAGCAGGATTTTTTGCCTCCAGAAAAAAGCCATTAGGGTCATATGCCGTGTTAGCGGTAGGCACTCTTGACGCAGCCTATTCCAACAGCTCAAAATTCTTACCATTGCAGGTCTCTATAGGGTACTTGAAGTAGCCTGCTACATTAAATCTAATCAAGGGAGTTTTAGGACCAACTGCAACGTGCATAGGTAGTTATAATGCAAGAACTAAAGACAATCTGCACGTCTTACCGCGAAGACTGGAGCTTGCTCATAAAAGTGAGGACTTCATCGGAGTAAAGATTTATAACGCTCTGCCAAAGCACATTACGAACTCTGAAAAAACCAGCACTTTTAGACTTAAATTAAAATTCTTGATTACTAGGGCTCTGTATAGCATCAATGAGATTTTTGATACCTGCTAATGTTAGCCTTAATTTTAACTGTAATTTTAACTGCAATTTTAACTGTACTTTTTGGATGAGCGAAGCAAAGATTCCATTTCACTACACTGGAGAAAAAAATCCGGAATGTTTTTTTTTTTTTTTCTTTCTTTCTTTTTTTTTGTATTTTTGTGTGTCTGTTAACACGATTCCGGCTAAACCAATACTCCGATTGCGATGAAATTTTATGGAGGCCTTCGAAATCTCTGAACTTAGAACTGCCACGTTTTTGAGCGCAATCGGGAAATTTTTTCTTATAAAAAACGCAATTTTACGATTTTTTTCGATTTTTTAAAAATTTCTTCGACCTCTAACACCTACATGCTTTATCCGATTGTATTGATTTTTTCACAGAACCTCAATTTTTGAATGCAGATATTCGTGTGAATTTTGAGCGTAATCGAAAAAATAAATTTTACGTGTTTTTTCTTTTTTTAAACAACTTTTTGACTTATAACTCCTACAAGCTGTATCCTATTGTAATGATTTTTTCACAGAACCTTAATTTCATGAATTAATATACTCGTGTTAAATTTGAGCGCAATCGGATAATTATTTCTTACGAAAATTGCAATTTTACGATTTTTTTATTTTTTTAAATTACGATGAATTAAAAAAATTAAGTTTTTTTAAAATTTAATTTAATTTAATTTTAAGAAAAATATTCGACTAAATAATTATTTTTTCACAGGACCACATGACTAATCTTTGACAGAACAACAGAAAATCCGCGTAACACATGGCAGCTCTATGCACCAATTACGCTCATCCAACAACGCGGCGGGACTTAAGCGTTTTCCTAGTAATATTCTCATTGTTCTTTATTTTGTATCTTATTTTAATTAGTTCCAGTAGGCCTACACTTTTATTACTGTCACTTAATTCTCTGGTTTGCTATTGGTTACTGTACTGGTCCAAGTCATTTACCCTTGTACCAAAGGCTTTTTCTCTATTGTCGATCTTTTGCATCTTTTTGTTTTTACTTGTATTGATTACTTTTGTACCTAACCATAGGCCTACGTTGTTTTGAACAGTATTTGTTATTCTGCTTGTATTGTTGTGACGAGATATAATGTACTGATATGTAATGTACCTGATGTATCAATTAATAAAATCTAATTAATATTTCTATTTTTATTTTATTTTATTATTATTAAAGTGTTAATTGACTTATTTCCACTGTATTCTTGTTGTGTAGGTTTATTATTATTAGTCTTTGGAATATAGGCCAAATGATGGAAAATTTAAAAAAAAATTAAAGTGTTAATAATTGACTGATTTCCACTGCATTTTTTTAACATTTATTTATAAAATTTTATTTATTTATTTATCTATTTATTTATTTAGGGGCCTAACCATACAAAGATAATTAAATTAATACATTGTTTAGTTTGTAGTAGGTACTTTGTATGGAACAGTAAAAAAATATAAGGGTGAATATATGCTCTTTTAATTGATATACACTTTCCTCAGCCCGACAGCAACCAAGAGGAGAGTGCAAAAAGAGTGGATTGATAAAGGGAAAACAGGGTAAGGGTAAGGTTTGTCAGTTTAAATATTGTGCTACACACCTCAAGTTAAGGAACTGTAGTTTAGCAGCACACAGTGGTGTTCGTACATTTCCAATTTGCTTCAGCTTGTTATGTGACAAGTCGAGATGTGTAATGCTCCTCAAGCTCCTAGAAAAAATGTCTGGTGTCTCCGATATATTATTCCGAGACAGATTTAATACCTCTAGCTGATGTAAATGTTCCATTCCATCAGGAATTGTTACAAGTTGATTAGATTCAACATTTACATTCCTTAAATTGACTAAACGTTTTAATGCGGGTGGCAGAGCTTCCAATTGGTTTTCTGATACATTTAGCTCATGTAAAGAGGACAGCAATCCAATTACATCGGGTAACGTTTGAATCTTGTTCTTGGAAATATTTAAATGCTTAATCTGCTTCAGTACAAACACAGTAGCCGGTATCTCTTCAAGTGACAGATTGGACAAATCTAGTGATTGCAAATTAGTTATCATTTCCACTTCTATGTTTGTAAGTAAGAGTTGGCTTTGGGCTTCCAAGTTCTTCAGTATTTCATGGGCCCTAAGATCCGCAGAGACATCACCCCCATCACATGTAGATTTGGTCTCTACCATGGGTTTCATTGCACCACTGCCACTTTTACAATCTCCAAGAACGTTTTCTGTTGCCATTATTCTGAAATAAAAAGCAATACAAATAATCAACGACAATTATTATATATAATATAGGCCTATATATCTGACATATTGTGTCGGATTAGGAACCAACTAGGCTAGGCTTAGTAGCCTACCGGTAGGCCTACTGTAGGTACATCTTTTCTAGACTCCTTTTGCTTTTACATTTGTGCAGCCTACCTACATTTATGCTCATGTAGCTTATAAATTATCTAGGCCTAACTTTACCCAAACTGAATGTGTAGAATGTAATGTATATGTAGGCCTAGGCCTAATTAATGTAGGGCAGTACATCAAATATCTGGGCATTTGGATACATTTTCAGCTCAAATGGAATGACCAATTAATTCAGTGATAAAAAAGGATTCAGGTGTCTAAATTTTGTTATGAGGACTCTTAAGGAGGCTGGTAAAGAACTCAGGGGTCAGGAGGAGTATAAAACTCTAGTTAGGCCCACTATGGAGTAGCCTATGGAGCAGCGGTATGGGATCCATACAAAGTAGGAGAGATAGCAGGACTAGAAGCGGTCCAGAGGAGGGCAGCCAGAAGAGTGTTAAAAGTAAGAAGGACATGGAGGGAAATGGTTGATGAAAACGG
Source organism: Sweltsa coloradensis (assembly GCA_024449915.1). Classification (NCBI taxonomy): domain Eukaryota; kingdom Metazoa; phylum Arthropoda; class Insecta; order Plecoptera; family Chloroperlidae; genus Sweltsa; species Sweltsa coloradensis. The sequence goes on from JAMZAV010000578.1 coordinate 227,024, forward strand.
AAATAAGGGGAGGATCTATGAGTGTGGGAGGGATGGTAAGGGTCTTAGGGTGGGAGAAACTTGAAGATAGGAGAAGACAGGATAGACTGGGTAAAATGTATAGAGTATCAAGAGAGCATGAAGGATGGCAGAAACTTCATTAAGACCTAAGGAAGGCAAATTACATCGCAAGAGCGGATCACGGGTGGAAGTTTGAAAGGGGAATATGGGGCGACGGATTTGGGAATGTTTTCCTACTTGCCTATAGAACAATAGTTGAGTGGAATGGTCTGGCAGATGGGGTTGTGGGGCAAAAGGAATTAAAGGGTTTTGTTGCAGTACTAAAATCACTGCAGGCATGGATGAGGAAAGAGAAAATCAATGTAAGGAGCAGGAATCAAGCAGGGAAGATGAAGATTGATGCAAGAGGGAACATAGATCAAGTGGAAAACTAGAGAAAAGGATTAAAAGCCTGCCACCGACTACAAAGACTACGTTTATCAGGCGGGCTGGGCTCGGACTACTCGGTACGAGCTCGTTCGGTGCGAGTTTATTTTGCTTGATAAACGCTCTCTGCTGATGCGCACCCGTCTCGGCTCGCGCTCCCTTTTCGGCTCGCAACACAAACCGAGCCAGCTCAGTTGATATGATCTGAAATTTGACTGCAAAACCCAATCGAGCTCAAATATGCGAACTCATGGCCATTTTCTTTGTAATCATTCATTCATTTATTTTCATTTTTATTAGCATCCAAAGACTTCACATTAAGTACAAACGTAGGTATAGGTAGTATATAATCGTCCAATCACAGCCACTGCTTCCAAAACAGCAGCAATAACCGTCACAGACAGCTGTGTTGATACATTTAGCAAGCGGTGACATTTCTAAACCTTTTAGCTCGGACTGAGCTAGTCCGGTCTGAAAGCTCTTGATAAACATTAGCGAACTGAGATTGGAAATCCAGCACGCACCGAGTAGTCCAAGCCAAGCTCGCCTGATAAACGTAGTCATAGTCAACTGCAGGAGAAATGAAACAAGTAGCTGCCTACACTGCCTTCGATGGACCCATGAGCACCGGACCGATCCAAATCGAACCAAATATATTCATCAATCTTAGCTAGGGTACCCGTACAGTAGGGCCTACTTGGCAATAAAAATGTTCCAATCAGATCCTTTCAAAGTTGCACATGTATGATCATTGATTACCAATCACAACAAGTAGGCCTAGGTGTCACTACTGTTGGACACTTTCGTGTGTGTGATATAAGGCTACGTAGGGTCTACTAGGCCTAGGCCTAGGGGCACTCTTGCCGTTGAGCGGGTCCAACTTTTAAAAACGTTATTTTTCGTGTACTCTAGTACTAACCTCGCCACGGCGCCTCGCGCCCACACACCCCTAACCTAGGTTTTCTCAGCATAAATTTTTTCTAGGAAAACCTAGGTTGGGGGGGAGGGCGAGGTTAGTACTAGATACACGAAAAATAACGTTTTTAAAAGTTGGACCCGCTCAACGGCAAGAGTGCCGGCCTAGGTAGGTAGTCATTAACCAATTCTTTCCAAGAAACCATACCTGCCTCAATGTGTTCTTCTTACTAGGCCCTATATTATGTTGGTTTGATTGTCCTGGGTGAAGCTAGGCTAGGCCTAGTGGTGGTTAGCCATGGATTACGATTCTAAGTCCTAGTAGGCCTAATCTCGTGGGGCCAGGCCCTAGGTCTTTTGTAAATTACACTACTAGTTAGTAGTAGCCCTAATATTGTAGTACGAAACATACCTTTAATTTGCAATCAAACTATATTAATTTCTGGCTTCACTATGTTATTTAAAAACCATCTTAAAACTTAATGCTTTGCTCCGCGACTGTCGTGTTGACCCCAATTTGACCAAAGAGCTGTTGGAGCTGTTGACATTTTTCCACAGCCGCCATGCAGCTGCCTTCATCGATTCAATGCACAAAAAAGGTATGAACTACCAACCCCTGTACAATTTAAAACTACAACAAACAACAGGGCTTCGGTGCTCTACCTCCATACATTCATAATCTTTAAGGTAGAAACGTTTAAAGATCCCCGGAAGCAGGGCCGAGCGCTTTCAAATTTTGCGGTGACTAACCTAAACTAAATCGTCCGCTATCGGTAAGCTCTGTCAATACGTTTTGCGTCTCTCCCCATAGGGTCCTAGGCTACCCGCATTACAGCCACGTTTCAAACCACGAAGATATTATTTTGGTGGAGTTTGGATGAGTTCATGCGACTGACTGCCACTCCGAAGTTTTTAATGCAAAATAAATAATTAAATTGAGCTAGATCTTGTGAAAAGAGACGTAAATTACACTCTAGAAATTCGACAGAACGTTTTAGAACTATTAACAGTGTCCTAATAGTCATGACAAAATGTTTACCAGCTTATCTCAAGTTATCGTGCATCTGTATAAATATCACTCTAGTACCGCACGTTTTACCGTGGTCATTGTTGCGCGAGTTGTTAGAGCTCTTGTTTTGCATGCGAGAGGACGTCCGGTTCGAGCCACCGTCTAGGAAAACTTTTTTACTTTTTTTTAACTCCTTCCATTATTGTTGTTTCAGCTTATAATTTGTTACGGAATCAATTTTTATAACTTTCCAGTGCAATTAACTCGTAATGGCGAAGGCTTTTCTCGGCATCCTTGCAGCGGCTCATCGAGCAAGTTATGAAAGTGTGGATGGACCCCTACGGCGGTAGAACAAGATGATATTATACTTTTTAGAAATCCTAATTCAAAATACATACCATAAATCGTATACAAAAGAATCCGCCGTTGTTCTACATGCCCGTTTTGGCGTTTGAGCGCGGGCCCGCGCGCTTCCGCATGACGTTTCACCATTTTTGATCCTGTTCTAAATCATAACTTTTGTACGATTTTTAGTATAGAATCGACCGTTCCAGTGAATACCCACGATTTACCCATTAAAAAATAACGTAAATAGTTTTAAATTGGCTAAAACGCAAATTGTGACTTATTATCAATTTTTACTTTCTATTCAATGCCAATTTATACGAAACGTTTTGAAAAATAATTGTTGTTTATATCAGTCCTTAAAAACTGCTGTCACATGTATTATAATACGACAAGTGGCACAGATAGTTTATACGAAGTCGCTGAGATAGTGTCATGACATGCGTTTGTTGTTTCGGCCGCAGCGTCTTATTTACTTCCGCTGTCGCGCAGAGTACTACTATTCACTGTGAGGTCCGGGGCCAAACCGAACCATGTAAAAGACAAATTGGCAATAAAACTTTTAACATCATTTAAATATGTAATACTTTGATAATTACTTAAATTTTCTGACACATGCCACGGTCCAAATATTCATTATATTATGTAGCGACGTAGGCACTGTTAAAGTGGTGGCATGACATTCTTGGTATGGCTTCTACTGGACGTACTCTATGGCGACGTCGTTCGCCCGCAGCCAGCTAGGCGATGCTTTACTCGACCCTGGTTAACTCCCACCCGCGTTGGGGGGTTTTCAGCTATCGCCCGCCGCCCCGGAAACATTTTAACCATCTTGAAACTCGGTGTGGTTCATGTGGTTCATTATCTACAAAAAAAATCAGCCTGATCGATAACTCAGTTCTGTTTTAAAATATTGGCGTAAAATCGACGAAAAACCTTCCGGCTTGCTGGGGGGGTGGCTAACTGAAAGTTTATCTATCCTTGGAGATACAAATTGACCATCGTCGGAACGAGACGCGGATCGGTCGTCCCGTCTATTGTCCTGCATTTTTCCTTCCCCCTTTTTTGCGTGACCGAACTTGGGACGAACATGGGTTTTTTCTACCTGCTCCACACATTCAAATCTATTTGTGGATGAAAATAATGTAATTCAGCGAATATTTTTTTAAAATTGCATGTATTTTAATAACGTGGTTCAAATGTATATCTTTAGTTATGAAATGCGTTTTTTTCCCGTATTGTCTACGATCAAAACTGACTGAAATAATATAAATATTATTTTTATTACTAAATAATACTATCAAAATATATTATATAAGCATTATCCGTAACTCAGTCAGTTTTGAATTTCGTCCCAAAATGAAATTCAAGAACTCACGCTTAATTTTTTATTCAACGTTTATTAGATATTTGTAATTGAACAAAAAATATCAATAAATAAATAACAATAGAACAGGAAGAGAAAACAGCAGGTAAAAGAACCCTCAGCTTCTCGGATGGTCCTATTTGACGACTAAAAAACACGCGACAACCCTTAGCAGCTGCCTCATACCCATACCCGAGCGTCCGTCGATGGTCTCTTTGTAACTCAAGGATTGATAAACTTAAATATGATGGTAAAGTGGTTGCTTAGCGCTTTCAACAGGCGAATGATCTTACTTCTTTTCTATTGAAACTAGGGAGAAAGAATGAAGATGCTTGGCTCCACTTTCTATATCCAACAGCATTCACATGTCAAGCATGAGCAAGCAAAACGCATGTCCATGCACTATCTCGGCGACTTCGTATAATTATCCTGTGCATTGAAGTATTATAACACATGTGACCGCATGTTTTTAAGACTGATAAACCAACAATATTTTTTCAAACGTTCTCGTAAATTGGCATGAAATTCAAAGTAAAATTGATAAAAAGTCACATTTTGCGTTTGTGCACAAACACTATAGTGACATATTTTTATTATATTTTGTTCCCCGAAAAAGTTCAAAACTTCCTAAATGAATATAAATTTGTATCTAAGATTATATTATTTCTATAGTGGTAGTTATCAGCAATTTGTAAGGTAGCGTCAAAAATGTAGAGGCCTAACATTTTTACGTTTTCACACCGTGGCGGCGAACCGGCACCCCTCCCCCTCAAAATCATTTATAATACTCGCAACTCCCTATAGAACATGAATTATCTTCTTGGAAGTGGAAGACCTATTTCATTGTTTTTTACTATAAGATTATCAAGGAAGCATATTTTTATAAAACAATTATCTTTTCCATGGCACGTATAGTTAGAAACTAACCAGGTCACTTTCTCACTAAATTGCAAACCTGGCTACAAAAACGTATTTTATTAGTTTCTTGGACAAAGCCGGTACAATGTTATGAACGGTACTGTACCGGTCAAACCGGTTGGTCACCTTATTTATTCTTCACTTCATAATATTATCATGCGCTAATAAAAATAAATGATCACATAATTACTTATAGTTAATTTCTCCTGATCATCAAGCAAGGCGGTGGATGCAGAGCTTTTCAAAACAGATTTTCTAGAAACAAGCTACTTCTTTTGTTTATTTTGTTTACACTGTAACTAGTTTCCCAAATACAATCTTTTTATTAAATTTGCTATAATTACTGGTCGTCACATGTTACGAAAATTATATTAACATAAAAACAAAGTAAGTTTCACTGGTAATGGTCCTGGTAGGGGGGGGCTCGACATTTGCGTTTTACAAATGGTAGGCCCTACCTCACGATGGCGATACAGACTGTGATGACGTCAAAGCTGCCGTTTTATCGGCTTTCGTACATAGCGATCCTAACACACAGACGCGGAACTCTGTGCAGCTCATCAAATCCCATTTTGGCCTACTTCTGCCGCCCGTTTTGTGTAACTTTACTGTGTATTTACGATTATGACCCTAATTATGGTTTCAATACAATATCAAATTTCACCACAGTGTTCAGAAATATAAATTAATACCGCGCTGTAAATGAAAAATGGATATTACCTTATTTCAATGCAGTAAAGTTCATAATCAGTTCCAAAAGTTTATCATTTTTTTCCGAAGGCAATAACCAACCAAAGGAAAAAAATGGACAAATCCGATGTTTTTCAAATTTAATTTTGAGTATGTTTGAATTTTTTTCTATTATTTGATCATAACTGTAGAGCTTGTTTATTTAATTTCTAAACGACTCTGCAGCCGCGCCTGAAACCTGTCTATGCATTAGGCCCTTAAACACATTTTAATTTGTTGAACTTTGTGTAGGCCTATGTCTTCTGATAATGTACATAATGATGTCCAAATATTATTAGTATACAAAATACAAATACTATTTGTGTTGACGTTGGCAACAAAATGTCGCGGTAATGCTGAAAAGGTTTAAAATTCACATTATTCCAATTTTGTAATTTTATTTCAGGGTACAATACAATAATACTTTTAAGGATATGTGATACATACTTTGCTATGTATTAATTTCAATTGTTACTAGGAAGCTTCGCAAACGCTTTTTCAGGCGCGTTGTTGGATGAGCGTAATTTTTTTAAACCAAAAATGCGTAAAATAGAGATTTTCATGAGAAATAATTTTACGATTACGCTCAAATTTCATACGAATATATTAATTTATAAAATTAAGGTTATGTGAAAAAATCATTACAATCGGATAATGCATGTAGGTGTTATAAGTCGAAGAAATTTTAAAAAATCGTAAAATTGCGATTATCACGAGAAATAATTTTTCAATTGCGCTCAAATTACACACGAATATATAAATTCATTAAATTAAGGTTCTGTAAAAAAATCATTACAATCGGACAAAGCATGTAGGTGTAATAAGTCGGAGAAATTAAAAAAAAAATCGAAAAAAAACCGTAAAATTGCGATTTTCATGAGAAATAATTTTCCGATTGTGCTCAAAAACGTGGCAGTTCTAAGTTCAGAGATTTCGAAGGCCTCCATAAAATTTCATGGCAATCGGAGTGTCGGTTTAGCCGGAATCGTGCTAACAAACAGACAAAAATACGAAAAAAAAGAAAAAAAAAAAACATTCCGGATTTTTTTCTCCAGTGTAGTGAAATGGAATCTTCGCTTCGCTCGCTACGCTCATCCAATTGCAAACAAAATAAACCCAATTATACATAATATAAAATAATAACAATGAAATACACGGGGATATCGATTATTGGATGAGCGTAGCGAGCGAAGCGAAGCTTCCATTTCACTACACTGGAGAAAAAACTCCGGAATTTTTTTTTTCTTTCTTTTTTTTGTGTATTTTTGTGTGTCTGTGAACACGATTCCGGCTAAACCAATACTCCAATTGCGATGAAATTTTATGGAGGTCTATGAAATCTCTGAACGAAGAACTGCACGGGGGGAAAAATCGATCGAAAAATTATTTCTTATGAAAATCGCAATTTTACGATTTTTTTCGATTTTTAAGAAAATTCTTCGACTTATAACACCTACATGCATTGTCCGATTGTAATAATTTTTTCACACAACCTTTATTTTATGAATTGATACATTCGTGTGAATTTTGAGCTTTATCTAAAGATAAATTTCTTTAAAAAATCGCAATTTTTGGAATTTTTTTGATTTTCAAATTTCTTTGGCTTATAGCACCTACATGCTTTCACCGTAATGATTTTTTCACAGAACCTTAATTTCATGAATTTATATATTCGTGTGAAATCTGAGCGCAATCGAAAAATTATTTGTTATGAAAACGAAATTTTACGATTTTTTTCTTTTTTTAAATTACGAATAATAAAAAAAAATTAAAGTTTATTTTTTATTTAATTTCAATTAATTTAAAAAAAAATCAAACTAAGTAATGATTTTTTTACAGTACAACAGAAAATCCGCATAACACTTAACAACTCAATGCTCCAATTACGCTCATCCAACAACGCGAAAAACTACATACAGATTCACTAGAAAAACGGCAAAGTCGTTGGGTACCGGGAAACATTTGCATTTAACTTGGATGATATATTATAAGGTATCGACGATAGTGTTTTGTTTAGTAGGTATATGGCGGATCAACTGTCAAGTCATAATGCTCCACCCTAATCTGTGATAGTCTAGGGAGGAAAGACCCATGCTGGATCCAGAATTAGGTAGGAAGAGGAACTGATATATTACGGGGTACTCAACACAATTGACTCGCTCAATTGTCTTACAACAACTTTGACGTTTTCCTAGTACATACCCCATTCTTTTACAAGAGCATTCAGCGAAACGCCGATTATCTAGGGCGACGGTCGTTCGCCCGCAGCCAAGCGCACGCGACTGCTAGAAGGCGATGACTAACTCGACCCTGTTTACAGTTACCCGAGTTGGGGGGTTTTCAGCTATCTGCACACGCCGTCCCGAAAGATTTACAATCTTGAAACTCGGTATATGACCTGATATGTGGTCCATGACATACAAAAAAAAAATCAGCCCGATCCGATAACCCGTTCTGTGTTAAAAAAGTGCGTAAATATCGACGATAATCGTCCGGCTGGCTGGTTGGTTGGTTGGGGGGGGGGGGGGGTAGTGGATTCTGCCAGAGAGGAATAAGAGCCTACAGAGAAAACGGTACATCTTAGAACTATGAAACTTGGACCACACTTAGATGTACCTCAGACTCACAAACTTCCGCCGAGAGACAAGCAATATTCCACCCCCAACACCCCCTAAATCATCCCCTAAAATTAAAATAATTCATAGCTCTAACCCAAAATTGAATTTTTAGTCAAATTAGTTATTAAAATTATGTTCTTATGTGTTTTAACCCAATCGGTCTATTCTCATTATATAAACCACATTTTGTCAACCCCCATCCCTAATAGTTTATATTATTTTTACCTTGATTTCCAGCATTCACCACGAAGGCACCTAATGAGTTATCATCATGAAATTTGACATGATGGTACATAACTAGGAAAACGCTTAAGTCCCACCGCGTTGATGGATGAGCTTTTTTGTTCGTTTTTAGTTTTTGTAGGACCACTTTTCCTTTGCAAGTGCTTTTTGAATGCATTGTAGGTGATTGTTGTCAAGTTTCTATTGTTACTTGTTAATTGTTATTATAAACCTCAAAAAAACTCATATTAAAACCTTTATTTATATGGATTCTGGCTAACTTATTCAACTTTTTCTTTCAAAAGGCAATACATCACCATTACTTAATGTTCGTGTGAAATATGAACGTTGTAGCCCCACCCGTTTGGTCAGAATCGGACAAATGTCACGAAAATATCGCACTAAAAATGGGAAAAAATCGTAAAAGTACAATATTCATGAGAAATATTTCTTCGATTGTACCAAAAAACGTGGCAGGTCTAAGTTCAAAGATTTCGAAGGTCCTCAGAAAATTTCATTGCAATTGGAGTATTGGTTTAGCCGGAATCGTGTTAACAAACACTCAAAAATACAAACAGAAAAAAACAAGAAAAAAAAAGAAAAAAATCTTGAACTTGCGATTTTTATGAGAAATAATTTTTTGGTTGCGCTCAAAAACGTGGCAGTTCTAAGTTCAAAGATTTCAAAGGTCTCCAGAAAATTTCATCGCAATTGGAGTATCGGTTTAGCCGGAATCGTGTTCACAGACACACAAAAATACAAAAAAAAAGAAAGAAAAAAAAACATTCCGGATTTTTTTCTCCAGTGTAGTGAAATGGAATCTTCGCTTCGCTCGCTACGCTCATCCAATTATTTAATTGTTACTTAACTATTATTTACTATGACTACACAAAGTATGCAGTCGCAACCTTCTCGTGGTTTGGCCCGTGAGTAGGGGAGTTCCACTCCCTGAAACTAATGGCGAGAGCTCTCATAGATATTGAACCCCTATTGTAGGCTACAATAGGGTTCAATATCTATGCGAGCTCTGGGTCGTCGTCGGGGAACTTTCCCCTTCCCTTTGACTTGACTATTTCCCCAACGGCGACGACAATGACAACACGGACGGATGATGACACTGACACAGACGAAGACGACCACGACGTGGGGGATCCCCTGCCGTTTAACATTCAACGTTTAGTTTATGGGTCAACAAATACAATTTTGTACATATTTGTGTATTGGGTGGTGGTGGTTGGTGAAGATACAAATAAACTAGGAAAACGCTTTAGTCCCGCCGCGTTGATGGATGAGCTTTTTTGTTCGTTTTTAGTTTTTGTAGGACCACTTTTCCTTTGCAAGTGCTTTGTGAATGCATTGTAGGTGATTGTTGTCAAGTTTCTATTGTTACTTGTTATTGTTAATTGTTATTATAAACCTCAAAAAAATTCATATTAAAACCTTTATTTATATGGAAACTCAAAAAACTCATATTAAAACCTTTAATTATATGGATTTCTGGCTAACTTATTCAACTTTTTCTTTCAAAAGGCAATACATCACCATTACCTTAATGTTCGTGTGAAATATGAACGTTGTAGCCCCACCCGTTTGGTCAGAATCGGCCCAAATGTCACGAAAATATCGCACTAAAAATGGGAAAAAATCGTAAAAGTACAATATTCATGAGAAATGTTTCTTCGATTGTACCAAAAAACGTGGCAGGTCTAAGTTCAAAGATTTCGAAGGTCCTCAGAAAATTTCATTGCAATTGGAGTATTGGTTTAGCCGGAATCGTGTTAACAAACACTCAAAAATACAAACAGAAAAAACAAGAAAAACGAAAAAAAATCGTAAAATTGCGATTTGTATGAGGAATAATTTTTCGATTGCGCTCAAAAAGGTGGCATTTCTAAGTTCAAGGATTTCAAAGGTCTCCAGAAAATTTCATCGCAATTGGAGTATCGGTTTAGCCGGAATCGTGTTAACAAACACACAAAAATAAAAACAAAAACAAAAAAGAAAATCGAAATAAATCGTAAAATTGCGATTTTCAAGAGAAATAATTTTTTGATTGGTTTTTCGTACGGTGCAGTTCTAAGTTCAGAGATTTCGAAGGTCTCCTGAAAATTTCATCGCAATTGGAGTATCGGTTAAGCCGGAATCGTGTTAACAAACACACAAAAATACAAACAAAAACAAAAAAGAAAATCGAAATAAATCGTAAAATTGCGATTTTCAAGAGAAATAATTTTTTGATCGATTTTTCGTACGGTGCAGTTCTAAGTTCAGAGATTTCGAAGGTCTCCTGAAAATTTCATCGCAATTGGAGTATCGGTTTAGCCGGAATCGTGTTAACAAACACACAAAAATACAAACAAAAACAAAAAAGAAAATCGAAATAAATCGTAAAATTGCGATTTTCAAGAGAAATAATTTTTTGATCGATTTTTCGTACGGTGCAGTTCTAAGTTCAGAGATTTCGAAGGTCTCCATAAAATTTCATTGCAATCGGAGTATCGGTTTAGCCGAAATCGTGTTCACAGACACACAAAAATACAAAAAAAAAGAAAAAAAAAAAGAAAAAAAAAACATTCCGGATTTTTTTCTCCAGTGTAGTGAAATGGAATCTTCGCTTCGCTCGCTACGCTCATCCAAAAATAATAAATTGTATTTAGAGTCTATCCACTCAGTTATATAACTGATTTTCAGTGGAGGACTTTAAATCAAAGCGACCAAGCCAACTCTGTAGGCCCCGACGCAATCAAAGCAGAGAAAACTGTGTTGGCCCTGTGGGATGGTATGTACCACACTTACCACAGGGTACATATTTGTGTATTGGGTGGTGGGGGTTGGTTAAGATACAGAGAACTGTGTTGGCCCTGTGGGATGGTATGTACCACACTTACCACAGGGTACATATTTGTGTATTGGGTGGTGGTGGTTGGTGAAGATACAGAGAACTGTGTTGGCCCTGTGGGATGGTATGTACCACACTTACGACCGGGTACATATTTGTGTATTGGGTGGTGGTGGTTGGTGAAGATACAGAGAACTGTGTTGGAACTGTGAGATGGTATGCAGGGCCGTATTAAGGCATAGGCTAAGTAGGCTGGAGCCTGGGGCGCCGGCATTTTGGGGGCGCCAAAGCGCCCTGCACTTGGCTCCGTGGGCGAGGCACCTAACTCCTAACAAACAACAAGTAACAACTAAAAAATTATCGACAAAAGCATGCTAAATCTAGTAAAATGCTACCATTTGCAATGTCAAAAATTAAAATTTTCTGGGGCTACGCGCCCCAGACCCGCACTAGCTGGGAGGCATCCCAACCGGAGTCCCCATTGTACCAGGATTCATATTTTTTCCGAAACCATTGTTTCATGGGTAGTTCGAAAAGTGTTGAATTGAAGATGGAAATTACATTATAACAAAGTACGGTTACCATGGCAACGGAAAGTCGTGCAGCTTTTTTGGCTCATGATAGCGGTCGAACGGAGGCTCGGATCGAGTTGAAATTTTCACCATCCGCAAGCTTTGTTCTCGATTGAATGCCATTAGTATTGTGGCAAAATCGTTCAAAAAGTTAAAAAGTTACATTAAAGTTAATCGAAAGTTTTTTTTTTAAACTCAACGGCGACAAAATCTGAGATAGCCAAATCATTTAGAATGTCTGTCCGGTCACGAATATGTTAATTTTATTTTGATCCGATAAGTAGTGTAGATGGAAATTACATTATAACAAAAGTAACGTTGCCATGGCAACGAAAAGACGCGCGAAGTTTCTAATGCACTGCCACCTAGAAGTTATCAAAATACTTTCGAGGAAGCAGTCTATTATTTGTCAACAAAGAGTTTAAATAGTTTTCCCAAGGAGTCGACTTCCTCTAGATGGCGGTGGATTTTAAAGTAAAGATTTAAACACGGGTTTACCCAAATACCTTGGCAATAATAAATAATACTCGAAACGCGAACGTCGTAAATTTTTAAATTTAAAAAAATGTGCAGTGTGGGTCTAGCTATAGCACGTGCTCGCTTATCAACGCGTCCAACTGAGCGTTTCCTAGTTTAAAAATATATGCAGAAATTGTATGGAATATTTAATAATCTAGGTGACCGGAAGGGTGCCGTAGCCAAGCCGTGGCGCGCTACACACTCAGGCACCTTATACAGCAAGCAGAGTTAGGGTGATTTCGAGGTGTTACCCAGCCGTCATGAAACGTACGTGATGTGAACTTGAAAACTATCAAAATCGAGGGTATATAGGTACCTGACAACACATGCCAACTTGGTTGGATAGTACGAGCATTTCGTCTTGGTGCTACTTACTAATGCTACTACTGCTGTTACTGCTACTACGGTCTAATTCGTTAGTTTTAATCGGCCAGCGATTCTGCCCAAACGGGTGGGGCTACAACGTTCATATTTTACATGAACATTAAGATTATAGTGATATTGTGCCTTTTGAAAGAAAAAGTTGAAAAAGGTTTGCTGGAAGGCTTCTAAATAAAGGTTTTAATATAAGCTTTATACAGGCATAATCAACAAGTAACTATATAGTTACTTGACAATGATCGCCTACATTGTTAAGCGAGCGAAGCGAGCGTTTCCATTTGACTCTGCCGGAAAAAATAGTCACTGTTTTTTTTTTTTTTTGTTTGTTTGTATGTCTCGCGATAACGTTCGAACGGAGGCTCGGATCGAGTTGAAATTTTCACCATCCGCAAGCTTTGTTCTCGATTGAATGCCATTAGTTTTGTGGCAAAATCGTTCAAAAAGTTAAAAAGTTACATTAAAGTTAATCGAAAGTTTTTTTTTCAAACTCAACGGCGACAAAATCTGAGATAGCCAAATCATTTAGAATGTCCGTCCGCTCACGAATATGTTAATTTTATTTTGATCCGATAAGTAGTGTAGATGGAAATTACATTATAACAAAAGTAACGTTGCCATGGCAACGAAAAGACGCGCGAAGTTTCTAATGCACTGCCACCTAGATGTAATCAAAATACTTTCGAGGAAGCAGTCTATTAATTGTCAACGAAGAGTTTAAAAAGTTTTCCAAAGGAGTCAAGGTCCTCTAGATGGCGGTGGATTTTATAGTAAAGATTATAGCTCGGCTCCTTAGATACCAAACAGGCTTAAGTTCGGGGTTTAGTGATAGAGGCGTGAATTTTGGATCATTTACTCAGAAAAACGTGCTTAGTAATTTGCCAGGTGGTCCCAATCGATTTTTTTCCCCGTTCAGGGGTGACCATGGTGCAAATTTAGGGGTTGACATTATTTTCAAATGGACTAGGGGTGAGCCTAATAGAAGTAAAAGTGTGGTATTTGAACATTTTGTTTAAGTATTTATTCAATTTAATTATTTAAATCTAAAAAATGTTTTATTTATAACAGGGGTGTCCAGAAATGTTATTTCGAAAAATCGTTCCAAATGCTAGGACCTAAGTAGGCCTATAGCTTGTGATGATTCATCTTTCGGGGATAAGTGATAGAAGCGTGAATTTTGGATCATTTACTCACAAAAATGCAATGAATCATTTGCCGGTGGGTCCGCATCGAAAAATGTACCCGTTCAGGGGTGACCATGGTGCAAAGTTAGGGGTATACATTATTTTCAAATAGACTAGGGGTGAGCCTAATAAAAGTAAAAGGGTGGTATTTAAACATTTTGGTTAAATATTAATTCAATTTAGTGATTTAAATCTAAAAAATGTGTTATTTTTAACAGGGGTGTCCAAAATTGTTACATTTGCCCTTATTTCTAAAATACGTTCAAAATGCTAGGAAGCATAGCTTGTGATGACTCATTTGAAAGGAATTTAAACACTGAACACGAATTTCATACATAATCAAAAGTCAAGGTCACCGGGGTCAATCAGGGTCACGACCTTTGAAATTTATTTATTATTTTGTTGTCCAATCACCATGAACAGACCATATAAAAGTGTATATTTTGGTACTTTTTACCTAAATCGTTCGTCCAGGATAATATATGTACATTAAAAGATCAATTCTATCTTCAGGGTTGTACAAACTTTCTTTCTGGGTCGTGAGTTTTCCAATATACTGTTAATTGCACCACCATAGGTTGTGACCACTCATTTTGAATCAAAATGTATGCTGACCACGATTGTGTAATCAATTGTGTAAGTTAGTCTAATCTTTATGGCTTTATATAGGAGTTTATAGGTACAGGGATACTGCTCTTCAGACACCTATTGTTTGGCCTCTGAAATTGAAAGCGCGCTGTTCTTTGTCTCCTATCAAAAGCTGTTACAAAGATGTGCCACACAAACAGGGGTGTGAGACTAGACTGGACTCGACTTCTGCGTGATTTTGAATTATCTGATTCCGTCCATAAAGAAACAATTTCGACATTTGGTAGACTCGAGTTTGGTTTCTGATTGTCGGAATCAAACCGTGACTTGCGTCTGTGGCCGAGGATTTTACACAAATAATAAATAAATTTCAAAGGTCGTGACCCTGATTGACCCCGGTGACCTTGACTTTTGACTATGTATGAAATTCGTGTTCAGTGTTTAAATTCCTTTCAAATGAGTCATCACAAGCTATGCTTCCTAGCATTTTGAACGTATTTTAGAAATATGGGCAAATGTAACAATTCTGGACACCCCTGTTAAAAATAATACATTTTTTAGATTTAAATAATTAAATTGAATAAATACTTGAACGAAATGTTTAAATACCACCCTTTTACTTCTATAAGGCTCACCCCTAGTCTATTTGAAAATAATGTCTACCCCTAACTTTGCACCATGGTCACCCCTGAACGGGAACATTTTTCGATGCGGACCCACCGGCAAATGATTCATTGCACTTTTCTGAGTAAATGATCCAAAATTCACGCTTCTATCACTTATCCCCGAAAGATGAATCATCACAAGCTATAGGCTACTTAGGTACTAGCATTTTGAACGAATTTTCGAAATAACAATTCTGGACACCCCTGTTAAAAATAATACATTTTTTAGATTTAAATAATTAAATTGAATAAATACTTGAACGAAATGTTTAAATACCACCCTTTTACTTCTATAAGGCTCACCCCTAGTCTATTTGAAAATAATGTCTACCCCTAACTTTGCACCATGGTCACCCCTGAACGGGAAAATTTTTCGATGCGGACCCACCGGCAAATGATTCATTGCATTTTTCTGAGTAAATGATCCAAAATTCACGCTTCTATCACTTATCCCCGAAAGATGAATCATCACAAGCTATAGGCCTACTTAGGTACTAGCATTTTGAACGAATTTTCGAATAAATATTCTGGACACCCCTGTTAAAAATAAAACATTTTTTTAGATTTAAACAATTAGATTGAATAAATACTTAAACAAAATGTTTAAATACCACACTTTTACTTCTATTAGGCTCACCCCTAGTCCATTTGAAAATAATGTCAACCCCTAACTTTGCTCCATGGTCACCCCTGAACGGGGTAAAAAATGGATTGAGACCACCTGGCAAATTACTCAGCACGTTTTTTTGAGTAAATGATCCAAAATTCACGCCTCTATCACTAAACCCCGAATGGTTTGTCTAAGCAACCAGGCTATTAAGGTTGTGTTCCGCAAAGACGACCAGAACGACCAGTATGCGACCAATGAAATTTAAGTAAACACAATTTGCACCAATGATAGATCAGATTTGCAAGGAACGTATGCGATGCGTAGTTGTTTCGATTGTTGTGGTCGAGACCAAGAAGCCCAGAGTTTTATTCCGGTCGTGGGCAGGTCTTTGAGGAAAGCGCGGTTATTTCAAATTATATCATTGAAAATCATGGAATTATGTCCACTACCGAGAATGTTCATGTAATTCACATGGGTACACAATAAATTAATCATTCATTCATTTATTTAGTAAAATGATATGATTTATGTAATATTTTAACGAGATATCACAATTTTCATAAAAACACGGCCTTGTAGAAGCACGCACCATTCCGTAGCCAATGCAGTTCCCAACAATCAGACGTTGAGTGAAACAATGAAAATAACAATCCCCAGTCGAGCCCAGAATGGTCGACCGGTCGCCTTTACGGAACACAACCTTAACACGGGTTTACCCAAATACCTTGGCAATAATAAATAATACTGGAAACGCGAACGTCGTAAATTTTAAAATTTAAAAAAATGTGCAATGTGGGTCTAGCTATAGCACGTGCTCGCTTATCAACGCGTCCAACTGAGCGTTTCCTAGTTTACAAAAAACAAGTCTTTGGACCACTAGATATTTTACATCCTATTGTTAATTGGTAATACTAGGAAAACGCTTAAGTCCCGCCGCGTTGTTGGATGAGCGTAATTGGTGCATTGAGCTGCCATGTGTTATGCGGATTTACTGTTTGTCTGTGAAAAAATCATTACTTAGTTGAAGATTTTTTAAAAATTATTTAAATTAAATAAAAAATAAACTTTATTTTTAATTTTTTTAATAAATCGTAATTTAAAAAAAGAAAAAAATCGTAAAATTTTGATTTTCATAAGAAATAATTATTCGATTGCACTTAAATTTCACACGAATATATAAATTCATAAAATCAAGGTTCTGTAAAAAAATCATTACAATCGGATAAAGCATGTAGGTGTTAAAAGTCGAAGAATTTTTAAAAATCGAAAAAAATCGTAAAATTGCGATTTTCATTAGAAATAATTTTTCGATTGCGCTCAAAAACGTGGCAGTTCTTAGTTCAAAGATTTCGAAGGTCTCCAGGAAATTTCATCGCAATTATTGGAGTATCGGTTTAGCCGGAATCGTGTTAACAGTCACACAAAAATACAAACAGAAAAAAAAGAGAAAAAAAGAAGAAGAAGAAGAAGAAGAAGAAGAAGAAGAAGAAGAAGAAGAAGAAGAAGAAGAAGAAGAAGAAGAAGAAGAAGAAGAAGAAGAAGAAGAAGAAGAAGAAGAAGAAGAAGAAGAAGAAGAAGAAGAAGAAGAAAAAGAAAAACATTCCGGATTTTTTTCTCCAGTGTGGTGAAATGGAATCTTCGCTTCGCTCGCTACGCTCGCTACGCTCATCCAATCATAGAAATTAATCGATTTTGATCAAATTATTAAATTTTAACAAATAATTTTGCAATGGAACTTGAAAAAGTAATGAGATCTAAAAAATGGCCAAGCTCACCCTTCCACATTTGCGCATTCTTTCTTGGATGCGCGTAGCGAGCGAAGCGAAGTTTCCATTTCACTACACTGGAGAAAAAAATCCGGAATATTTTTTTTCTTTTTTTTAGAATTTTTGTCTGTTTGTTAGCACGATTCCGTCTAAACCGATACTCCAATTGCGATAACATTTTCTGGAGGCCTTCGAAATCTCTGAACTAAGAACTGCCACGTTTTTGAGCGTAATCGAAAAATTATTTCTCATGAAAATCGCAATTTTACGATTTTTTCGATTTAAAAAAAATTCCTTCGACTTATAACACCTACTTGCTTATCCGATTGTTATGATTTTTTCACAGTACCTTTATTTCATGAATTAATATATTCGTGTGAAATTTGAGCACAATCGAAAAATTATTTCTCATGAAAATCACAATTTTACGATTTTTTCGATTTTTTTAAACATTCTTCGGCTTATAACACCTACATGCTTTATCCGATTGTAATAATTTTTTCACAGAACCTTAATTTTATGAATTAATATATTCGTGTAAAATTTGTGCGCAATCGAATAATTATTTCTTATGCAAATTTCAATATTACGATTTTTTCCTTTTTTAAAATTACGATTAATTAAAAAAATTTAAAATTTAAGTTAATTTTTTATTTTATTAAATTTAAATTTAATTTAAAAAAAATCTTGCACTTCGCAATGATTTTTTCACAAAACATTAGAAAATCCGCATAACACATGGCAGCTCAATGCACCAATTACGCTCATCCAACAACGCGGCGGGACTTAAGCGTTTTCCTAGTTTTTAAATTAATACTAGTTTCAAAATCTATTTTGCCAAGCTTTTCTAGAATGTTGTTACGGGACACTGTACGTTTATGAATTAAGAATGCACAAAAAATGTGGAAGGATAGATGAGCTTGGCATTTTTTTAAGATCTCATTTCTTTTGAGTGTGTAAGATTTGGCTGTATTTTTACAAGTTTTTGTTTTGTGCGGTTATAATTATCCGTGATTTATATGAATAGAATGCAAAATAATAACAATAATAAGTTTGTAATCTCAAGCTGTATGATGCTCACATACTCGCACGGCATACTCAATGATCTAGTCCTAGATAATTGCCTAAACAACGTAAAACTAATAATTAAAATCAATCTTTAACAAATGAATGCATATGTAATTTTAATTTACCCTCTACAACGTGACAAGAAGTGTCTTTATCAGTTGGATTGAGCCTCCTCGTGACGTCATCGCCACGAGAGTAGCTGCTTCCCACGAGGTCTCGGTCATGATCGTCCAGATCAGAGCAGATCACGAACGTCTGATCCTGATCGTCGTGATTTCTAGACAAGTCACGGAAACGAAACGATCCCCTCAAATTCATGGGAAGGAAAACGTTAATTCGTGATTGTGGTTTTCATTTGGCTAAAATTATGCGCATTTAAAAAAGGTCGGGTTTGGAAAAATAAAAAAGCAGATATATTTATGATTGGTTTTGTTCATTGTGATCGCAGTTGAAATTGGATTCTTTTGACTTTTAATAGTTGGGAATCACGATTCACCCTGACTGACGATCCGTAATGCGATTGACAAGCCAGCATTCAACATACCGGTACTACAATAATTGAATTTGAGTATACTATTTACTAATTAATGATACTATAGGCGTTCTATTGAGTACTAGTGCCTATTAATTACTGAATATTAAATTTAATATTAACTGTATCAACTGCCATGTCATTACTTTGTAAATATTCCTCTACATTGATTGATTGATATGATAGAATTGACAATATTGAAAAGTGGATAAATTCAACAAGACGGTTCCGCAAGTGCAACCCGAATAAACGATATACATTCAGAAATTGCGATTTCGAATAGGTATTAATTATAGTAGAGAGGGTATGCCCGATTTTATAATAATATTGAAACGAAGCTCATTTATAAAGAAAGGTTGCAATAATGTAATTACTGTCTTGCATGTCGCGGGTTTTATTTTTATTTCGTAAGAAACTTGTCCAAGGACAACGTGCGTCTCTTTTCAGGTGAGTGACAATGAACTAGGAATATTATGCCTGGAAAAGGAAATCTAAATGAATCAAGGCAGTCTCCGTCTTCGTCTTCTACATATGGATTATTCAGAACTGGTGCAGGCGGTTGCAGTTCACTATTATTATTACTAGGAAAACGCTTAAGTCCCTCCGCGTTGTTGGATGAGCGTAATTGGTGAATTGAGCTGCCATGTGTTTTGCGGATTTTCTGTTGTTCTGTGAAAAAAATCAGAACTTTGTTGAAATTTTTTTTAAATTAAATCAAATTAAATAAAAAATTAACTTTTTTTTTATTAATCGTAATTTTAAGAAAGGAAAAATCGTAATATTGAAATTTTCATAAGAAATAATTATTCGATTACGCACAAATTTTACACGAATATATTAATTCTTAAAATTAAGGTTCTGTGAAAAAATCATTATAATCGGATAAAGCATGTAGGTGTTATAAGTCGAAGAAATTTTTTAAAAATCGAAAAAAATCGTAAAATTGCGATTTTCATGAGAAATAATTTTTCGATTGCGCTCAAAAACGTGGCAGTTCTTACTTCAGAGATTTCGAAGGCCTCCATAAAATTTCATCGCAATCGGAGTATCGGTTTAGCCGGAATCGTGTTAACAGACAGACAAAAATACAGAAAAAAAAAAAACAAAAAAAAACAAAAACATTCCGGATTTTTTTCTCCAGTGTAGTGAAATGGAATCTTCGCTTCGCTCGCTACGCTCATCCAATAATATTGGATTATTGGAATTAAAATTATTATTGGATTATTTTATTATATAATTATTGGATGAGCGTAGCGAGCGAAGCGAAGATTCCATTTCACTACACTGGAGAAAAAAATCCGGAATGTTTTTTTTTCTTTCTTTTTTTGTATTTTTGTCTGTTTGTTAACACGATTCCGGCTAAACCGATACTCCGATTGCGATGAAATTTTATGACGTTTTTGAGCACAATCGGATAATTATTTCTCATGAAAATCGCAATTTTTCGATTTGTTAAAAATTTCTTCGA
This sequence comes from Sweltsa coloradensis, assembly GCA_024449915.1. NCBI lineage: Eukaryota > Metazoa > Arthropoda > Insecta > Plecoptera > Chloroperlidae > Sweltsa > Sweltsa coloradensis. The sequence goes on from JAMZAV010000578.1 coordinate 247,761, forward strand.
CTTACATGCTTTGTCCGATTGTAATGATTTTTTCACAGAACCTTAATTTTATGAATTGATATATTCATGTGAAATTTGAGCGTTATCAAAAAACTATTTTTTACGAAAATCGCAATTTTACGACTTTTTTCGATTTTTTAAAATTTCTTCGGCTTATAACACCTACATGCTTTATCCTATTGTTATGATTTTTTCACAGAACCTTAATTTTATGAATTTATATATTCGTGTTAAATTTGTGCGCAATCGAATAATTATTTCTTATGAAAATTTCAATATTACGATTTTTTCCTTTTTTAAAACTACGATTAATTAAAAAAAATATTAAGTAATTTTTTTAAAAATTTAATTCAATTTTAAAAAAATCTTCAACTTCGTAATGATTTTTTCACAGAACAACAGAAAATCCGCATAACACATGGGAGCTCAATGCACCAATTACGCGACACTTTGCTAAGTACCTAGCCATATCTGCACTCCATTATTTTACAAAGCCAAGTGTTCTTTCTTCTTTGTCTTCTGGTACACAAAAAACCCATATTCACAGAAAACGTTGTTTTTTTCACATACGAATCTTGATTACGGTGGTCTCTACACTCCACTGAGCATGGACATGTTCTTGAGCTGAGAGATAACTCTGTGATTAGCGATGACAAAATATAACACTTCGTAGTAATAATAGCAGTCACTCATGTCGTGTGCTCATCATCCCAGACCTATAAACCAACGTGATGGAGAATGGAGACGATCATATTTATTAGTATTAGTATTTGTATTAATAGTTTTAGATTATTCGCGCCTCCAAGATAAAACAATTTCTATTAGTGAGAGTTACCAAACGTAAGGGAGACGCGGGGGGACAAGGTGTGGACAGGCCTGTGCTGGTCAGAACCAGCCACAAGCGATTGAGGAGGGCAGGGGTTCCCCACGTCGTGATCGTCTTCGTCTGTGTCATCATCCATCCGTGTTGTCATTGTTGTCGCCGTCGGGGAGGTAGTCAAAGGGAAGGGGAAAGTTCCCCGACGACGACCCAGAGCTCGTCATTAGTTTTTGGGAGTGAAACTTCCCTACTCACGGACCTAGCACGAGAAGGTTGCGAGTTGGACTTTGATGGCCCCACCCCCTTTTTTATATATTCGATTCATTCATAAATTGCATTTAATATCCTTTTTATTTGTTATCAAATTTGTTGAATATTTAATGCATTGTTGTAATATTACTATTTCAAATATTTACTTAAATGTAGTTCATTGTTGTGTCTGCATCTATGTAATTAGATTTATTTAGTTGTCCTCCTTTGTAAATCAGTTTTATAACTGAATAGGATAGACGTTAAATAAATAAATAAATAAATAAATAAATAAATGAAAGTAAAAGGAAGAATAAAAGAGATGCATAGAAAAAGATACATACATCATAATAACCTAAGTAGACTAGAAATGAAAATAAATGTATTAAAATGTGTAAATAATAAGCAAAGTCCATGAAATAATATCTAGATTCTAGAAGAACGCTCGGAGCTCATTTCGCAGGTTTCGTTCACGAGTTGTAATATATTATCTGCTCTTCTTCAAAATGTCTGTCACGACTCGGGTTCCTACCGGCCAGACATCGGCGCTCCGTGCCCCTAAATCGTGAGCCCACCGTCTGTTAGGCGTGGGTCCAATCATTGTGAAGAATGCAAGAAATGTATTGAGTAATTTCCCACAATAATTGTTGTACCGATACACATTCTCATGATATAGACGAAATAAGTTAGAAACGAGAAAGAATTTGGGGTTGGTAGAAAATTTGTACTAACACCAAAGATTAGTAATGTCAAGATTTCCAATAGTAGACCTTATCTCACTGGTAAGGTTTGTCATATGTAGTGTTATCTGCATGTTATGTTTACTAATGTACTCAATTACTATGGGGTATATTTTGAGTTCTACTAGGCCGATTCGAAAACGCTTTTTTTAGTCGCGTTGATGGATGAGCTTTTTGTAAGTTTTTGGTTTGCGTGGGATCTCTTTACTTTTGCAAGTGCTTTTTGAACGCATTGTAGGTGATTGTTGTCAAGTTTATATTGTTACTTGTTAATTGTTATTATATACCTCAAAAACTTATATTAAAACCTTTATTTCTATGGATTCTGGCTAACTTTTTCAACTTTTTCTTTCAAAAGGTACTACATCACCATGTAAAATATGAACGTTGTAGCCCCACCCGTTTGGTCAGAATCGGCCCAAATGTCACGAAAATATCGCACTAAAAATCGTAAAAAATCTTAAGTACGATATTCATGAGAAATATTTCTTCGATTGTACCCAAAAACGTGGCAGGTCTAAGTTCAAAGATTTCGAAGGTCTCCTCCAATTTTAATCAAGATCGCATATGCCGTTTGCCCGGTAGAGAGCAAACAAACAGACAAAAAAGAAAAAAAGGGAAAAAAAGAAAAAGAAAAACACCCGAGCTAATTTTTTTGGGGGTCAGTGAAATTGAAGTCTTCGCTTCGCTCATCCAATAACTTTTGCCCGGATCAAACCAATGCTAACACGCACGTATTATACGCAATGAGGCAATATGAGCCGAGATGCAGCATACCGGAACGGAATTGAATTAAAATATATTCCATGAAAATGAACTTGTACGCGATTGAATCAACAAATCCGGCTCTCCATCGGGGAAAATATTTTCCAAGCGACTGGAATTTGCTGTCTGTAGATAGCTCTGTGGTAAAATTCGGGACGTCTATAGGGCCTACGGTTTTAATTTCAAATCTATAGTGTTTTCATCCACGCTTGCTACATATTGGCTATTACATAAAATTTGTTTTAAAAAATCAAGACAAAAGAGCTTCCTGGTGAACAGCGGGTACACAGGGACAGTTAGAACTTAGAAAACTGTATCGAATGGTTCTCGGCCCACCTACCAGTGACGGGCATCGAACCGGACCAAGATTACCCCTAGGGAGGTTTCCTACAATATAAATATTATGACGTAATTAAATATTATCTTCGACTTACTTATTATTTAGCGTGTCCAACCAAAACATTCATTAGGCAGCATATAAACGTGCTTGCTTAATTTATCACATTGTTGAAAATTACTGATCACAGTTCGATGGGTGCCAAATGTGAGGACTCAAGCAGTGCAGCACTGAGGAAATAATAACAAAATTAGTGACGGGTGACCATCATATTATTACACGGACTTCTGGCGCTGAATACCGAACCACGAGTGCTGTAATTATTTTCGGTACCTTTTAGGCGGTGGCTAGGCGGACCACCCAAGATGCTAGTGTGTGCCAAACGTGCTTTACTGGAGGCTTCCTTTTGCATTATTAGGATTATACACAGATTAGCTAATAGCTGAAATTGCGTTCAGTGATGGAAACTAAAGCTTGACAGTTCACATAAATGACGAGAGGTAGCGCTTGTCGTTATTTCGCCAGAAGATCGGTTAAACAATCACCTTTTTAACTTTCAGGAAGCGTTGTTGCACGTTGCACTTCAAAAGTTGTCCACAAACGGTGAGATGAGATTAGTGAAAAATAAAACAAAACAACATCACAGAAATATATTTTTAATGTTGAGATTAAGATACGAAAGCTATCGATGCTGCGACACTGACCAAGAATGTGGGCCAACTGCTGCAGATAAGTCCGGATAGGACTAAAAAAAAAAACAATAACAAGTTATTGTAAAAGCTATAATAAAATAGCTTAAAGATTCCTTTCAAATAACATAACAAAAAAAATACCCAAAGCCCTCAAAGATAATTCCCCGCGGGGACTCATAAGATAACCCCAGACATCTTTGACTGGGTGTCCATATCTATATGTGTCCCAAGGGGCTCATAAGGTGCCGACACTAGCCTCCAGAATGAATAACATAAAACATACATTTAGGTACGAATGAATATAACTGCAATACAATCATGAGGTGGGGCTCAACCGCTAACCAAGGAAGATGCCAAAGTAAGAACTAAATCGTTTCTTTTATCCTGTAGGCATTGCGACATTAGTTTTGCGATTTAACCACCTTTATCCCACTTTCCTCACGTTCCATTTGTTACTTTTATTACCTTCGCCATTCAAAGAGTTCAAACGGGTCTGGATTTTTTAAGGATATCTTTAAAACGTGAAATCAAATTAAAGTGTATATATAGTTATTAATTTGTGTTAAAATAACGAATCAAAGTGTTGATGAACTGCCTTTAGATTTTATCAAATAAGGCATTTGAAAATATCATTGGAACTGGCTGATTATACTACATAAAGGAAATGAACACCTTAAATCACAATTTGACACATTTCGTAACCAAAACGACCCAGGGGATGGATGGATCATGGATGGTGGGGAGGAAATCAGGGTTAACCCCTTTAGTCAGGATTTCTGGTGGCTGGTCATGCTCCGAAGACCTCATTTTGAATAAGAGCCTTGCATGCATATAACATTCATAACAATGTTTACGATTCACTCCTCGTCGTCGCGATAACCTCGTTACACCAGTGTGTATAGTAAAGCAACAAAGATAGGATCAAATATCGGTTGAAACAAAAAGCAACATCTCGATTGATAGACAAGTAAGTAATGATTCGCTGTGACTGTGACTCATAATTAATTAAAGCGATGCTATAAACGAAAAGCTAGTCACGTGCGAACATTTAAGTCATTAATTAATTAAACCCAACTTGGCCAGTCCTATCTGAGTAGAGTAATTAATTAACGCTGGCACTATCTTTGTTAATCTCCAATTTATATAGTAAGTGCCGTTGATATTAAAGTCCATATTTCACTTGGTGTTTCTAAAGTGTAGCATAAAGTGGCATCAACTGTTCAGTGCCACTAAATGAGAAACCGTCACCTTCAAGAAATCCAAATTCAAATTTTGTTTCTCGACATCGCATTATTGGTAATGGCTGAATTCATATGCATATTGTGACCAAGGCATCATGAATGAACAAATATCGAAAATGTTTATAACGAGTTTTCAAGAAAATCGAGTAACCACCCCCCCCCCCCCCCCCCTAAACAAACAAACACACACACACACACACGCACCCACTTCACTCATGAAGCACACATGAACAAATACGCAGTTGTTTGGAGGGATGGATGAGAGCAGGGCGGACGTTGCACATAAGCTTTATCTGGATTCGGGAGTATAGGATGTTATTCGCAAACTAAACTAATTATTTTAAAGTAAATAGACATATTTAATCATAAAAGAGATTTGCATAAGTCTGTTTCACATTTCACGTTTCATACATTTCAAATAATAAAATGACAAACGCCCCTCAATAATTGACGTTTTACTACCAGTTTAACGTACTTCACAAAAATCATGCACATAACCCACTAGAGTAAAATGACCCCCCAACCAGTTTTGCGGACATCCGTCTCTAAACAAGTGCCAAATTAGTGTCAAATTAAAAATAAGTCAGACCAAAGTCATTTTTCTTTTTATCCTAATGAATGTTTTTCGGCCCAACCTGGCACCTCCACCATTCCATATAATTTGAAATTATTAAGGATCCAAAAAATGTTCTTGGTTGCCCCTCTATCTATTGTTTAATGAAATATAATAATTCGTGAATAATTTAGGAAAAAAATTCCACAACCTGATTAGTATCGTATTAAATTAAAATACCCTATGCTTTTGCTAAAATATGTATGGTTTATAAAGCGAATTGCAGAACATTAAGTATAGAACCACGGTGAAACTCGCACAAACCGCAGATTTCTCAATGTATCCAACGAGACAACCGGCCGATGGTTTCTCATGAAACTGGATGCACCGCCTTCGTAATTACCTGGGCCACGCTGACATTGTCACCGCTCGGCAATAATTGCAATTACCCGCACTGAATCCTTGCAACACGAAGCTCTCTAAACACGACCAGATGTCGCGGAGGTCAAGGAGGATTTGTAATTGTACAAGCCATGGGCAGACATTACAGACGTCAAAACCCGCGTCCACACCGTAAACCACGCACCAGAACCCCCCTCCCCCTCCACATCTACAGCCAAGTGATGGAGTGCGACCTCAATAATATACAAACTCAAACTTCTAGAATAATGTTACCATTAATTTATAGTAGGCCCATATTGTGAGTGGATAGACTCTGCATACAAATTTATGAATTTCAATTTATTTACTGTTATATCATTTAAAAACATGTGAAATAATGTTTATTTAAAACAATTCAAAGTAAAGTTTATTTAAAAACATTCATAAGTGTTTGACATGCGATAAACACTAACACTACTCTTCTCTATTTGACCCCTCATCATTCTCTCTGGATAAATTTCAAAAATTAGAATCCATATTGTATAATTTTATTTCTGTTTGCAAAACGCTAATACAATATTATCACTCAGCTTTCTCGGCGTGTTTCTTTGTAAAGTGTTGGCCATGCAGAGTGGCAGGTCAAAGTTGGGTACCGAAACATATTCTAGGGTCGTGGGTTCGAATCCCGTATAAGTCTCGGGTTTTTGTGATGATTGTCTTTTAGCCTCCAGCTAAAGTTAGCAAGCTGCCACTACCCTTGTCTCATCCTCCCTTAGTTTCTGGTTTGCTACACCCCCATGCCTATGTGTTGACAACAGGTAATCGTCCACGTAACAATTGCCTGATATATTATTGGTAGTGATGGACAGAGCAGGTAAACTGCATCTCAGTGATCATCGATTAGATATGAGGGCCACTGTCATCGACATCGACAACAATACACCCATGCGCCACATGACTCCCTTAATGAGGGTCGCTGACCACCTTGAATAGACTTCAGATTCAGATGGAAATTTCTCTGTCTGGGCACTACTTGGCAACATTGTGCAAGAGCAAATAAAACCACAGACATAATTCATATATTTATAAAACACTTTCCTCGATCCCCCTTTCCGTCCCTCTGCCTAACGTGTGGGCTACATGTCTACAACACTGCCTGGTGTACCCATCGCGGGCTAATGCAAATCATGATATTTACGGGATAATGGTAATGGTATCGCAGACAATTATTCAATCTATATTTTGGTGACTCTCGGGGTCAGGGGGCGGGACTAGCGTCATCCAAAGATGACATATAGTAACCCACCCTCCACTGTACAAGGAGACTTCAATGCACGAACAGGAACGTATTTTTATTTGTATATCCCTCGTCATACCCGGCACCTCCACCAACAAAATAGAAACTTTGGAAAGAAAAGTATTATTTAATTTGTGTTCAACGAGCTGTTGATTAAGCTGCTTCGCTCCCTTTGTGTGTACTCCCGAGCTCGAGCCGAGCTTGTTAAACGTAACAATGTTATTATTTAATTAATTAATTAATTTATTTATTTACTTATTTATTTATTTATTTATTTATTTATTTATTTATTTATTTATTTATTTATTTATTTATTTATTTATTTATTTATTTATTTATTATTATCAACCCTTTATTTTACCTAAAAGATTTTCAAGATAAAGAATGTTCTTAACATTTCAGCTAAAATTTGGCGCGACATACATGCTTCAAACTTCAACTTGTTCAAAGCACCATTTGTAGGGAATTATAACCTCACATCAAGGCGTGTCTCAATTAATTCCACTTGATTTAACATATAAATGGTGTACTTTGTACCATTCCCTTATTTATGTTGTGTGACCTCTCACAATACACCGTCTCAGAACCGATTGATATCTTCTCGATCAACTGAACCCAAGCACTATTGAAACTTGTCCATAGAAAGAACCCCTCTCAAGTTGTAGCTGGAGTGCTTTTAAATGCCTCAAGGACAAAGTGGAACTATTCTTTATCAAACGTTGACCGTCCATATGAAAGCCTATATTATCATGAACTCGACTAAGACGGGTTCATACACCCTCAAACAGATTTCAACATTCTTGATCCGAAGACAAAGGATGAGGTGTCAAGACGCAAGAGACGGCCATGGCATGAACCCCACGTGGATGGTAGGTATGCAACGCAATGAGCACCACAATGGGTGTCGTTAGGGTCGGTTAACTCGGGATAAAACTTCTTATGATCCCATTCAACTAGGAATGTATTGGGAAATACGAGCATTATTGCGATGAAAGAGCATGGCCATCTATAAGTCAGCAACTAGGACGCCCGTAATAATTAAACTGTTCTGTATAGCGTCACCTCGGCAAGAATTATGTCACCCTATTCGGTGAAAACTCTAGAGCGTAAGGGAGGCGAGATCGTATAACTGCGACACCGCTTGCATATTCAAATTAGATCAAACCACAACGCACACTGATTTGACTAAAGAAGTGCGCGGTTCAGAGACAACGTCAAACACAAGACCACTTTTACGCTTGAGGAAATTACAGACTACGTAAATCAATCACATATTAGGGAGGGAAACTCCCTCATAGCATTAGCATCACTTTTCTGTCCGTCCGTCCGTCTATGCGTTTGTCACGTCTCTCTCACGCTAAAGCGTCTCCCAAACTTAATCATATAAATACCCGGCACCTCCACCAAAAACGAAATTTTATCATTGGCAAGAAACGTATTATTTAATTTTTGTATTTTTCTTCGGCGATCTGTTGAAAAAGTAACAGGTAACTTTAGTGAGTTTACCATCTGATGAGGCTTTTAACATCCAAGTCCATAAACAAACATTTCGTTTATCTGCAAGCATTTTGTAGAAAATTGTGTGATCAAAGACTCCGTAATTTCTGTTTATTGATACTGTGCAAAGCTTCACATATCATTAGTCATTACCATACCACTGAGGCACTGATTGCTATATTTCCTATTAAAAATATCGATCTTTGGTTGATTATCGCTCATTCGTCGATTGCGTCGGGGCCTACAGGGTAGGCTTAGTCGCTTTGATTTACTGTCCCCCACTGAAAATCAGTTATATAACTGAGTGGGTAGACTCTAAATACAATTTATTTATTTATTTATTTATTTATTAATTAATTAATTAATTAATTAATTAATTAATTTATTTATTTATTTATTTATTTATTTATTTATTTATGTATTTATTTATTTATTAATTTATTTATTTATTTATTTATTTATTTATTTATTGATTCTCTGATGTCTGTCACACTCACAGCCTACAAACAGTTTTCTCAACGAGTAACAAACAACTATTCCATTCCCTTCGAATTAGAAAATATAAAACTTGTGCATGGTTATTCGAAATTCTGAGCACGTTACAAAAAATGAATTAAATTCCCATCATCCTATTATAGTAACGCATCATGCATAGTATTGGAACGGGGCGAGTGTGCCGTGGGACGTGGAAACTTCAAGGTCGCAGGTTTTAATTATCTGTAAGTTATGCAGTATAAACGGAGATTTAGAAGACATCCATCATAACACGGGCCTCTTACGAGTCAGTGCCCTGAAACAATGCAGGGTAGGGTCAACTTACCGAATTCCTTGCTCGAAGTCCTGACTGGGCGGCCCTTTTGAGCTCACACAGGAATCTGAAACGGATAAAAAAAACTGTTTAAATGTTTTATAATTAATTATATATTTAAGTTTTTGATAATCGCAAAGATATCGTAAAACAATAACCAACAAACCATGGCATTGATGCACGAAATTCAAGATGCTGCTTATAAGTTTACAGTGGTCCATGGAGTCATGACGTTGTGAATAGTTGCAATGCACTAAACAAGATGATACAATCGATTAAAATATGTACTATAGTAGAAACAACAAGTTTGTGAAATAAATTACATATTCACTATCACCATTACATTCGCCGTTATTTTAAAGTCATGTCGGTAAAATAAAATGTGTGTTGGGTTAGGAGATGGAGAGACTTGAAGTTGAAGTAATTCCCGATTTCACCAAACTTCAATTTTAAGTTTGAACTAAATATAATAAGTTCCCTTGCAGGAATAACTTCAACATCGACCTGGGAATCTTGTAACTTTCATAAGCTGTTGAAAGGGAGGAGAGAAGTGTGAATCGATGTGAATTCAGAAAATGCATTCAATTGTGGACGGGGTTAAATGATTCTCAAGATCTATATACATTTAATCCTCCTAGATCAGGATAGGCAAGCCGCAGCACAGACCAGTGACTGGTGTGATTCTCCTCTTGTGTTGTTGAATCAAAGAAATTAACTAGGAAGCTTCGCAAACGCTTTTTCAGGCGCGTTGTTGGATGAGCGTAATGATGGTGCATTGAGCTGCCATGTGTTCACGAGAAATAATTTTTCGATTGCGCTCAAATTTCACACGGATATATTAATTCATAAAATTGAAGTTCTGTGTAAAAATCATTACAATCGGATAAAGCATGTAGGTGTTATAAGTCAAAGAAATTTTTTTTAAATCGAAAAAACCCGTAAAATTGCGATTTTCATGAGAAATAATTTTTTGATTCTGCTCAAATTTTACATGAATGTATTAATTTCATAAAACTAAGGTTCAGTAAAGAAATCATCACAATCGGATAAAAAATGTATAGGTGTAATAAGTCAAAAACATGTTTTAAAAATGTTAAAAATCGTAAAATTGCAATTTTCACGAAAAATAATTTCTCGATGGCGCTCAAATTTCACACGAATATATGAATTTATAAAATTAAGGTTCTATTAAAAAATTACTACAATCGAATAAAGTATGTAGGTGTTAGAAGTCGAAGAAATTTTTAAAAAAATCGAAAAAAATCGTAAAATTGCGATTTTCATGAGAAATAAATTTTTGATTGCGCTCAAAAACGTGGCAGTTCTAAGTTCAAAGATTTCGAAGGCCTCCAGAAAATTTCATCGCAATCGGAGTATCGGTTTAGCCGGAATCGTGTTAACAAACACACAAAAATACAAAAAGAGAGGGAAAAAAAACATTCCGGATTTTTTTCTCCAGTGTAGTGAAATGGAATCTTCGCTTCGCTCATCCAAAAAGTACCAAGAATTAGTTATTTTTATTTGCGTTATCACCCATACGTGAGAATTTTTAAACATTCAGAGGCACGGGAGTACCCAGAAGAGGGAGCGAAGCTACGTCATCAAAATATCACCGAAGAAGATTACACATCGAAAAAAATTCGCAGTGCATTGGCATTTTTCGTGGAAGCGCCGAGCTCGTTCCGGGCTCCAAATTTTACAAGCTTTTCCATCGTGCCAAAGTTCCGAACATTACAATTGTTAGGTTTGGCATAACACTTTCTCATTCATTCATCTGAAGCGTCGTGCAGCCATGCAGACATTCATAGTGAGTGCATTCGGAATATATCACAACTCGTTGAATAATTCTCAAACGTTTGTGAAAAAATAGTACGCACTATGGTATGGTAAATGGTTAGGCCTAATTCGAGAATATTTGTGACCTTAATGGTTTTCCTGCTAAGAGATGCATTTTGTTTTTAAAGTTAGTAGCATGACGGGGGCTGCAGTTTGGGCATTCATGTCGGGCAAGCTACTTCAACTTTTGAGGTGGAGGGAAAGGGGGTTGATTTTATACAACAAGCACCTCCCCCTCTTTATTTATTCCTTTAGGTACGCCACTGTATTCACGGGTAAAGCACATCCGTTAGACAAGAAAACGATACGGCTTACGTATAGAACAAGTACGAAACAAAACAACCTGCATTCACGTCTCGTTTATTGGTTGTAGCTTTTTTCGTGATTTTTTCAATAAATTTGTAATCGAGTCTTTCACCTTCAAGTTCAATGTCATACGAAGTGAATCATGCGTGTAAGACGAACAAGTTACATTAGACAACAAACAAGGCAAGTGGAGTAGGCAGCTTTACCAGACCTCGAGCTCCGATGTCAGACCCCCCCCCCCCCCCCCCCCCGATACTCGTCGCAATTCCATCATCAGTGCGTTTATTGTTTGAGGATTTTAATTCGTTTTGTTTTGTTGAACGTGTCCTGATTGTTGGATGAGCCGGAGCCCCGTGTTGTTTGTTAGTGACCAGCCTGCGTGCAGGTGGCGGCGGTTCGGTGACCCCTACAAGGTCACTCAGGTCACAAAGATCAACAGGATTCATCTTCATCTCAGACCAAACAGCTCATCAATAAAAATATGTTTAGCATGATTGTTATTCTGGTGGGATATTGAAACGCAAAATAAAAATTCAGTCATCAACAATTATAAAATGGTTGTGATTTTTAAGAGAGATTTTCTTCATTTTAAAGTCAGATAAGTTGATGATGTATAATATATTGTCGTTTGCTTGGGAATAAGCAATGTATGCTGCCAACGCATGACGGCTATAGACGTTGTTTATACGAGTATTAACCTAATGGCCAGTCTACTGCATGCATAATGGATCAGTTCTAGTCTTCGAGACATAGAATAAGTCATAATCTAGTCATAAAGTCATCAAAACTTCATCCACTGTATTGTTTAATGTCGTCATGCGAAGTATCTATTGTATTTTACTGTACACGATTGTATCTTAAAAAGAACGCGTCTTATGCAGCCAACGCAACAAGGAGTCGGGAGTCATGCTATTTCACCAACAATCAACAAAACTCCTGCGTTTGTTTGATATATATTAAATTTAAAATAGCTGTTAGTTACACACAAAATTCGTGTGTTTGCAAGCCTAGAAAAGCACTCCTTGATGCAAATCGCGATTTGCTGTTCAAAAAGAGACGTAAGAAAGCAATGATGAAATCAACCTGTTCGTGTATTTGATTGGGGGTGGGGTGGGGAGAAGGGGAAGGAAAACCCTTTTCGGGGACTTTTGACTCACATTCCTATTTCTTGAAAATTTCAAATTATGCCAGTCAATGATTTTATTGTTGTTATATGTGTAAATCGTGAGGTGTTGGTTTGAGAACTGAGAACGTTTAATCTGAAGGAATTTTAATTGAAACTGATGTAATCATTCTAGCATAAAGAACAATCCGGCCGTCGTAAAACCACTCGCCTAATTTTTCCACAAAAAGTGTGATAGGATTTGGGTTTCTTTCTATGTGGATCTATACCGCACCAAGCATTGCACCACTAATATGAATATTGCATATTAAAATTAAAGAAAAGGTACCGGAAACTAGGTATACACTATGAAAGTAATACAAACTTAACCAGTACTTTAGATCGCGAATTCAATTTGGGTTCAGTAAATATAAATACCAGTATTGAAGATTTATGGTGGAATCAGTACACAATCGCATCTCACATCAATCATCATTATCACCACCACATTCATTCCCACGCAGGGGTATGCAGTTAGTTGTTGAAAGAAGTTTCCTGCATTAAAAGAGATGATGGCTGAAAGCGACTGCGAAATTAGTCAAATTAGGTGAGCTTTGGCTGTTGGCACGCACATTGCTTGACAAGATTTATGTTTGAGTGGCCGTTGACGTCTGGAAGAATCATCACATTCACATGGACTAGCACGCTCAAGCATTTCTTACCCAAGCATTTCTTACACAAGTAGTTTGTATAGCAGGGATTTCAGCTCTATGGGTTTTCAAGATCCAGTACCGGACTTTATGATGATTTATAGCTAATCTAATCGAATCTAATTATATGCAATACCAATCATATTGTTGTGGTAGGACTATGAATTCAACCCAGTGTCCAATTTATTTACATACCGGTATTGACAAATTGTCTTACACCTTAACTTATTATGTGACCACCAGTTCAACATCCAATCGCTGTGGTATTGAATCATACTAGGAAAACGCTTAAGTCCCGCCGCGTTGTTGGATGAGCGTAATTGGTGCATTGAGCTGCCATGTGTTATGCGGATTTTCTGTTGATCTGCTAAAAATTCATTACTATGTTGAAGATTTTTTTTAAATTAAATTATATTAAATACAAAATTAGCTTAAATTTAAATTTTTTGTAATATTGAAATTTTTATAAGAAATAATTATTCGATTGCGCACAAATTTTACACGAATATCTTAATTCATAAAATTAAGGTTCTGTGAAAAAATCATTACAATCGGATAAAGCATGTAGGTGTTATAAGCCGAAGAAATTTTAAAAATAAAAAAAGTCGTAAAATTGCGATTTTCGTAAAAAATAGTTTTTTGATAACGCTCAAATTTTACATGAATATATTATCAATTCATGAAATTAAGGTTCTGTGAAAAAATCATTACAATCGGACAAAGCATGTAGGTGTTGTAAGTCGAAGAAATTTTTAAAAATCGAAAAAAATCGTAAAATTGCGATTTTCATGAGAAATAATTTTCCGATTGTGCTCAAAAACGTGGCAGTTCTAAGTTCAGAGATTTTGAAGACCTCCATAAAATTAATCAATCAGAATCTTAAATCGTGTTAACAAACTGACAAAAATACAAAAATACAAAAAAAAACATTCCGGATTTTTTTCTCCAGTGTAGTGAAATGGAATCTTCGCTTCGCTCGCTACGCTCATCCAAAATTTTTGCATTTTAATTTGTGTTAAACAATGATTTTATTAATATGGGAACTCAAAATCTATTGGTGTGGTGTGGAACAGAGCCTAAATTAGATTAAAAATGTTCTGTAATTAAAAAAAAAAAAAAACAATTCTATATTTCTTGAGAACTTTTGGGCGGGGGTTTAATATCAAAGACCTCCATTGGTTATCATTATTCAAACAAGAACATTGTGGTTTAAAAGTTTTACTTCTGAATGTTGTTGATAATTTTTGTGGTTATTGTTTATTACTTTATTGTTATCCGGTTGGCATTTATATTTCTTTAAGAGGGAATGGGACACATTTGGCTGTTAGCAAATAGCTATTCGCTCGGCCAAGATGCATCCGACGTATATGAAACTTTGCAAAGTTGTCAATAAAGCATACATAGACAGCCCTGTGGTCATAGATTTTCCAAATTTTGACTTAATCAGTCATAAAAAAATCACGAATATGGTCAATTTTGGAGTTTTTAACAAAATCAAAATTCGTGAAAACTAATTTAATTTTTATAAATTATTTTAAAACAAAATTTAAAAATGTGTTACTGCAGAGTCCTATGATTCTACATTTGTGACATATGTTCAAAATTTCAGACACCTGTGGTGTCAGTTGGCCGAGCGAACAGCAATTATTTGCCTAAAACGCATGTCCTATACTCTCTTAAGTTTGTTCGGAGATATTCTCTTTTCAAACATCCACAGAAAAAATTTCATTAATAAATGTGTTGCGGAATAAAAATTAAAAATTAAAAATTAAACATTAAAGATCTAAGAATTTGTATATTTTTCTTTTCCATGGATATGCTGTGCGTGTGTCCCCAGGTACGGAGCATTATGCAATGCATTTATTTCCCGAGAGTGAGACCGAGATAAGCTCTTATTGGCAGAGCCAGAGAATGCTGCAATACCGCTTTCTTCTCACTCAAACAGTAGATAGCGTTGAGACTAGACATTTTTAAACATAAAACCGTTTTTTAAATATCACAAAGCTGCGATATCACACTTTATAATTCTCCATCAAATCTCGGTAGACAATTTTTAAACTTCCTTATAGCGAGTTTAACAAATATTTTCATAATGCAGTCTTTACCTCAGCTTATATAGCGTCCTAAACGTATTCTGCGAGTACAAAAGGTGTATCGGTGATAAGGCGAACAGAGAACCCACTGTACTCTGGGTGGTACAAAGAGAGGTATTGTTCCGTTCCACAAACACCTGCTTCTCTTCTCGCGGTATCTCGCGCGCGCCGAGATAACGCCGGGATTACGCTACAACAACTAGTATAACAGGTAGAGATGCGGTGTATGGTGCTGGAGCGTTGCACTAGCTTGCATGGCAGCACTGTACTTGCGAGATGCAACGAGGCACAAGTTTGAAATACTAAACAATTAAAAAAAAAAACGTTTTTCTGAGGTTTTTACGTCGACTGAAATCATACAAAACGATTTAATTTATCAAACGTTTGCATTGTTGGTTTTCCTAAAGTATTTTCTAATTCTAATGTTTTCTTGGATTGAGTCCTCTTTTAAAATAGGCATTGAAATCGGACATTCCCTTCACAACTACCCTAAAACTATTAACCTAGTTACTTGTTAGTGACCTAAAGAAGGCCATGAATATTGTTCTTGGACAGGTTTCTTTTTTTAAATGGTATTTCTGGGGATGAATTAAGATAACATTAAAAATAATGTCAATGGTTCAGCATTGAAATGTTCCACATCTTTAACTAGATAGAGGTTCGCTTTTATTATTTACAAAAACACAGTTCTGACATTTTTCGTCGGAAGGGTAGAACATATCTTTACAAAGAATTTCATCTTGTGTTTTTTCAGGCCCAACTCTCGGTCTAGGATTCAATATCAAACATTTTTATGTTTTTGAGAAAATCACCGGTCGACCCTTCAGGGTCTGGTAGTGATAGCAAAGCAACGCAACGCAACGCAACGCAAGCCATGTGAGTGTTGCATTATCTGGCTGTCAAGATGGGATGTGACAAGCGTGATACGTAGTCCCAGTCAAATGTTGCCGACGCCTTTGAAGTTGCCGCCGTGTCTTCCAGAGCACTCGAGCCGCGGAGACACTAGCCAAAGCACTTGAAGAGTGGAAGGGCTTTACGTGCCCTCGGCGAGGTGACACAATTATTACAACAAAATATTAGTGTATTGTTTATAATTTTAAAACTTTATGCGTTTATGTCTGTGTAAAAAATTGTTGAAGACGTTTTTAAACGTGCTCATTAGTTGAATGGTATCTTCAGAAACGGTTAGGGGCAAACCCCCAATTAGCAAAAAAATTATACAAAACTTATGACGGAGTTAAAAGGATAAAGGCACACAATCCTTTTGTATTGAACACCAATACAGTAGGATACACTTTCAAATGGGATAAATTTGCCATATTCTGTCTTCACATACGTGGTTTTATGTGTAATGAATGTTGTGGAAGTGGGACAGCAATGAGCATAAATGCAAAGACTTGGGATGTGAATGTGAGTGCAAGAGAAAGATAAAGAATGAGACGGAAGACTTTCTTATCATAATCTAAGGATTAAACTGCATATTGAAAAATTCCCTGTTGTGAGTTGTGGAACTCAAATGCAAAAACTTATAAATTAAATTAAATTTATTTATTATATATTTTATGATTCTGTTCTCCTAGATTAGCCTCCACAGTCAACGAACTAATTCATATACACCCTGACGCAAGTTACGTTTACTTATTATTTTTAAGTATAATTATTGTTACGTTTCAACCACCAGCATATTTGACGTGTTTTGTCTTGTTTCCAGGGAAGTTTTTTCTTGTGTGCAAATGAACTGCATTTTGCAACCTTATAGAGAAAACAAAAAAACGCAACACATGGGTTGCAGGCTTCTTCTGAAGTTCAAGGAGATATTTAATCCAGCAACATTTAGAATTAGAGAATGCAGTGTTGAAAACAGTTTGTGCCGCTGTTGTTGTTTGTGATATTTGATTACCTATAATGATAGGAAAATCATAATAACGTTAATACCTTCCAGAACACAAATGAATTTGCATTGTTAGTTTTAGTTTAAGACGGTTTAAGACTTATTTGAATTTGCAATTGCCTTGTTATTGTTTTATATTACCAACAGTGTTGGCTCAAACGCGAGACTATGTTGATTAGAGGGAGGTCCCGGGTTCGAAACCCGTCGAGACCGGTAACCCTGACTGAAGTTTTTCCCCGAGGCAATGTATTGAGTCCTCTAAAACGGCCCTCTGACATATCTCCACAATAATTATCCTAACTCCAATATACCTATGTAATATTATCATTATTACCTGCAGTGGGGCATGCGTGCCACCATGGGAAGGTTTTAAAATTGATTTTTTATAATACTAACATTGCCATTTTAGTATGAGTGTGATTAACAACGATACAAATTTCGTTCCATAACATTATGATTATTTTTCTATTTCAATGGAAGAGCGTAAGGTTTAAAGCCACACTATCGCATTGCATGCGTGTACTGTTTGGTACTCATACCAGTATGCAGTAAGTATACACCAGTCAGCTAACCGGTTGCCCGTGTGGTTCGAGCACCTACCATCTTCGGGTGCACCTACCGGTTATACCAGGTATTGTTTTTGTGGCGTGAGTTATCCGAGTCTTTGCCTATTCATCCATCCATCATCAAAGACACCAAGTTCAAAACCGTACGGTCACGATAGGGTTTTAATTAACTATATAACTAATTACTTTTCCAAGTCCTCGACGCTTGGGGTTCATCACACGGAGATCGATGGGGAGAAGAAGACGAATAAGAGAGAGAGAAAGAGGGAGTAATGTTTTCAACAGAAGTTTTTGTTTTAAGACGAGAGCGTTCGTTGGCAGTGACTAAAAAACAAGCTCGCGTCTTCCGGATGAGTTTTTATGCAGTTTAATGAACTTTCGTGAGTATTATTATGAGAGCTGGATGGAGTCGGAGGGGTTTCTTTCAATGGTGACGTAGAGGCCTAATAGGATATCCTTCTTCCAGAGCCCAGAGTCCAGTTTGAGTAGTCTGAAAGTGAAGGCAAGCAGCAAGAACACCAAGAAGAGAAAAATATAAACGCAAAATGCAGATGGTCGTCGAAATTCGAAAAACATCTGTGTTGTCGTTTTCTAGGTTTGTGGAAAGTCTTGAGGTTGACAGAATAGAACACAACACAACGTTGCACGCAAGACAGAATGGGATAATGGGCGATGAACGATAGATGGTCAATATTTACCCTCGGAGCTCAAACATGTCGATGTGCATTAGTATAGAAGAAAAAGAAAAAGCAGAATGTTTGAATTTGTCTGCGGGATGTATACTTACTTTACTATACATGCGATGCATCAACAACATATACTTGCATTGATGATTACGTTTAGAACCTATAATAACAGATGATGGTGCTGCGAAGAACTGTGGGTATAGGCCTACGGAACGTTACTAAGGGATTGAAAAGAAAAACACTGTTGTTGTTGCCCTCAAATTAATTATAATACCTGTTTAGATTACTTGCTCTTTTGTTCATTTTTCATGTTTTGGTTTTGGATCATTTGAAGACGAACACCTTAGAGTAAATCATTACACCAACAATAGATAATTACGAATAACCTCATGTCGTGCATGTTTTCTTTTATTTGCCTCTTGTGTTGGCGTGACTTCTTGATGCCCGGAGGAAGGCGGGACGCACTCTGAAATGAGCACATTTACTACACAAGGCTTCGTTGCTTGTTTCAAAGAATGGCTTCTGTTTTGTCCCCTTTAGCATGACTACTTAGTTATAGATCGCTCAAAACGATGCAGTGAACATTGCAAATAGACGCTCCCAAAACTCGATAAGTCATATACATTCTTTGTTTGGACAACCCATCTCCCAAACTTTCGGACGACGGACGTATTCACCCGAAGAGCGGCAAATTTGTGAATATAATGTTTTTGTGGGAAGCAATTCATGCCATTGTTCTCTGTTTATGCTACTGGGTATGTTGCGGATTGGACAATTGTGAAGGGATGTCCGATTCCGAGGGCTGACTCAATCCCTTGCATGAAAAAGCTCGGAAAAAATCTTCAGTCAGGTTTGTCGGTCTCGACGAGATTTGAACCCGGGACCTCCCGAATTAGAGTCGCCAAAACAGTCGGTGGCCAATTTGTGTGGAGGTTTCGTTCGAAGAAAAAAATATATTTTAGTGGCTAATGTAATTGAAACTTTTAAACTATATTTGGATGAGCGAAGCGAAGATTCCATTTCACTACACTGGAGAAAAAAATCCGGGATGTTTTTCTTCTTTTCTTCTTTTTTTTCTGTTTGTATTTTTGTGTGTCTGTTAGCACGATTCCGGCAAAACCGATACTCCAATTGCGATGAAATTTTATGGGGACCTTCGAAATCTCTGAACTTAGAACTGCCACGTTTTTGAGCGCAATCAAAAATTATTTCTCATGAAAATCGCAATTTTACGATTTTTTTCGATTTTTAAGAAATTTCTTTGACTTATAACACCTACATGCTTTATCCGATTGTAATGATTTTTTCACAGAATCTTTATTTTATGAATAAATATATTTGTGTAAAATTTGAGCGTAATCAAAAAATTATTTCTTATGAAAATCGCAATTTTACGTTTTTTTCCTTTTTTAAAACAGTTCTTTGACTAATAACACCGACATGCTTTATCCTATTGTAATGATTTTTTTACAGAACCTTAATTTTATGAATTAATATATTCGTGTCAAATTTGAGCGCAACCGAATAATTATTTCTTATGAAAATTGCAATTTTTCGATTGTTTTCTTTTTTGAAATTACAATTAATAAAAAATTTTAAAATTTAAGTTAATTTTTTATTTTATTTAATTTAATTTAATAAAAAAATTTGACTTAGTAATGATTTTTTCACAGAACAACAGAAAATCCGCATAACACATGGCAGCTCAATGCACCAATTACGCTCATCCAACAACGCGGCGGGACTTAAGCGTTTTCTTAGTGGTATAAAAATTGAAACACGTTTGAACTGGGTTTCACTCTATACATTTACACTACTGGCACACAAGTGCTAAAGGCGCTTATCTAGGTCTAGGAGATACGCTTCGTCATGTTCTCTTGTCGTCTTTTGTTGTAATGTTGATCTGAACTTGTAATTCTGTAATCACTGTGTCAGGCTACAGAGGGCCACACGTGCCCTGCATTAGCCTGCCAGCCCTATGGGCAGGTAAAATTCGTTAAAATATATAAATAATTCGAGACCCACGACCAATCCCAATCCCCAAACAGACTGATTGACTTCTGCATTTACATCCAATGCGCTAGGATGAAAATATAAAATAAATGTAGCCTATATTTGACTTTTTTTACATCTTTATCGAAGTCAATGCTGAACACGCACGACGGTTGTTTTTTTCCAAGAAATAATTATCAACCCGTGCGTAAAAATGAGTCGTTTTTGTTCGTTTCAATAAACAAAATGTTTTCGTCTTATTGGGATTGAGAAATTATATGTTATTACGAAGTAAATTAGTCTAGTAAAAACTATTTGAAAAATATCCTTTCACAAATTTGTAGACATTACTTGGTTGGTTATATTATACTCACAAACATCAAGGACAATAATAATATAAAGGATTGGAAATAACAGAATATGTTTGTCCTAATTAACGGACCAGTCGCCATTCCAAATCATTATTGGTTAATGATATTTCAGAAAAACTATGACAACATGGCCTCCACTTTCGTCCAATTAGGCCTCCTTGTACGGTGTATCGCGTACCGGCTTGCGATGGTGGCATGGAGTGATGATTGGATTGCACGGTTATCGGAAGAACGGGAGTACGCTGGAGGATACCAAAGAGAATGTCTCGTATTCGATGCCCACCACCGGCTATCCTGACCGAAAGTTTGTCCGAGGTTTTCCTCAGTCGTTGATGCGATTGTAAGGGAACTGTTTTATCGCAAAACTAAAGGCAAATTACCATCTGACCAAAAGAGGATTTTAGTAGATACAAATTTGGCCAAAATGACCTTGAAAGAGAAAACTTTTGGATTAAAAACAGGATTTTAGTAGATAAAAAGTTGGTCGTTGTGATGCTTTAAAACGCACAGATTTTCACCAAAATGATGAATTTATTTCCGGGGGGAAAGCACCCCATCTTAGCCTTCGGTGCATCTATGAATTAATTGATTGAATCCCCCTTTATGAATTCCTGGATACGCCACTGGACTTCTGACCGCTGCTGAAAGGTTGACTTGTGCACATTAGTACTTTTATTTGACGTTTTGGCCTCTAAATTCGTCATCGGCATCGTCTACGCAGTTTGGTGCAATGCAAGCCTTGCATCATTGTCTGAAGTGAATAGATAAAACAAACCTTGAAAGCAGCGTCCCTAAAATCACCTTGTTTAGCCGCCCCTATATTAATCTAATGACCTCTCATTCAGACACGCATACATTTAACTAATTTCAACCCTCAGACTATGAATTGTAGATGTTTTCTTGCATTAACCTTGCAGCCTCCAGCTGGTCATTAGGCCTGTGAAACCTAAGACGGGCTTGGATCTAAAGCTCTTTTTATATTGGGGTACGTTAACGTCCCACTGACGTCCACCCCCTCTAAGTACTAACTGCCTTTCATCACGTTTCTACATCCGGTATTTAAAATAACAATCGTCTCTATAAATTAATTTATTTAGCATTATCTATTCTAGGCACTATAAACCCATAACGCAACGCTCCAAAAGTCGGGAATGAAATTCCAACTGCAAAGTATACCACCAAAGAGCAGAATTCAAATTCTTCTTGTGCCAGATCTAAACATACAATACGGATCACACGAATACATTATACATTATGTTCCACTTCCTGTGAATGTGATGCGATTTTATTTTTAACATGGATGGAAAGCGTTGAAGATTTTATAGTTATTTTCTAGCCACCTTTTCTGTGAGTCTGAGGAGAGAATTTGGCTATTAACTTCCAAACAACTTCTCACAAAATTTGATTTCGTGTTTACTGTACTCTAGAAACTGTAGTGACTATAATCCTAGGGGCCTGATTCCGGGGGTAAAACTATATTAATGGACAATACCTAGAACGGGTTAACTTCCAAGGATACCGAAATGAACAAGAAAACAAACTAACCTAATCATCGTTCGTTCACTTGCACTAATGTGAAAGTTTATACTCCTGTCTGTCTCGTTCGTTCGCTTTAGTGTAACACTCAATGCTTACATCGGCACTGTGAGTGGGGGAGGTTTTGAATTAGGAGTATCGGGGTGTCGGAATCAGGAGTCGAGGGTACCAAGGTACCACGGCGTGTGGGTTTGCACTTGGAATAAACGGACTCTAGACAAAAAGATATACGTACAGTATAAAAAGGATTCGTACATATTTTATCATCTACCCTATCAATCAATGATGAGAAACATGACTGCCAGCCGAGCCTCCTCCAGCCTGCGCCAGTGTAAGAACCGCCGGTAGCTTGAGAACAGGTCCGAGAGCGCTGCCCGGTAGCTGGGAGTAACGCGGAGGCAGCCAGCGATTACGTGCTGTGTCAATCCGAGGAGGGAGGGGAGATGAAATATGGTCCAGGTAGAGAGAGCAAGGTTTCCATCAGAGATCCTGCAACTGCGCTAGTCCAAGTCATTTGTCTACACGGGCTTCCAACTTGATGATGGTCTCTCCTCTTGGTTGGTTTCGTATGTCTTGGAGTAGTCATTAGTTCAACTTTTCCTCGTCTGTGATCACCGAGATTGCCTCCCTTTCTTCATTATCCCTGCACCATTCCCTTTCCGTCCAAATTTTGTATTTACAATAACCGACATATGCAGCGCATACGTAGGAATTCTCTAGATTGATTCGGGGGCCCCGTTTCGATACCCGCCACCAGCAATCATGACGAAAACTTTTTTGTAAAGGGTTTCTTCTTTCAAGGCTTTCTGCGAATGAAAGGGTTTGAGTCATCAAAATTCCCTTCACAACTACCGATTTCCAAAATACCTAGCTACACCAGCTAGAAGGGCATGCAATTGTCCCTCGGCAGGTTTCAAATTTATTCTCAACCTAGGCAAAGCAGTAACTTCCTGCCTGTCGACGACTGCAGTCTCGACTCTTGGAGTCAGAAGTCCAGGTACATTCGTTATCGTTATGACAACAATTTCGAGACAAAAATGTGACTACGTTATCAGTAATAACACCAGCACCAACACAAACACTAACACTACAAAAACCAAAACAAACCAATCAACATACAAGCTTAAAATTTGGAAATGCTACAGTGCTTATATCTGACGGTTCACTTATCAAATGTCTGCATGGTCTGGTACCGTTCTACAAGAGTGCCCAAGCTATGAGTTTGTCTTCTTGTTGACAGTGTTGGTGAACGGCCACAATGTATTATTATTTATTTATCCCAAAACAGTTTATCATGTAATGAAATCATAAATTATATCACATTGATGTTGTCAACTTTTCAGAAATGGAATTCAGGGGAGCCGGTCCCGAATGCCAATTCCCCTAAGCCCAACGACCTTTTTTTTTTCCCCTAACACCAACATCATACCTGTCGATGAAGAACATGCTACATGGAGTGAAAGAGGGGGCGTTGTTGGCGTTAGGGGAATTTCTGCATTCCCCTAACGCCAACAGCGTGTTGTGATTTAAACCAGGGGGCGTTGGGTCTTAGGGGAAATTTTCATTTTCCCCTTACCCAACAGCGTGGTATTAAAATCAAGGTGTATTTGGGGGGGGGGAATTTCCCTTTGTTCCCCTTACGCCCTACAAAGTAGTTGTACTAGGGAAAACGAAAAAGTCGTTGTTAGAGAGTGAGTGAGTATTTTGTTAAAGTCCCCGGGAACTTTCCTTTTTTTCCCCCCTCCCTTGGGCCCTCCCCCCATCATAGGCTACAGGGGAAAGATTAAGCCAAAAACTATGCCCTAAACTTAAAACCATATTTTTTATATGAAATTTTAAAATCAAATTTGAGGCATTCCAGAGCATCTTACCGATATTTGAAAGTCAAGGGAAAAGGCAAAAATTTGGTGGATGAAAGATGTTTGAATAAAAAAGGGAAAAAATAACTTTTTTTCGGGGGGAAAAAAAGCTCTTTTTTGGCCATTTATTATGAAAATTTTGGGCATTACGGAAAGAATTTTTTGGATGAAAATATTTAATTTTTAGCTATGATTTTTTTTTGTTTTCAACACATCTTTGTTTTTGGGACTGGTATAAGGGGAAATAAATTTTTCTAAAATAAGTTCGAGGTAAAATTTTTTTTTTGTCACATGGTACAAAAAAATAGTTTTGAACCGGAACACAAAAAAAAAATCGTCATCAAAATTTATTTCATAAAAATTAGTTTCCCTTGTACTCAGCCAGAGACAAAGGTGTTTTGAAGCAATAAAAAAAAAATCATAGCAAAAATTAATTTTGCATTTAAAAATTCTTTTCCGTAATGCCCCCAAATTTGCATTTTTTTGCAAAATAGAGCTTTTTCCCGCCCAAAAAAAGTTTTTTTTTCTCTTTTTTTTATTCAAGTTCATTTTTCCCCCAACCCAACTTTACCCATTTTTTTGACTTCAAAATATCGGTAAGAGTGTCGGGGAAACCCTTAAATGCAAATGTTCCCGCGTACTCAACACATGTCTTTCACTCGTCTAAAACGACTTTGGGTTTCCCTACCCGAGTTGGCAAACCCCCTTATAGCCGAAATGTGGGAGACGGGGTTTCAATAGTCGGAAAGTTTTTGAAATTTTCGTATTGAATTTTTTAAAATTTAACATTTTTTAAAAATGTATAAACGCAGTGTAGTCCATCACTGTGACAATATATGGAAAACATAGCCAGTACGAAATACGTGAAAATATTGCAAGGTTTACTCAATTACGAGCGGAATTTGGGGGCCCTTGAGTCAAACTTTAAATTTAAACCTTGGGACACGGCATTCACAGCCAGGTAAATAAAAACAAAAAAATTATTTCAAAATGAAAACCATTGTCGTTAAAATAATTCCTATACTTTTCAACGTTTTTTTCATTTTTTTATTTTTGCAGGTTTAAATCGAACAGATTGTGCTCTTTTTGTGGCAGTTCTCAGTTACCTGGTACGGATGTCTGTTAAAATTTCAGCTCAGCATTTGGCCGTTCGGCCGTATGCCCCGGCAGAAGACAGACTTTTAACATTTAACAAAATTTAATCAGACCAAGGACCGATCGGTAGCGTTGTAGACTCGTTCGCGCGCTCACCGTCAATTAGTCCTATGTCATGTTCAGTGTTGATAATTTAGAGCACCCACATAGACAGATATTATTCAAAAAAAAATTTGCAACGTGTTCGAGTTTGGTTTTATTTTTTTAATACTTTCTAAAAAAAAAATACTAGTTTATTTTTTTTATAAATTTAAAATTTATACACCCAAAACATAACGTTGTCTTTCAGTCTGGTTACTTGTAAGTTTTCTTCTTTAAAAAGTATAATAGAAAAAGTGCTCTTTACAAAAGCGTAGTAGGAAATTTGAATGAAAAAGTCAATTTATTTTGCCCTCCCCCCCTTTTTTAAATAATGCTAGTCAAATTAAAAACCAAAAATTTAACTCTTTCTATCGGGGTTTTTTCAGTTTGCAAAAAAACTTTTTAAAGAGTTTTGGGAAGTTTAAAAAATTTAAAGGTTTTCTTTTCTCGTGGGGACACACCGGGGACATCAGAAGACGCCCCGTCCAAGTGTTAAAAATCTTGGGTGTAAAAATTTTATAAAAATATGCATATAATTATAAACTAAGCCGCCGCAAACGTTTTTTTTAGTCGCTTTGAGGATGAGTTTTTTTTTTGTTAGTTTTAGTTTGGTAGGCCCCTTTTTTCCTTTACAAGTCCTTTTTGAATCCCTTTCGGGTGATTGTGCAAGTTTCTATTGTTATTTTAATTGATATTATAAACCAAAAAAAACTTATAAAAACCTTTATTCAGGATTTGGTTTAACATTTCAATTTTTTTTCTTTCAAAAAGCAACACATCACCATTACCAAATGTCCATGTAAAACATGAAGTCTTTTAGCCCCCCCCGTTTGGTAGAATGGGCCCAAAGGGCACGAAAAATCGCACAAAAAAACCCCAAAAAAAAAAATCGTAAAATACGTTTTTTTTAGGGAAAAAATATTTCTTTGATTGTACCCAAAAACTGGGGGGGTCAAAGTTTAGGTTTTTGGAGGCCCCTCAATTTTTCAAAAAAAGTTTCGCATATGCCGTTTGCCCAGTAGCGTGCGCACAAACAGCAGAAAAAAAAAAAAAAAAAAAAAAAAAAAAATGGAGCAAATTTTGAGAGGTCAGTGAAATTGAATTTTCGCTTCCCCATCCAATTATTTAGGACCCACCCGAATCTCATATGGGGGCATGCCTTCTTTTGTGAACATAGTAAATAATAGGAAAAACCCCTAGTAGCGGTTGGGGGAGCGTAATTGGGGCATGAGCTGCCAGGAAGCGGATTTTCTGTTTTTCTTGAAAAAAAAATTTACTAAGTGAAGTTTTTTTTAAAATTAAATTAAATTAAATAAAAAAAAAACTTAGTCAAATTTTTTTTTTATAATCGTACAAATTTAAAAAAAAAAAAAAACAAAAAAATTCGATTTATAAGAAAAATTTTCGTTGCGCTCAAATTTACACGAATAATAAATTCAAAAAATTAAAAGGTTCTGTGAAAAAAATCTTACAATAGGATAAAGCATGTAGGTGTTATAAGTCAAAAAATTTAATTAAAAAAGAAAAAAAAACGTAAAATTGCGATTTTCACGAGAAATAGTCTTTTTTTTTTATCTTTTTTTAAACCCCAGAGAGTAAACACCAACTTGGCGTAACAAGGCAACATAACCCATTAAAATTACAAAAAATATTCAGTAAAAAATTTTCAGCTAGCAATGACAGAAAAATGTTTAAAAAAATAGCAAGTTACAACAGAATTAACAACAACAAAAAAAAAAAAAATTAAACATTTCAGACTATATTTTTACTTTATATCCCTGATTCAGAAAAGCCCCTTTGGGGCAAGATCAGAATGGAATGAGCCCTAGCTGGACATTAAAACATGATACAGGCGCAACCCCTAGAACAGTGGAGCTTTTGCAGTCGTATATGAGAATGGAATTTCTATTAGGCAAAAAAAATTATAAAAACCCGTGAGCTGCTACCGGGTTACCCAATCCCTTTTAAATAAAAAAAAAAAAATAGTTTTCGTTTGAGCTAAAATTCACACGAATCCCTAAATACATAAAAATTAAGGATCTGTGAAAAAAAATCTTTAAAAAATCAAATAAAGATGTGGGTGTTATAAGCAAAATTTTTTTTTTAAATCGAAAAAAAATCGAAAAATTGAAATTTTTAAATGAAAATAATTGTTCGATTGCGCTAAAAAACGTGTCAGTTTAAGTTCAGAGTTTTCGAAGGTCCCCCAAAAAATTTATCGTAATTGGAGATGGGTTTAGCCGGAATCGTGAAAACAAACACACAATAATACAAACAGAAAAAAAAAAGAAAGAAAAACATTCCGGATTTTTCTCCAGGTAGTGAAATGGAATTTTCGTTTCGCCGCTAGCCACCAATAAATAGTTTTTTTTTTTAAGTCACCAAAATGGAGTGTGCAAAACTAAAAAAACTAAATCAAAAATAGTTTGGGCATTTAAAAATTCTGCGTACCCCACATTTTGGAAAAACATGTTTTTCAGCCTAAAAATTTGGGGACTTTTTTAAAAAAGGTTTAAAAGTGATAATCCGCCCCAAGCATGCACGAATAAGCAAAAAACAAAAATTTCGAGCCCCGCGACGCAAAAGTTTTTAAATTCTTTTTTTTCCCTTTCTATAAAACTCAGTTCGTAAAAAAAACGTTTTTAAAGTTATATTCTTAATATTGATAGGTATTATATGGGGGTGAAGCTCCCTATGCACCATTTTTTTCAATCCTGCCGTCTGTGCGATGTCACGTCTCACGATAAAACCAAACACCAAACCCCAAAAATGACATGCGTTTTTTTGTTTTGTTTTTGAACAAAAGGAAGATCCCTACAGAAACAGTTTGTTTTAACCTAAAATTTTTTTTTTTTTTTAATTTCAGATTTTATTTAGCTAAAGCTTTTTTTTACATGAAATTTTCAATAGTAATAGAAAATTAAATACAATTTTTTTTAAACTGCGGTAAAAACCTGACATAAAAATACCCGGCACCTCCCCCAACAATTAGATTGAATGCTTGAGAAAAGTATTGGTTTGTTTGTATTTGGATCTTTTGGGCGATCTTTAAAAAAAAAACATGGCAAAATTTTCCCTAGCCGTTTTTTGTTTTTCTTTTTGTTTAACCGATAAGAAAAAAATGCAATTATTTTACAATTTAATTTTTTACTAGGAAAACGTAAAGTCCCCCCGCGTTTATGGATGAGCTTTTTTTAAAATTTTTTGTTTGGTGGGAACTTTACTTTTGCAAAATGCTTTGTTTTGCTGCCTACTCATTGTAGTTGATTTTTTTTAAGTTTTTATTGTTTTTGTCAATTGGTATTATTTTCCGTAAAAAAAATTATATTTAAAGTTCATTTCTATGGAATTGGCTGCTTTTTTAACTTTTTTTTTAAAAAGGTATAATCACTATTACCTTAATGTCCATTTTAAATATAACGTTGTTTGCCCCCCCCGTTTATCAAAGTTGGCCCAAAAAGGGAGAAAAAAACGTACAAAAAATAAAAAAAAAAATTTTAAAACCTTTATTTTATAGATTTGGCTAATTTTTTTTAACTTTTTTTTTTAGAAAGCAAAACATCACTATTACCTTTAAAGTCCAGTGAAATATGAACGTTGTAGCCTTACCCGTTTTGGGCAGAATCGGGCCAAATGTCACGAAAATTCGCATAAAAATCGAAAAAAATCGTTTAAAAAACGATATTCATGAGAAATATTTCTTCGATTGTAGCCAAAAACGAGCAAGTCTAAGTCGAGATTTAAAAGTCCCCCCAATTTTCATCAAGATCGAATCTCCCGTTTGCCCGGAAAAGAGCAAAAAAAACAAACAAAAAAAAAAAAAAACCCGAGCTAAATTTTTTGGGGGGTCGGTGAAATTTAATTTCGCTTTGCTATCCCAAATTAAAAAAGCATAATCGAAAAAAAAAATAGGACTTTTTCGAAAAAATTTTTTTCGCTTATAGTTCAAGCAAAATTCCATAATTTTCAAATTTGGACATTTTTTACCAAGTGAGAATGTTATTATTTCTAGGAAAACGTAAAGCCCCCCGCGTGTGGATGAGCTTTTTTTTTAAAAATTTTTAGTTGCGGGGTATCTTTCTTTTTGGGGGAGTGCTTTGTTTTTTTGCCGACGCTTGTAGGGGATTTTTGTCAAGTTTTATGTTTTTTGTTAATTTGTTTTATTTAACATAAAAAATTAAATTAAAAACATTTTCTATGGTTGGCTAACTTTTTTAACATTTCTTTCAAAAAGGGACAATCACCATAACCCAAAGTCCATGTTTTAAAATGAACGTTGAGCCCCACCCGTTTGGTCAGAATGGGCCCAAATGGCCCGAAAAAAATCGCACAAAAAGTCAAAAAAGTATATTAAAAAACTTTTTTTCTCTCGATTTGGCTAACTTTTTAACTTTTTCTTTCAGAAAGCAATACACACCAAAAATTTTGTCCATGGAAAAGAACGTTGTAGCCCACCCGTTTGATCAGAATGGGCCCCAAAAGGCAGAAAAATCGCACAAAAATTTTAAAAAACGTATATTAAAAAGCTTATTTCTCTCGATTTGGGGTAACTTTTTAATTTTTTCTTTCAGAAAGCAAAAAAACATCACCCAAAACCCAATGTCAGTGAAAAATGAACGTTGTGCCCCACCCGTTTGATCAGAATTGGCCCAAAGGCACAAAAAAATCCACAAAAATCGAAAAAAAAACGAAAAATACGAATTTATGAGAAACATTTTTTCCATTGTACCAAAAAAGTGGCAGTCTAAGTTCAGAGAAAACGAAGGTCGTTTTCAAAATTTTATCAAAATCGCATTGCCGTTGCCCGGGAGAGAGCGAAAAAGACGAAAAACCCAAAAAAAAAACAAAAAATAAAAAATAAAAAAAAAAAAAAAACACCCGAGCTAAATTTTTTGGGGGGTCGGTGAAATTTAAGTCTTCGCTTTGCTCAACAAAAAATACTAAATAAAAACTATAATACATTCCCTTGGGAGGCAAAGATATTTCCCTCAAGTACATCCCTTTAAAATGGAAAGAGTGTTCAATGATTTGGGTTTTTATGGGTGGTTATCTGGAAGAAGTATTCAATTAAAACAAAAAAAATTCAAAAAAGTTTAAGTTTTTTTAAGGGGACCGGAGTTTGTATTTACGTATGAAAAAAAAGGGACATTAAAAAAAAACCATACCCAAATAGAGTTTTTTTTTCCCCTGTTTTAGAAATTTTAAATTGTTTACACTTACCCTCTTTCATCCCCCAGAATGTGTTGGGAAAAATATTTATTTGGGGAAACGAAGCGAAAACTTTAATTTTACTTTTTGTTGTTTTTTTTTTTTACTTTCGAACCCAAAAAAATAGCTCGGGGTTTTGTTTTTGTTAGTTTTTTTTATGGTTGCACTCTACGGGCAAAAGGCATATGCGATTTTTGTGGAAATTTAAGGGGGCCTTCGAAAACTCTGAAAATTAAAGTGTATTGTTTTTGGGTACAAACGAAGAAAATTTCTATCAATATCGTACTTTTTCGATTTTTTTTTGATTTTTTTAGTGTGAATTTTCGTGTATTGGCAAACGGCTATCTGTATTGATGAAACTTTATAGGGAAAGTTTAAAAATCAGAAATCTATATTTTTTGATTTTGAGACATTTGAAAAAATTTCATAGAAATTTCTTTTTCGATTTTTCTCGGTTTTTAAAACGTATTTCGTGATATTTTGGGCCCATTTTTGGCCCAAAAGGGGGGGGCTACAACTTCTATTTTTCATTGACTAAAAAAATTTTGGTGATGTAGTGCCCCCCTAAATAAAAGTTTAAAAAGTTGGGCAAAATTCATAGAAATAAAGGTTTAAATAAGCCTTTACAGGGTTTAAAGAACATGTAATATCAAGAACTATAGCAAAAATAAAAGAATTCCACATAAAAAGTAATCATTTGGGCAGAAAATTCTTAAAAAAAACATCCATCAAAGCGACTGAAAAAAGCGTTCGCGAAGCGGCCTGTTGTAATAAATTTATCTATGTAGTTAGTGTAATTTTTAAAAAAATTTTAACACTGGTTGAATTATTTTAATTTAAAAATAACACAAAAATTTTATTTGAAAGGGGCAAAGTTTTAAGACTCAATAATCTACATGCTCTAAAATTTTAAGGGCATTTTTAAAGTTAGTTCCCGAGAAAAATGTACTTTTTATTAAAAAATGAGTTTTGAGAAACCTACCCAAAATCCGCAAAATTACAGTTTGTGCATTTACCCCATAGTTTAACATAATCTCTACTTAAAAAAAATAAACTCCCCCCCAAATTTTTTCCACTTTTTTTTATTTTTAAATTTAAAAAGTACTTTCAACACAAAATAAATTGAATTGAATTTTAAATTTTATTTTTAAATTTAATAATTCTTTCCCGATAACCCCCCATGAAAAAAAAAATTTTTAAACACTTTTCCCAAATTTTTAAAGGATGAACTTGGGGGGAAATATCGTTTTCCTCCAACGGAAAAGTAATTCTTTTATTTTTTTTACCCCCATTCAAATTTTTCGCGGGAAGGTTGACAAAAATCACATTGTGGTGGGGGACGAAAAAAACATTAGAAATTAGGTTTATTGGGTCGAAAAAGCTTGAAAAATATGATATTTTTGATAATTGTAATAATTACAAGTATAGAATACGATAGTACTAATCCCAAATTTTTAAAGGGGTGATAGAGGGCACTAGGGGGAAAATCGTTTGCCCCCCAACGGGAAAAATTCTTTTATTTTTATCTACCCACCTGCCAAATTCACGTTTGGGACTACTAAACAGGTTTGTCACTAAAATATAATTTTTAGGGTTTGGGGGGGAAAAAATGTTTTTTGTATGAAGATTTGTAGATGGAATAAACACGAACATAATTTTAATCAGCTTGAAATATTCAAAATTTATTTAAAAAACCTTCGTTTTTCCAAAGTTTAGGGTGGTGAGAACAATAGGGGGGAAAAAAATCGTTTTCCTCCGGCGGATTTTATTTTTTGGTTATTTTGTACCACTGCCAAATTTTTAGCTGTAACTCACTAGGGCCCACTGGTGAATGCTGGGGGAAAACAAGGTTTAAAAAAAATATAAACTATTAGGGGTGGGGGTTGAAAAAAATGTGATTTTGGGAAAAGAGAATAGGTGATTGGGTTTTAAAAACATTAATACACAATTTTTTAAAAACTAATTTTAAAAAAAATTTTTTTGGGTTAGAGCTATAAAAATTCTAATTTTTTGGGGGGATTTAGGGGGTGTTGGGGGGAGAATCGCTTTCCCCCCGGCGGATTTTTTTAAATTTTGATTTTTATCTACCCCCATGCAAAATTTCCGTGGATCCGGATTTGCAAAATTTAGTGTTTTTCCCCTTTTTGCAGCTTCACACTAGGTTTAAATACCCATACGTTGGGTGTTAAAGGGAATTCGAAAATTCCGTAACACCCAAAAACGATAGGTCTAAATACCCCTACGGTGTTTGGGGTTAGGGGAATCAGAAATTCCCGTAACACCAACAACGCCCCTTTGTTTAAATACCCTTCGGGGTTTTTTTTAGGGGAATTAGGTAAAAAAGGGGGGGCCCCCTTTAGTGGTGTTTTGGGGTTTAAAAATGGGGGGGGTGGGGAGGGGAATTGGGAGCGGGGGGAATTTGGTTTAAAACCTTTTGGGTTGGGAAAGGGGGGGGGGGGGGGGGGGCGGGGGGTTTTTGGATTTTTTTGGGGGGGGGGGGGCCGTTGGGGGGCGGAAAAAATCATTTTTTGGAATGAGGAAAAAAGGAATTTTTCATTTGTGTTGGGGGTGGAAAGTTGGTTGGACGGAAGGGGGGGAATTTTGCTCACAACAAGCCCAAAAGCATCTCCCAAAGTAAAATTTTTGAAAAAAAGGGGAACAAACATTGTTAGGGGGGAGGGGGCAAAGTTTAATCCCTGAATGGGGAAAACCGCCCATCAGACGAAACAAAATAGGGTCCCGTAAAACAGATGGTTGGAATGAAAAAAAACCTTTTTAAAGGGAATAGTAAACAAAGTGAATATTAAACTTTAACAAAAAATTAGAGGATCGAGAAAATTTTTGAATGTAAAATGCTTTATTACAAGCAAAAAACCGGGATATTTAGGGTGTTCCTTTTTATTAGGGGGAAAATAAAACTAATAATTCAGAAGAAAACTTGGGCCCTATACATTTTACTGCTAAAAAGTTTTTAAATTTCAATAACCTTAAAAATTAACCCTTAAAACTTAGGGGGGGATTAATATTTTTAAAAACTCGAATGTAGGCGTCATTAAACAATTTTATAAATCGATTTTTTTCTGGGCCGCAATTTATAAACAAAATTCCAAAAAAGTTTCCATAAATAATCATTTGACTTTACACCATTCGTATTCTTGGTAGTGTCCACTGCCGGGCCTGAGAGTATGCAATCACGCGCGGTAATTGACACTTGTTGAATTTATAAGTTGAAATAAAACCCTTACGACCCGTGCAATGATCGATTGCTCTGTACGGTATTTTAATTGTTTTGATAGGTACATATTTTATTAGTCTGTAGCTAATAGAAATCTATCGTGTGTCGATATAATTTATATACGATCCGGTAAGCAAGTAGCTTTTTCTTCGCTTCATCTGGGATTGATTAATTGCTCGATCGATTCAAGCCTAGTCAGCATTCAAGGTCTATGGCGCTCAACTCCATACTGTTGAAATAAAACTAAATAAAATAAACTCAATGTAATAGTCTTTGATTTATATCAATATTATATCATGTTTAGTCCTTGATATACAAACGGTGACTTCAAAACCCCCCAAGCGACGAAGCACATCATTATATATAATGGAATACTATGTCCAGTACCCTGGCAATCAAATTTGTAGTTGTATTTCTCCTTTTTTTTTTTAATTGGTGCGTTTATATACCCCGAATACAAATTTATTTACTTTTTTAATTTTTAGATTTGTCACAAGTTTCTTATCTTTAGTCATCAAGTTGACTTGTGTTGTGCCGTTGGCTGACTATTAGGCGCGAAATCTAGGTCAAGAATAACTAAATCGTAAAGTAGGCGACATATTGAAACATTAAACTCCAGTGTGATTTATTGGATGAGCGTAGCGAAGACTTCAATTTCACTGACCCATCAAAAAATTTAGCTCCAATGTTTTTTTTTGTTTGTTTGTTTTTCTGTCTGTTTGTTCGCACGATTCCGGGCAAACGGCACATGCGATCTTGATGAAAATTTTAAAGGACCTTCAAAATCTCTGAACTTAGACTTGCCACGTTTTTGGGTTCAATCGAAGAAATATTTCTCATGAATATCGTACTTAAACGATTTTTTTTTCGATTTTTAGCGCGATATTTTCGAGACATTTGGGCAAATTCTGACCAAACGGGTGAGGCTACAACGTTAATATTTCACATGGACATTAAGGTTATGGTGTTGTATAGCTTTTTGAAAGAAAAAGTTAGCCAGAATCCATAGAATAAAGGTTTTAATATGAGGTTTTTGAGGTTTATAATAACAATTAACAAGTAACAATAGAAACTTGACAACAATCACCTACAATGCATTTAAAAAGCACTTGCAAAGGAAAAGTGGTCCTACGCAAACTAAAAACTTACAAAAAAGCTCATCCATCAACGCGGCGGGACTTTAGCGTTTTCCTAGTTTAAATATCCATGAAGCATTAGCCATAATTAGTTAATATCTAACCAACTAACCCTAATTTCAACCATTGATATACATATTGTTTTAAAGATTTAATGTATTTCTATCGAACCCTAGGGTGGAGTGGGTGGGGGGGGGGGGGAGGGGGAGATAACAAGGTTATATAAAAGGTTTTTACCTTCACATCACATTCAATACACATTTACTAAAACCTGTAAACAAATCTATGAGGATCATGGGTTCTTCCGCATACGACAAATACATTTTTTGTGACAAATAGGTAGTTGGGTATTGCAGAATGACATATAGGCCTACGCGCCTAAGAGTTGTAACACTTCTGAAGATGATAAGCATATTCCAATACTATTGGCAGCTAGCCAGGCAGAGCACTCTTCACGATGGGTGATGATGCATGGAAGGCTCGTAGTCGTGGTGTGGTACTACAAATTTGAAAATTTTAGGATTTTTGCACGGTACTTTTGCGGGTAGGTGATTGATTACTTACTATGTACTTTGTAAAAGATAAAATAATAACGTTTTATTTATGTAAAATATGGCATTTACTTCTAATTATTATCTCGTCTATAAATTCGAAGCCTCTACAATAGGATAATGCATCGAGTTTTATTT
Organism: Sweltsa coloradensis; assembly: GCA_024449915.1. Lineage (NCBI taxonomy): Eukaryota > Metazoa > Arthropoda > Insecta > Plecoptera > Chloroperlidae > Sweltsa > Sweltsa coloradensis. Next base: position 283,593 of record JAMZAV010000578.1, read on the forward strand.
TTTGTTGATAACTTAAATATTTTCGAAAATATCTTAAATAGGTATTTCTATACACACTTATAAATCATTGACTGCAATAATATGATTTCTTTAAAAATTCAAAATAATTGTCTTTTCGTCCCATCTAAATTAACAAAACAAGGAAAGAATGTTTAATGAATCCTTAGATACAACCGAAATGATTACCCCGCACACATCACCAAGATGATGATAAAACATGTCTATAAATCACGTACGCAACACAGCCTGCTTGTAAGCAACTCATGAAGGCACTCTTCTTCTTCCTCTTCTTTGATTGATGGGCCGAGAATACCACGGAGTAAAACGCTGGAAAGCTTCTGTTTGGTAATTAGCAAAACACGACGCTCCTCGCCTCAGATTTATTGCGATGACATCATGATCATTATTAACCATTGCTTGCAACCATGTTTTTCATTTTTCTAGTGAGGTCGACGCCTGTCAACCCTAACTCTCAGTAATGCTCAGAGTTAATTTGCATATTCAGACAAAATGTAATTAACTTTGTATGTATACGAGTGTTTTCAATTTGACCAGGCGCGACCAATTTTCTCCTTCGATCTATACCTTCAGTGAACCTGTACGGAATAACATAGACGGGTTGGACCCAGCCAACGTACCTTCGAGATAAATTTATACTTTTTTATTTCCATAATACCATACAATTATACATAACTAAATAAATACACCCTTGTGAGCCTCAGAATAGGGATGCATTCAAGTGTACGGGGAAATACTATATGCACCTGTAGATAATTTGTCCCCTCCCGCAGCCTACACGGACAATAAAAAATAACAGGTAAGAGCGTACATAATCCTCCTTCGCTACGAAAGGGTGCATGCATATCATCCAAGGATGAATAATAAAAAGTTGAAATCTAATGTATGCTAGTCGATGTAAGGCATCTTTTCTTGGGTCTTCGAAAAGCATTGATGCAGAAAGAATCTGAAAAGGGATTCTTGGTGCATGCAAACGCACATGTTGGATAATGTGTGTGGTGCGGTGTACAAAAAATAGTCGACGCATTGCATAGTGTACAGACTATGACACGGAACTGTGATAAGTAGAAGAACCAAATGTTTTGGGGCGTTTTTAACTGCCAACGTAGAGGAGTTATGAATTTTATAAAAGTAGTTCTAAAATTCTAAGAAAGAAAATCGATTGCGCAATATAAGTAGCAAAATACGTAAAATAGTTATAGCTTAACATTGTTTTTTCTTTTTCTTTTTCCCACATTGTCCAATTATCAACATTTTATTTCATTTTCACGATACCGCTAAAATACATATTATTCACTCAACGGTTATACACATCAGTTTAGTTGATTAATCCCTTGGTTCAAGTATTAAAATGTGGTCTCGCCATTACTAGTTCAGACGAGTTTTTACCCTTTCAATTTTACTAAGGTCGCTTACTTCAAATTATAAATTTTCGGTCACAGCTTTTCGTCAGGCGAACACAGGGTGGTGTTTCATGGCGTTTGTCTGTACTGTTGTACAACGAGCCAATAACAATAATAAGTTCGAACGATAAAAAAAAAATATAAATATAACATATTATTATATTATATAACATAGAACAAGACATGGTAAACCAAGAGACAAGTGGGAGGACCAAATAATAAAAAATGATGTTGAAGAGAGAGAGATGAGTGTTGGGAAGAAGTAGAAGCAGAAATACTATGGGAGGACAGAAGGAAATGGCGTGAACTGGTGGTAAGAAGCAAGAAAGAAGAGGACCATATTGACGGAAAAGATGAAATGGAAGACGAAGAAATTGAAGGAGAAGAGAACATGACAGACCCGGCAAGCCAGTGTTAATAAACTCTGTGTGCCCTAGAAAATCTGGTGGTTTAGCCACCCCCTAACCCGACTTATGTTGGAAACAGGTGTAAGAAATATATATACTCAGTCAGACCTTAGTTTAAAACGGCACCCGCATTAAATCTGAGAAGTTTATACGAATATCGCATTTTTAGAAAGTATATGTATACATAAGTTTTGATGGTTACTTGGGTTGTTGCGTCGTGTCGATAGTGAGTTGTCGCTCAATCCAGGTAACCATCAAAACTTATCCTCGGGTCGTGAAAGACTATACAATATCTTTTTGTATACATGTTTTAGTTTTAGTTTGTTTATGTGAAAAAACAAAACAAACATAGCCTACTCTACTTTCTGCATTTTAATATTATTTAAGATACTAAATATTAAAAAAAAAAAATGTATACCGGAAATGGTTGGCCTTAGGACTAGGACTTTGCTCTGTTCTCGACCCGATGCCCATACGACCTTGTTTGCAGTAGTGCGGTTAAAAACATGAAAATAGAAATAGCTAGTTTTTAATACCGACATTTTGGCTGAACATGGGTGACGAGCACAAGCCGTAGATTCCAAAGTCTACCACAACCACATAGGGCTCCATGGCTCAAAGTGTGCCGATGATAATTTTATGCGCAGCCACATCGAGTTCTTTAATTAATTCATATACTGTCTGGTATTGTTTGACGCAACCGTCTTTGTTATTAGGCGGCTTCATGTGTCCCAGATAACCATCGATTATTGTGATGGGTGGGTTCATAAAACGTGCAATTTACATCAAGTGATGTCGGGCTTTTTGTCTCTGCTTCAAGGAAAAGAACGTTTAATTATTTTCTTGATTTCAAACTACTGCTATATTTTTATTAAGCAATAACCAGTGCATTTGTAATTTCTGTAATCTCTTTTTCCTTCATATGGTTGAAGAGAAATGCATAAAAGTTGTAATAAATACATGTTCGCCGACTGCACTGTCCGAGGAAATTCATCGTGGGGGATTAGGAGCAGCATTCTACTCGTCTTGGTTATGCGAAGACTCCCGTATAATATATAATTAAGCCGAGCTGGATATGGTAGGAATGTCAACTCTGTAATCATTGACTTTTACAACGATAGGTAACTTGTTTTGTTTTTCACAGTAATTACTCAGTGTCGAGTGGCTTCAGAAGCTGTTTGTAAAAATGAGTGCAGCCATTACGCGATACTTCGCACAACTGAAACGAAACGAATCAAATGCAGTGCAGTGCAGTAAAGTATTATTATTACTGTTGTGATACTATACTAAGAGCTAACATACGCAATTACACCCGCAGTCATCCAGTTTCTGTTTCAATACGCGTTGCTAATGATAATAGTCAAAATGGTCCAAAGAAATTCAGTGCTGTTGCCGAAGCACCGTGAAAGAGAGTTCATACCGATCACCTGTCTGGAGAATCCAAAACAGGGCGCGAACTTAACGTTTTAACATATTTGGTGGAGGTGCCGGGTCAAAGAGTTCTCTACTTTTGGATAATGTAGCCCCTCCCTCCTCCTAAACTCTCGGGTCATCAAAATCATTGTGTATCATCGTTGTCTAAAACGCACGTCAGTCGAAGGTCATGTTCGGTTATGAGACGTGACACTCACACATGACGGACGGATAAACGGACAAAACGGTTATTCATATAGAATATTCTGAGAAGGTTGGCAAAACTCACACACGACACGACGACTTACCAAAATAGAGTTCGAGGAGAGAAAAAATTGATGATTGAAAGGGAGAGGTATAAAAATACTAAACATGCATGGAATCACTGCAGGAAATGTGGCAACTAATTAACAATGCAAGGACAGCCCCAGACCGCGTATATACGTTCCATAATACACCTAATTTAATGCATCTCTATAATTATTAATGTAGGTAAAAGAATCGGGCATGGCATGTAATGGATTTGAAGACGCTAAGTACCATATAATACCGGATATTGCGGACTTTTCTTTTTAGAAAATTACATATTATTTTGATGTGGCATTTTCTTGTTCGGATGATTAAAAAAAAGTAAAAACACAAGCTATGGATACAAGTGTACATGTTTTGTACAAGACTCAATCCTGAAACTAAAAATTGGCCGATCATTCCCAGCTACAGCCAACATACTGAAATCCCAGACGAATTTATTTTCCGAGAGTAGGTTACAAAAAGTTCATTATATGCATTTCCTTGATTTGCCTCGTTCAAGTACAGAGGATAAATCATTGTTTAGTTATTTAGTGAAACATTCAATCGTGTAATACAATTATTATATTAATGAGTTTGTAAATCTGCGTAATATTTATAATGTTGTAAATTTATGTTATTTATAAAAAAAAAATATTGAAATATATAATTTTAAGAATGAATTCTGATTTGAATTAATGTAAATTAAAGTGAAACGAGTGTGAAAATTAAAGTTGGTGAACGATTCACATAGTCCACACACATTTCAAAATGTTTTTATTTTTAATTAAATCTTTCCATAAAGATACAATTTACAACTCTCAACTTAATTTAAATCAAAATTATATCCTGCGGCCAATGTATTTCCTCTCTTCGCGCGATATATCCACATGAAAGTGTGCTGTGGTTGTGGGTGTTTCAAGAGAAGTGTTCAAGAGAAGGATCATACATACATACATATAGTGTCCCCAACCTCGATAAACTGGAACGTTTACATTCCAGCTTTTATTATACAGCATCTCAATTGTTATTCAAATCTATTAAATCCCACATAGAAATGTCGAAACAAGCCACTATCGGCCCTTCACGTCACAGCGGGCACGGCTCGACAATCTCAACATGGGAACCACAATTCTCAAGTACACCAAACACTGTTTATTTACTTGTTAATAGTACCATTGTTTGGAGTTTCCAAGTGCTTGATTTGTTGGTTTCGAGAGCTAATGTAAATAAGACGGGCTAATTTTTGTTCTTACTTAGGGGGATATTGTGATTGAAACAGATTGTATAAGTTTCTTGAATTACGTCACGAACAAAACACGGCCCCACAACGGGTTTAAATCCCCACTCGTCCGCGTCGAGTTGGAGCTGCATCATAAGGACGTTCTCAAAGAACTGCTCCAAAGGTTTATGGTTACTTGAACTATAAAATCTGACCCATTGTGACTTAAGAATATGGTTTCTGTATTATGGAAATTCAGCCACGCCCATAAATTTAACCTTTATGGATGTTATAACCTTGTTGGAGGATGTCTGGATGTTCTGATTCGGGGAGGGTTTTAGCTGCGTCTGTAGAAGAAAATGTTTGGTCAACTTTTTATCTTGATTTTAATTGTGGATAATAACTGCTATATTTGTGTAGCCTATAATTCGTACAAGAGAGCTAGTTTGGATTCTGGCTGTAAACACGCTTGCAGTGAAATAATGACCAGCTTCCTGCCAATAGTTTACTTTATGTACTCAGCATCCAAGTAGTTGCTGCTAGAAAGTTGTAACGTCTTTTTCAGCTGCTGCTACTGCAATGCAATAACATAATTACCATGCATACTATGCAACTATTTGCACCCTCTTAGCATATAGTCTCTAGACATTTAATACTATATAATATTAATATCATACATATATATGCTTTTCCTCAATACATTGAACCACCTAAGAAGAGCATTTTATGCAATTTATTCAATTCGTATGAGTGCGATTGGAAGTTTGTTTATGCTATACACAATTTCATAGAATATCCACACGAAATGAAAGTCGAACTTGAACTAAAAGAATGTTTGCATTACAAGGGCTTCTCATATCTATAGATTTTACCTGTTATTGTGTACGTGTGTGTTATGATAATTTTGTTTTGTTTCGGTTTAATATTTTGTAATTTGTTGTGTTGTGACTTACAAATTGTTTAAAAAAGGTGATATCTCTTTTTTAAAATAACAAACATAAAACACAATTTCCTTCAAATTCTTTAAAATAATGTGCGATCCAATCCCAATCTACACACTACCACCGAATAATTTTGAACAATATCCTACATTCAAAATGGCATTAACAAAATATGTTTTAAATATGAAAAAGTCGGTTTAGTCTTTTATTTATATTATAGACCAACTGATACAGTCGAATATAAATCGTTACGAAAATATACCATTTTGCTGCATATGCAGTATGTATTGAATAATACATTGGGAAAGAGTAGTATTGTACTCTGCTTATACTTTGTAGCCAGAATACAATAGAAAATATTCCATATCTAAAGCTATAAACACTTCCTAGCTTGAGATAAGGTAAGCTATCAACAATAAGTATTGTGTACACACTGCACAGTGCACAGCCATCCAATATAGTATGTGCCTTTATTTCGGAAAGTGGCATTTATTTTAGCTGGACTGGAGACCATGAGATTTGTATCATTTCGGTAAAGATGCTAGATTCTCGTACATCCATATAGCCCAACCAAACCAAACTCTAAAACGCCTTCTCCAGACAAGAACAAACATGGCACATTGACGTACACAGCCTACATTGTTCGAATACGTAATTAACTTGTGTTTACTGAAAGATAATGGGAGCTTGAAGGTAATGCTTTGTAAATTCGAATTGAATAGTAATATACGTCGTAAAACGCTAAGTACCGATGCAGAGTACAACATTGTGGTGCTTGCCTGTGGCTGTGGTCATTCTGGTTCTAGTGCTGTACGCTAGATATCAGTGCCGGAGCAGCAGACATTTTTTTGATATTTTCTGGTGCATCTGACTTACGCACAGTTGTCAGCCAATGGTGATTATAGGGTATAATTATTGTACACCCACATACGTTGTGGATATTTTGTATCCACTAAAAAGTCACAATTCTAAATTTAAAATCAGTTTCAGACCATTAAATCATGTAACTGTCGGTTTATTTAAAACAGTTCTTTGAAATTTAAAACTAACTTGTAAATTTGACTACACAAACTAAAACTACTTGACATATCGCGGAGGAAAACAAATCATAAAATACAGATTGATATTAATTACAGTGTGCATCTTTGTAAGACAATTTCAGAAGTTAGACCCTAGGGCATATCAGGAATCAAACCCTGAACTGAGTCAATAAGCCACACGGAAAATAAATTGGACATTTGAATGTTAAAAAATATCAAGGGGATCACTTTTTTTTAAATGTTAGTTGTGTGAGAGAGGTATGGGAAGAGGAGATGATTGTCTTATCATATTATTCCTGCTTTAATGAACCACATAGCCACATATAATAAATATCTGTGGCCTAACCATTGCCATAACTGGTACCTCACAGGCTCCACGGTTCCTGCATATATTTCTCAATAATAAAACATATAACACTATCTTTGAGTATAAGTTGCCATATCGCGTTTAAATGGATGGATCTAATAACATAATTGTGGATACAAACATGAGATAATCGTTGAAATGGGGTATGATTGACCTGTTATCTATCCGACAGTCTACAACAGTCTCAGATTCCAGAGGGAATTCCATCCCACAAAACCGAGCTCACTCACTTTTTATAACCGCCAATTACCGGGCGTATTATAATCCACTTGAGACTGGTATGGTACACTCTATTATTGATAATCGTGATCGGGGGGAGTATTAATAACCCTCCCCCACAGCCCACCATCAATTTAGGTGGGAAGGAAAGCTGATGTTTGGGGTGGTTATTTCTTTTTCAATCACGATCTGTCTGGTCACTTTATCTTCGTCTTCCAAAGAAGTCAGACAGAACAGAGGGAGGGAGGTAACTTATACGCCCACACACGACCCTAATCATGAACAGAGTAATCAGTCACACTTTGAAGACAAAAACACAGACATTCAGGAATCAGGATAAAATATTCAGATCAGATTCAAATCCAAATGTTCACCGATTAAAAACCAACATTTCAGCAGCCCCAACAATTACACACCTACGATATCTTCTGGGATGTATTGATGAGACGAATGACGGGATTAGTAAGTGCGAAATAAGAAAATCAATTTGTAGTTGCTCGACAAAAGCTAACTATACAGCCCAATCTGATTTCTGTGCTAGAACTATGTTATGTATATTATAGCATCTGGCTGGAGTGAACAACGCCACACACATACATTCATGTTTATACTAATTTTTAAAGTCATCTTTAACGAATTTTATATTATATTGTGTGGTTGCGTTTTATTGGTATGGTTTGGTTAACTGCACTTGTGGGAAATTTGTACTGTTTTAATGTGCCCGTAAATAAATAAATAAATAAATAAATAAATAAATAAATAAATAAATAAATAAATAAATAAATAAATAAATAAATAAATAAATAAATAAATAAATAAATAAATAAAGGAATATTTTTTATTAAAATTCTCAATCAAACATATGTTTCTACTCTCTTGGTTCATTACGACTGAGAATAATTATCTCAAATTTTGAATAGTGTTCCCCTTGCTTACATTGAAATGAATGTGTCCTTTGTGTTGTTTTAGAGATGTTCGAAAATTAGCAGTCCGAGTTTGTTTCAGGCGGCCACGAGTTTCCCGTGTTCAATTGTAACAACAAACACACATTCCTGCATTTTTAATTTGTTTAACTTTATGAATATTTAGATAATTCCTTTACATGAGTGGATGGGGAAGGGGAGGGGAAGACAGGCGAGACTAGCAGATAAGTGTACTGCCTGTAGCACTAGTTCAGATGATTAATTATTCTCTGGTCCCGCAGGATGGAAAATAGGCTAATGGAAGATCATTGTTGATAATATGTATGTCTCGTGCGTGTATACAATGCAGATATTGTGTTTGTATATAATGGGTAGCATGTCAAAGTAATTGTAAGTTAGAAAACAGGAGGGGGGGGGGGGAGATCGCCCCTAGTGAATCAGGGACAAGGAAAGGCACATGTAGCTGCCCCCTTTTTATTTAATTATGACAATACCACTGACAGCACGAAAAACTAATGCATTGACCTGATCAAGAGGGTATATTAGTGTCTATGGACCTGGCACTGGCAGAGATGGAATTGGAAATGTTATCATTTCAAGAAAAAATATCCAACATAGCAACAAAAATAATAAAATGACCGTCAAAGTTCACTAGCTTCGCCGTGAGACTTGCATGTTGGTTCTTGTTCGAAGTTGTGGCCAGGCCAGGCACCACTATGGTCAGTGCTGGGACTTGTCAAGGTTACTCCAACCTCCCTCCTCACCTTCCCCTCTCCCGCCAAGCGAGATGCTCGTACTATGGTCCAACACAGCATCCTCTGTTGCCAAGTCTTGAGACGGCTTGCTAGTACAGACAGGTCAAAAACCTAGACTACCAGGCTTGACTCGATCTACTCGGTTAGGTGCAGTGGTGGGGGCGAGTCCTCGAACCCGGGCAGCACCCAAACAACCCACACGTGCACACACACGTGCACACTCTCCACACTCACACTCACTCGCACTCACACTCACACTCATACTCACACTCACACTCACACTCACACTCACACTCACACTCACCACTCACACTCACACTCACACTCACACTCACACTCACACTCACACTCACACTCACACTCACACTCACACTCACACTCACACTCACACTCACACTCACACTCACCCACCCACTCACTCACTCACTCACTCACTCACTCACTCACTCAGACTAAAATCAATTACGAGAAGACTTCTCGCATATCGTGTAAGACTTCTGAGTATTGTATTCGATATCACTTTTCTGTACGTCCATCCGTCTGTGCGTGTGTCACGTCTCGCGATAAAAAACGAGCAAGACCTCCGATTGGTGTGCGTTTTTTTAATCATGCCCCTTCAACAAGGATGATACAGAATGATTTTGGTGACCATGGGGGTCGGGGGTGAAACGAGGATAGTCTCACCCAAACTTTTCACAAACAAACCCGGCACCTCCACCAAAAACATTTAATTGTTATATTGTATTCTTCTTCAGTTGCTTAAAGCTTCGCTCCCTCTTGTGGACACCTACTCCCGACCCCGTACCAGTGTTTGCTATAAATTTATAATATTTTATATTCACGGTTGTCGAAATAAAACATAATCAGGTTATAATCGAAAATTCTTATCTATACGTCATCCCAAAATCACATACCATTTTCTGGTTACAACACAAATATAAATAGAACTTTTATTATGAAACGCGGAACATCTTTTTTAAATAAAGCCACTCTTTCAAAAATTATGTCACAATGTTTATGTAGAACAGCTTTTCCGAGATTTCCATAGACGAAATTAATATTTTATTTTTATCATATCAAAGCAATAAAGACGATAAGAACACTAAGTACGGTACATAAATTATGTCGTTATATAGCTAAGGGGTTGGGGTGTGAAACTATGGACTCAAATCTTTTCGGTCAAACGAAGCTACATTCGGCTACGTATGTGGTTCATTTCTAGATATTATATTGTTCATATTTTACTATTCCGAAATTAAAGATCGAAATACCGAAATTACAATTTATACATTAAATTTGCACATGAAGTTTCTATACAAGGTGTTCTGTGTATTTATATTCCATTTCCCGCTCTCGACTGGCTTCGTTTACATCGTCATTTTAATAAGTCATAGTATAGCGATGAGGCTCTAGTAAACAACAAAAAAATCGTGTTGACGTTGTTTAAATAGTGGTTCATACTTGTTTTTATAGTTGGTAATAAAATCACGAACCTTTGAACTATAGAGACTTTTAAAACATTCTGCCACCCTCGTTAAGTTTTTTTAAAGCTATTTCTCTTATCGAGGCACTACGATTAGGCTGCAATTGGTTACTTTATCAACTAATTTCGCAAATCGTAATCAATATGGTTTCTAGTCCCATAATTTAAAATGCGTGAATTGATCTTTGATACATACCACTCTCAATAAATTGTAAATTACTAGGAAGCTTCGCAAACGCTTTTTCAGTCGCGTAGTTGGATGAGCGTATTTTTTTTAAACGAAAAAAGCGTAAAATTGCGATTTTCATGAGAAATTATTTTTCGATTGCACTCAAATTTCACATCAATATATTAATTCCTAAAATTAAGGTTCTGTAAAAAAATCGCTGCAATCGGATAAGGCAAGTAGGTGTCATAAGACGAAGAATTTATTTTTTTTATGAAAAAAGCGTCAAATTGCGATTTTCACGGGAAATTTATTTCGATTGCGTTCAAATTTCACCCTAATATATGAATTCATAAAATTAAGGTTCTGTGAAAAAAATCATTACAATCGGACAATGCATGTAAGTCGAAGAAATGTTTTAAAAATCGAAAAAATCGTAAAATTGCGATTTTCACAATAAAACATTTTTTGATTGCGCTCAAATTTCACGAGAATATATTAATTCATTAAATTAAGGTTCAGTGGAAAAATCATTACAATCGAATACAAAATGTAGTTGTTATTAGTCGAAGGATTTTTTTAAAAATCGAAAAAAATCGTAAAAAATAATTTTTCGATTACGCTCAAAAACGTGGCAGTTCTAAGTTCAGAGATTTCAAAGGCCTCCATAAAATTTCATTGTAATTGGAGTATCGGTTTAGCCGGAATCGTGTTAACAAACACACAATAATACAAACAGAAAAAAATGAAAAAGAAAAACATTCCGGATTTTTTTCTCCAGTGTAGTGAAATGGAATCTTCGCTTCGCTCGCTACGCTCATCAAACTATTTTATTTTTAGGTTTAATATTAGCCGTGTCACAACGATTCCATGTTATAAGGTAACCGTAATGTTTTTATTTGAATCCATTTATTGTGTAGTTATACTTTTTTATTTACTAGGAAAACGCTAAAGTCCCGCCGCGTTGATGGATGAGCTTTTTTGTAAGTTTTTAGTTTGCGTAGGACCAATTTCCCTTGCAAGTGCTTTTTTAATGCATTTTAGGTGATTGTTGTCAAGTTTCTATTGTTACTTGTTAATTGTTATTACTAGGAAAACGCTTTAGGCTATTGTACCGCCTCTGGCCGATAATTTGAAAGTCGAAGAAACATGTCAGAAAAGTTTGCTGAATGAAAGAAGGCCTTTAAAATAACAGAAAAAAAAATTTGAACTTGTCTTGTATATCACACTTTTGTCCAAAAATCTGAATATAATTTCCAAAAGTGAGGTTATGTCCCGCCCAAAAATATTCACAATTTTTTTTCTGTTATTCTAAAGGCCTTCTTTCATTCAGAAAACTTTTCAGACATGTTTCTTCGACTTTCAAATTATCGGCCAGAGGCGGTACAATAGCCTAAGTCCCGCCGCGTTGTTGGATGAGCGTAATTGGTGCATTGAGCATCCATGTGTTATGCGGATTTTCTGTTGTTCTGTGAAAAAATTATAACTAAGTTGAAGATTTTTTAAAAATTAAATTAAATAAAATAAAAAAAATAACTTACATTTTTAAATTTTTTAAATTAATCGTAATAATTTAAAAAAAGGAAAAAATCGTAATATTGAAATTTTCATAAGAAATAATTATTCGATTGCGCACAAATTTCACACGAATACCTAAATTCATAAAATTAAGGTTCTTATTCTATGGATTCTGGCTAACTTTTTCAACTTTTTCTTTCAAAAAGCAATACATCACCATTACCTTAATGTCCATGTAAAATATAAACGTTGTAGCCCCACCCGTTTGGTCAGAATCGGCCCAAATGTCACGAAAATATCGCGCTAAAAATCGAAAAAAATCGTAAAAGTACGATATTCATGAGAAATATTTCTTCGATTGTACCCAAAAACAATACAGGTCTAAGTTCAGAGATTTCGAAGGTCCCCTCCAATTTTCATCAAGATCGGATATGCCGTTTGCCTGGTAAAGAGCGAACAAACAGACAAAAATACAAACAAAAAAACATTGGAGCTAAATTTTTTGAGGGGTAAGTGAAATTAAAGTCTTCTCTTCGCTCGCTACGCTCGCTACGCTCATCCAATTATGCTTTATAGTTTTATAATTTAAAATGCATTATATTGAGCCTTGAAACACCCCAGAGATATTAATGATTTTTCTACTCTCGATGATAATTTAATTAGTATACCATAATACACATAATACACATTCCAAATCATTTATGTAACAAAATTTAGTTCACATTATACACATTCCTTAATTTCTTTATTTCCATTTCAATAAATAACTAATGTTTTGCTATTACTGTCATCACCATCATTTAGTTTCTTATAATCTTTATAAACTCCTCTCATCAGCTTTCAATATCACAGGTGGCGCAATATGACATAACCAGTTGAACCGTCCTAGTTTCTCACGTCGTTCGTACTAGCCCAATTTCAAACACAACAGTAAAACATTAGTTTAAACACTTATAAAGTTTATTGGATGAGCGTAGCGAGCGAAGCGAAGATTCCATTCTACTACACTGGAGAAACAAATCCGGAATGTTTTTTTTTTCTTTTTCTTTTTTCTTTTTTCTGTTTGTATTTTTGTGTGTTTGTTTAACACGATTCCAGCTAAACCGATACTCCAATTGTTATGAAATTTTCTGTAGACCTTACAAATCTCTGAACTTAGAACTGCACGATTCCAAAAATCAATCGAAAAATTATTTCTCATGAAAATTGCAATTTTTACGATTTTTTTCGAATTTCTTGTTTTTTTCTGTTTGTGTTTTTGTATGTTTGTTAACACGATTCCGGCTGAACCGATACTCCAATTGCGATGAAATTTTCTGGAGGCCTTTGAAATTTCTAAACTTAAAACTGCCACGTTTTTTATAGCGCAATCGAAAGATTTATTTTTCATGAAAATCGCAATTTTACGGAGGTTTTTCGTTTTTCTTATTTTTCTGTTGTATTTTTGTGAATTTGTTAACACGATTCCGGCTAAACCGAAACTCTAATTGCTATGAAATTTTATGGAGACATTTAAAATCTCTTAACTTAGAACTGCCACGTTTTTGAGCACAATCGAAAAATTATTTCTCTTTAAAATAACAATTTTACGATTTTTTTTCGATTTTTAAAACATTTCTTCGACTTATAACACCTCTATACTTCATTCGATTGTAATGATTTTTTAACACAACCTTAATATTATGAATTAATATATTCGTGTGAAATTTAAGTGCAATCGAAAAATTATTTCTTAGCAAAATCGCAATTTACGATTTTTTTAATTTTTTAAAACATTCTTCGACATATAACACCTACATGTTTTATCCGATTTTAATAATTTTTTCACAGAACCTTAATTTTATGAATAATATATATTAGTGTGAAATTTAAGCGCAATCAAATAATTATTTATTTAATAATTGCAATTTTACGATTTTGCTATGATGCTGCGATAATGCTAAGGCTTTAACAATTTCATTTTTTTGTAAAGTGAAAGGGGTTCTAGATTTAAAAACAATTAATCTAAACATTTACCAGACGGATTTTATAATTTTGTTTTGTATGCTAAATATGATTTTTTCCTATGCATTGTTGGAAAATGTATGTTTGTTGTAACAATCTATTTTTCCCAATTTTGATTAAAAAAAACTATAAATCTCATCAAAAAAGTGCCTGTGATTTTTCAGAATAAGACTTGTGAGCATATTAAAAAAGAAATTATCCGTTATCTTAAACAACTTTCAAAGATTTATGATTTTTTATGGAAAAAATTGTACATAATGTTGATAAGAATAAAGTTGAGATCTATAGCATTAAATTATTATGTTGTTTTTGGTAAATTTGAGTATACACATAGCCTTAAGTTCAGTTATTTATTTTCACATGAATTCATGGGCATTAACGTGTAAATCTAGGTTTTTAAAATGACTGAATGTACTGATAACACTCTTTACAGCCTAGATCATTAATCAGTACCGGTAAGCCATTTCCATGCAAATACATGCAGCTGCTCAAGAAAAAATAATATGCTTTAGCATTATATAGCATAAATAATTTACGTAGTCAATAAAATAACAAAGTGAACTCTAAAACATTAAAGTAATATTACATGCAAATTGACTGTTCCAACATTTTCAGTGAAACACCTTAAACAACGTACAACAAGCGTCTGAAAAATCTTTGCGAAGCTTCTAATTTTAGATACTTTGTTCGGTTGAATTGTTAAAATATATTTTATTTATTTTGTGTTGTATTTGGTATGTAGATTTATGTAACTAAAAGTCATATTATGTAATGTAAGGAAGGATATTGTGCAACATGGGTAACAGGTACGTAGTACTACGGGATAGATGCTCTTCCTGTTGCTCAATCATTCGTCTAATAACATGTTTAATTTGTAAATATTGTAAATGAATGCAAGTATGTTATTATTAGTAAAGTCGTTGGACACTGGGCTTAACTCTTCTACCGCACCATAACCGCGAGTGTAATAAAAAAACATTTTCCATAAGAAATAATTAATTTATGATGGCGTAATGAGGAAATACTTAAATTTATAGAGATAATTCTTTTAGAAAGCCGACAAGTTAATCAAATGGTTTGCACTAAGACTAATTTGAGTTGGTTTAGATTGAAGGGGACGATTATGATATCAAAGACCTCGACAAGTATTTGAATTCGAAAAGTACTTGTCGACACGGTTCGTCGAGGCTAGGACCTCCGGTGCTAAATATCTCATAAATAAATACATTATATTCCTGGGGAAATTTGAGAGTAAAATACCATTTTAATTTTGAACATTTAGCATTTTATATTATAAATCAATTTTTTTCTTTCTCACAAAACCCTAAATGCACTTCTAATGGAAAATTATGTTTGATAGGAACACTTCAATCAGTCAAACGTTAGTTTATTGCTAAACTAATTCTCAATAAGTACAGGAAAAGCTTATTTTTAGTAAAATTGCATTTTGTAGTGCTTTCAAAATTATATGTTTACCGATTTAGCTAAATTTACGTACCGTACCTAGGTAAATTGTAGCCAGCGGTTTAGCCGCGGACGCTCAGTCGGTTCCCCCTCGAACACCAAAATTAAGCAACCTCGGGCGTGGTCAGGGGGAGAGTGGGTGAGCGCTCTGCCCTGAAACACACGTATACCGCTTGTTAGAGCAGATGGAGGGTTCGAGAGCTAGTGCAACGACTTCGTTCTCCTCGACGTCTGCTCGGCAGTCCGGGTTAGTGGAGGAACCTATATGACTATCAAGGTTACACCGTCCTTTCGGATGGTACGTAAAACCGTTTGGTTACCATGGTACTTTTCGAAAGGAGTAGGCTACTTGCCGGTACCGGGTTTCCCCTCCTCCCTTCTATTCACCCTTCATCATCATCTATCAGCACTCATCATTTCGAATAGAGACGTTAAGCAATATCAAAATCAATCAAAATCAATCACCTGGGTGTATTGTACCATGTAGTAAGTGTTGAATAGTGCTTACTGTGGAGAAATTCTGTTTCGTAATGTATAATATAAAATAAATATAAATTAATGTTACAATAGCACAAAGAAACATTTTTTGGAACCAAACATCCGGTGCAACATAAGGGTCATGTTGCACCCAGGGCCCCGATTCTTGACAATTTTGTAAACTCTTACCCCCTAACCCATGCTGTCCATACCAATCAGTCAATCACCAATCAGCAAGAAGTAGAAATGTTTGTATGTTTCTTCATCCTTGAAAATTATTAACTCCTCTGGGTATTGTAGAGGAATACGGGTTTTACCCCTGAAATACCACATACATGTGAGAGAATTTGAGGGACAACCAACTAAACAAAATTATAATTCCAATTTATCGCTAACATAAACAATTATAGGGAGCTAATCTTCCACTTAGAGCATCACCATTCGGTCCGTCCGTCTGTGTGTGTGGCAGGTCTTCGAACACGGTGTCCGGGTTCGATTGACATGTGGTTTTTCTGTCGGCATTGCCCTTCAACAAGGATGATACAGAATACGTTTTGTGACACTGGCTTAATTGGCTTGGGGTTAGCACGCCAGAAAGTTTGGAAATTTTGACCCGGCGCCTCCACCATTTTGTATGCGAAAATATGAGGTGAATTTTTTTTAAGAGTTAAAAATATCCGGCCCAGCCACCAAAAAGTTTCAACGTTGACCGAGCCTCAGTTTATTGTTGATACTCTGACTTCGGTTAATTAAATTGAAAATGTATTCAATCTTAGGTACTGTGACTTTTATTTTCAGAGTTGTATTTTATTTATAATGGCCATAGAATTTTATGAAATCCATAAATCTGCAATACTATAAAACGAACAAGTTAATAGTACTGCATTTATACACAAAGCACAACAAAGAAAAGGCAAAGGATTAAATTGCATTTTACCAAGGAAGGTAATGGTAAAAGTTTATGGAAGAAAAACATTACTGCACGAAGTAAGATCTCTGTAATTGGCGAAATTTACGATACCATAAAACTACCTCGATACACCACGACTGAGGTCACTTAAAGCGTATTGTTTTGTAATAGTATTCAGCATAAAATTTACTTGCACGCACATGAGAAACAATGACATTGACGAGACATCGTGGGGCTTTTTATGTACATTATAGAAGATAAGACAACATGTCTATATAACTAACAAACCCTGTTCCCTTAGCCACTGGCACTGGCCCATTACAATACAAAGAGCTGAGACCACACTTCCAACAGTGTCCTCTGACAACAGTTCCAAAGAGGTGGTTCCTATATTATAGTGTTTACATTTTCTTAGTCTTCTATCACGTTTTAAAAGCGTCTCTCTCTTGAAGATCAACTCTTGAATATTGAACAAGTGGTCTCTCTCTCTCTCTCTCTCTCTCTCTCTCTCTCTCTCTCTCGTTTTATTGTGTTCCTCTAACAGTCTGTCTCTCTTTATCTTACACACAATCATCTAAATCCTAGTCGTAAGGAAGAGTTGCAGAGCTGTTGCAAAGTCGTCGGTTAAACGCTAACCGGAGTTTACTCGAGTTAACCGAGCTAGAAGGAGAGGAGGTTCACATTTCACTTCGAGGACTTTAAATGCCCTCGACGAGAAAACCCGTTCTCACTTTTTGTTTACGTTGAATATTAAATGCAACTAATTTGATGTTGTAAATAAACACAACGTGGAAAAACCATGCATTAATGTTTGTTAAGCTATTAATAGTAATGACAATCGATAGCCATATAATTGTGAAATTATGTTTATATAATATTATTTTCGTAGCAAAACAATATTAAATAAAAATATTGCATGGATGGTAACATTTTTGACGTTATGAGAATATGTGTAAACTGAAATGAACAGTACGTTAGCAACCAAAATCCATAACGATGAGAATCAATTTGATGTAAATTGTAAACCAATTGAGAGTAACATATACGTAACGTAGCAAAGCCATTTTATGAAGTTATGTTTTTAGAAAGTTTATTTAAAATGCATGCATTTGCCAGGTTACATTCGCTGCAACGTTCGTAATTTGACGTTTGAGTAGTTAATCCATTAAAAAACGTGATAAATGTACTCAACTTTTAGCTAATCACGATTACAGTATTCCGACACTGCATTTTCATGACAACAAATAGAAATAAGAGTGTATTTATCGTAATTCAATATTTGTCATTGTTATGAGAATAATTTGACATGAGTCGCATTTGAATAATCATAATACACAAACCGAATAAAGAGAAATACATGCGATGTTCTTTTGAGTTTCATCTGGTATAACCAGTTAAACAAGTTCAGTTGTTTGCGTTTTGAACAGGTACTAGGAGGACTACTTGATCATTATTCATCTTTTGATTAGTATGGAGAGCAATTGTGGGACGTAGACAGTCAGAGCGAATTATAGCAAGTCAAGCATAGGCGTGCGCATGGTAAACACGTAGACACAACTTGGTTTTTAATGCATTTGGACACAAACGTAGGAGTAGCTTGTATGTGGGTGACCTGGCCATAACACCAAAACAATTGAATTTGGATAACCCTTGGAATATGTACAATTATGGTTACTTTTCAGAAGCATTTAGCTATGGGATCAGGACTCAGGAGTTATTATAGCGCCACAGTACTAATGTGAATTTGCCATATATAATATTTAAAAATTAAGTGGTTTTCGTAAGCTGTAATTCTCCATTCCCTATTCACCCTGCCCACTTGGTTCGTTATAGTAACGCAATTAACAACCCACTGCAAACAATGCTTTTTGTACATATAGAAATCATCAATTTGATGTAAACTTATAACTATATACCCTTTTGGAAAATTTATATTTGAAAATTATTTTTGCTTATATCCTATCCTTTTTCGTCATAAGTTCATGAAATTTAATACATTCATGTATATTGATTCTTATTTTACATTGTACATTTAGAAAAATAGAGTAACCTAATGCAAAGGGTGAGTTTTTGAGCCGCTGTAACTAATGGATCATATAAGAGATTACATACGATTTGCCGAGCCGAAGCGTATGGCTCTACGAGGATGTGGGATCGAATCCCGCATAAGGCATGTTTGTTTTGTAATCGTCCTTCATCGCCATCACCACTCATTGTCTCGAGTAACAGCCTTAGTAGTTAGTACAGTAACAAAACTAATCAAATCATTCAGTTATATATTCAAATAGATGTACCAATTTTGTCTTTCTGGTTGCCCGTGGGGAACGGGAAATGCGTGTGTTGATTTGAGAATTACCCACACCTCATAATGTAGGCCTGCTGATGAAAACCGAACACTGCAAACTTATTTTATAGTGTTGTTGATACGACATATTCGATCCTACTCAAGATATAACATATTTTAAAGATGAATAAAAATACAAGTTGCAACGTCACAACCTAGGTCACAACCCGTGCCGAGTCCTCCATCCCTCTGTGCACACCCTGCCCCCCGATTCTCGAAAGTGTGGTAACTTCTCTTCAAGATCAAGGTTATAACATCGCGTCAGTTCGAGCGATAGTTTATCGCTTTCGAGAACAGGGGGCTGTATCTACGATACAGATAGATCCCACGCATGCAAAATAATATTGTAAAAGTATGGGCAAGCCTATACGCATGAACTATTGGCATATTAAATTTGTATGTTAATTTCTTATGCTGTAATATATTTACTGTAATTTTACTGAAATTATTTAATAATGTAATCTTTTTTCTTTTACATTTTCTTTAGAGGGGGGGAGGCTGCTTTACGTGTATTCATTCCTTTAGTTCCACATCGAGCCACACGTGGCGTGGCGGAGCGGAACGGTGGCGCGCTCACCGACGCCTTGTCTCTATTCCCTCGATTAATGAGCACCACTTTATCGTCCCTTGGTGCAACCACAATAAGACGCTGTGCCTGAAAGTTGCTCTGTCCAGGATAACATCTTGACCTTGAACCTCTGAGGAGTCAGTGACACGCGCACTCACGCATGGTCAAGCGCTGCACGCACACACACCACTCTCGCTCTCAGTCGCAGACCTGTGTTATACCGGCCAGCCATGGACCGGAGAACTCGGGAGAAGGGTGGTTACACCACCATAGATAACACAACAGAGGGTTGTACTGGTTGCAATGATGACACTCGGTTTTAGGATGGCCAACTATGACCATCACGAACAACTCTCAAATAAAATCTCGGTGCTCCATTCCACCTCATTTATGCCCACATCAGCCGAGGTTCCTTCGTAAGCTGTCATTTCAATAACCATGGTCTTTCTGGTTCTCGATACGACTCGTGGGCCAGTGGGTGACATGGTGGCGACAAAAACAAAACGATACATTATGGCAAACAGTGAGTGGCGTAGCTAGGAATCAGTGGGCTTCCGAATCGGGCTAGAACTCATTCATGATTATAATAAGTTATATAAAATAAATGTATTTTAGTTTTTAAGTTAAAAGAGTTTATGATACAATCTTTAAAACACTGTGGCATAAGAAAAACTTTGAGAAGTCAGATGGCTGTTATCTTATGTCATCGAAACTGGTAGAACATGCTTGGGACAAAGTTAATAAATTCGACTTTTTTAATCTCGGCGTTTCCTAAAAGAGCCATGTTGGAAAAAAAGAAAACTGAAAGAGGCGTATTACATTAAATACACTTGTATAATCCAGCCGAGTATCTATTTTCCTCATAAGTGGATTCCTTTAGTAATTCTTTTAGTAAATACTAGGAAATTCATAAATAAATAATTATTTTTGTGGGAAGCCTGCCCAGGGTGCAATGTACGCCCCTTTTCAGGTGTCTAACTAGCTGTAGGTTGCGGATAGGACACTTGTGAAGGGATGTCCGAGGACTATTTTAAGAGAACTCAATCATTTGAATTCGCATTAACGACTGAGGAAAACCTCGGAAAAAACCTTCAGTCAGGATTACTGGTCTCGACGGGATTTGAACCCGGAACCCGCTCGAGCCAACACTGCCAGTTACTAGCATTTGTGTTTATATCACCTTGTTTTTGTCAACTTCGATGTGTGAGAAATGTGAAATCTTTATCTACCTTTGGGCCCTTCTCTATTATCTTTGTTTGTTTTGGTAAAAAATTTTCTTCTTCTGTCAAAATAATAAGAAATATGTAGGAAATAGTATTCATTAACTTCCGAAATGTTGTCCACTTTTTGGACGGGATTCTTTTAACTATGAAAGCAGACTGAATACAAGAGGGGTATATAAATAACATTCTACACATGTGTTTCGTTCGTTATGTTTGTGTAGGATATTACCTGTATTACCACAAACGTCACGAACTATTTGTTTTTAAAATTAATATTTAGAGAACTACTACTACTCCACCTGACTATACGCAAATTTATTTTTAGGATTGCTATAGATTGAAAAGAAGAACGAACAATCGATTATCGATTGATGAAATTAATCACATTTTGAAATCGACTATTTTCGATTCCAGTCAATTAATTAATAGCACTACATGTCGACTGGAAATAATTAATTGTTTGACCAAGTTCATGGTTCGACATGTATGAGGAAACCATTGAATAATATCGAGATTACTAGCTGGATCTACAACGATTTCCTAATAGACCACGCACGGCCACTAGGCCTCCTCAACATAATGATTTTGTTTTGCCAATTCTTCTGACCTTGCCAAAGATTACAGACCTACGCACTTCTATCGAAGTACCTATTAAAAAAATCCTTTGTGTTTTCCCACAAGAATTCGGAATTATACATCAATCTCAGAATCACAAACCGGCCATCTCGCCTCCGGGCCTTGTCTATTCTCTGTGGGGGGTGTTTCGCGTAGAGATTGACAGTGTATTGGCTCAGTTCTCGCTGGTAAGGCCGTGGGATCGACATCATCTAGCCGCCCCGCACCTTGACTTTAGTATACCACAATCACCTACCATTTACTACTTGACATTAGAATCGTTCGCTTGGTTAGGGGTTTTGTGGTAATAGATCTATACTCCACACCACTACCGACCGCCCTGCCCTCTCGCCCAGCACTACACAATATGATCCTTGGGCTGTTGCGTAATGTCGATGATGAGGCACTGCTCTATCGGTCTTGAAAAAGTCACCAACATGGGACGAAACGTCGATCAGTGCCTCATCATCGACACTATTCGCATCAGACGACACTCGACGTTTCGCCATCCATGTTGGTGGCTTCTTCAACCGATCGAGCAGGTGCCTCATAATCGACATTACGCAAACATTCCAAAGATCATCCAGAAGTCAACTGCAATATGTTAGATGCCATCAAGACTATAAATATATAGCTCTCTATTCCTTCTTCTTTTCAACCTCTACTTTGTATCGACTCGATCATTTTACTAAATATTCATAACAATAAGCGGTCCTTGCGCAAGCCCTCCCAGCCCTGAGGCGTTCTGCACATCCATTGCTACCGACACACCCTGAGCCTAGACTAGACTAGGCCTATCATTAGGGAAGCAATGATGATTCTCCACGACTGATCTCAATATTTATTAGAATCTGTGATAGCATCTCGCAAGTAGGCTGGGCCGGGCAGGGCTCGCTTCAGATGGGATGAGCGAGTTTCAATCGTCACGTCAGAATCCGATTGTTAAACTTAAGACTGGCAATTAGATATTCTGAGATAAAATATACCCTATGACAATGCACTGACGTTCTTTTAGTTTGTTATTGTATTGTGTACTCGAGACGATGAGTGGATGGTGATAGATGAGGATGAAGGATAATTTAATCCATGCCTGACATGGGTTTTAACTTTTAACCCATCGAATGTTGTGGTACCATACGGTTCGGATTTGTGCCCGAGGCGTATGAGCCACAGTGGACGACAGGTAACACACATTGCATACTAATTAATTAATCACTGCCTAATGGCTTGTAAATTTATGTTCAGGTGATAAATTATTTTGAAAATAATTAATTACATTTAAATCATTATTGACGTATGTTGCTTTGCGGTTATGGAATTCAAGCCCGTGAAAGATACCACGCAGTATTAGAAATGTTAAAATCCTCGTCCTATGCATATCCTTATTCCTAGGTGACTGATGACTGATCACTATTGCGTTACATTAGCTTACGAGAGGACATTATCATACAGACAGACTTATATTATTATTATCTTATTTGATGAATTATTTATTATTTGTTTCTAGACACGCAATATAATAATATGCGAAACAGGGCATCGTATTCCTAAATCAAGATGCTAATCATAATCGTATAATAGTGCAGATAAATAGACAATACTGTCAATTTTAATATTTTTCTTCCTTTCAATATCGCACCATGATAAAAAACAGCAACCAATTCATATGTTCTGAATGTTTAACAAATCTCACTACCCAATAGCAAGTTGTTTTATTGACATTATTAGAAAGCGTTTCAAGCTTGCGAATCTCCTGACACAACATTTAATTTTGTGCCGGAAAACAAATAACAAATTTAAAAATGCAGCAGAGTTCTGAAAATCGTTGTTCGAATGGACAACAATGACACCGGAGAAAATATGTTTTATATAACGAAGATGCTGACCAAACCTTGCAGACGTGAACTGCTTACCAAGCCCGAACAATAATATGTTCTCCTGGGCTCGTAATTAAATGGACGTGTTTACAACGTGATTCCTAGAACATCCAGATTGATCAACATCGACCCGATAAACAAAACTTGTTTTGTTACGGACGGCATAGAAAAACGAATAAAAAATCAATCTGATGTCGCAGCAAGAAAGAGAGGTTTAGCTCACGGCAGAAGTTATAAATACTTTTCGACTTTTTCGCACGAATGAACTTGAGCTAAGAATTGCAAAATAATGTATGGATAATATCTAGTACGCTTGGTTGATTGTAATGCTTGTATGCACTAATATAATAAAAATCGAGCTTGCATACAACAAAATAACACCGAAAGGCAAAATAATAATATTGAATAAAGCACTGAGCAGCATAAAGAAATCGTCAGCTTATGTCACATAGGCCTACAGTCATCATACATACATCATTATTCGAAGTTTTTTACGGGTCCTTATGAATAAGTATAATGTGAACTAAACTATCGTACGACACTATTCCCGAAATGAACTGAATTATAGGATAACTAAGAAGTATATCCTAGGCGTGGGTTACAGTCAACTGATATGGAGTACATATCGTAAAAAAGTACTCTCTCCATTCACTGTCCACTTCTGAAAATAAAATTTCCTATTGTGTCTATTGTGTGATTGTAAATTTGTCAGGTTATGTACATTTAGTAATGTTGTACTTTTATTGTTATAATTTTGTAAATTCGGTAATTTGTTAAATTTTGGTATTTTGTATAAAGTGACACAAATTATATCAGTGGCATAGTCCATGTGGCCTGTAACAAAACCGAATTAATTTGGAGTATTTATTGAACCCAACGCGACACCACGTTCAAAATCTGAGTTTTACTAAAAAGCAAAAAAGCACTTCGTTAAGTTTTCAGAACCAATTATTTAACATTCTGAAAAAATGTATGCACTTGATAAATTTCCCCGTCTATATGTACCCACGCAGAAAAATCTTGTAAAGACAGTCAAATATTACACACTCAAAATCATTGAGATCTAAAACAATAACCCTTTCACATTTACGTTTTATATACATACATAAAATCACTACTCCCTGTGACTGTATCCTTGCAAAGATTGGCACAATTTAATTTGCAACTTTATTATATTTATTGGATGAGCGAAGCGAAGACTTCAATTTTACTGACCCCCCCAAAAAAGTAGCTCGGGTGTTTTTTTGTTTTTTTTTCTGTTTGTTTGCTCTCTACCGGGCAAACGGCACTTGCGATCTTGATGAAAATTGGAGGGGACCTTTGAAATCTTTGAACTTAGACCTGCCACGTTTTTGGGTACAATCGAAGAAATGTTTCTCATGAGTCATGAATATCGTACTTCGATTTTGTCCCCGATTTTTAGTGCGATATTTTCGTGATATTTGGGCCGATTCTGACCAAACGGGTGGGGCTACAACGTTAATATTTCACATAGACATTACAGGTAATGGTGATGTATTGCTTTTGAAAGAAAAAGTTGGAAAAGTGAGCCAGAATCCATAGAAATAAAGGTTTTAATATAAGTTTTTTGAGGTATATTATAATATTTAACAAGTAACAATAGAAACTTGAAAAACATCACCTACAATGAGTTCAAAAAGAACTTGCAAAAGTTAAGAGACCCCACGCGAACTAAAAACTTATTAAAATTCTCATCCATCAACGCGACTTAAAAAGCGTTCGAGAAGCGGCCTAGTTGTAGAAATGTAAATGTATAATGTAGATCCCATTCATACAAACCACAGCCAAACCCTTTAAACTGTGTGGTTTTCTCTATGAATTAGTTATATCTTTTGTTCTGGTGATAACTGACAATCTGCGCTTTGTCAACAAGTCTGGTAATATTCCGTCCTCGGACAAGTGTTTGAGTTCTGTAATTATTGCATGATAAGTCGTTGTCAATATTTGAGAAATTGTGTTAGTTTACTCTGAAGTAGGTCTTTATCTTGTATGTTACACTTGTCGCCTGAGCCTCACGTACAGGCCTAGATTGGTTCAAGTTCAGGAACATAACATATATACTCGCGCGATGCGATGCGCACAATGCAGAACAACACTATGATAGTAAAATCAAACCACGACAACAAGAATATTGGTTACAAACTACAAGTTGGATAACGAAAAGCAATTTCCCCAACCAAATATAAATTGAAAACCAATTTATTTCGTCGTCGATGAAAAGCTGCATAGAACAGAAAAATCGTGGTCGTAAAAAATAATTCAATGCAATTTGCCTTTCTTTGCCAATTGTATTGATTGCATTTTCTATACGATATTGAAATAACAAAAAAAAACGAACAATCAAAGAAAAATGTCAAATTTAAAATCACCAAGGTGACATACGTACTTGTTGGAAATATCTCTTATAGCTCATTGATTGATATATATATATATATTTAAAATCACCAAGGTGACATACGTACTTGTTGGAAATATCTCTTATAGCTCATTGATTGATATTGATATATTATATATTCGTGTTATTTTCAATTTATGTTTCTGAAATAAATCAAATAAAAATAATTGTCTGCTTGAGTTTGTTACTTGCGATCACAAAAATATGGATCATTTCTTTATAGTTAAAATTTAATTACCTATCCAGAGGAATACATATTTTAAAAGTTTTTTTAAGCGTCAACCTGACACTTTTAAGCGTCACAAAGAGTGAGTTCTGAGCCTGTGCTAATCTAGATTGTAGAAGATCAAGTTACCATGAGTTTAATTGTGATGAGATCCGTCCCTGCAACAAGCAAGATGCTTTGACAAGTATTTTATTGTATTTATTAGCAGCTGTGGGATCACATTTGATGCCGTAGCAAGTATGTGCATCGTAACATTCACGCGCAAGTCTTGGCTTTGATCAACGTGATTGATGAGATAAATATGTAGCTCTAATCATTCTGAGTACAACATGACAATTTATGTACATGTCATTGTAAATTAACCAGGTATGATTTGAATATGTTTGAAATTATATTCTAATGATGAGCAAGCAAGATTATAAGAGCTATTCAATATCCATTATTGTCCACTATATACGTATACAAGTACTTGCTATGTTATAATATTATTATAGAATGATTATAAAAATACGATTTCAATACTATTACGTGTTCCAGTATAATAGTTAATAATTACATTTCAATTTCTATAAACTATCTCTCTCAAGTAGATTTTAGTGGATTTACAATCTACGCAATATTATAGATATTTTCAAAACACTTCCAATGGCAACACTAAAATCATAAATTCAGTCTCCTTATATCAAACAAACAAAACACATTTTTTTTTATCAAAATTCAAATTTTAAAACCGTCACTGCCATCCAGCTTGGTCTCGTTAAAAAATATACATTTTGTAAAACAATTCAAAATTTTCTACAACAATTAATACAATTTCTAGTTGGCTTTATGATCATAAATTAAATATTTGAAATAAAATTGTTTTTTGTCTACCCACACAGTTACGAACTGATTTCAGTGAGTGAAAACTTCTCAACCAGCCCAAGTCGTCGCCATCTACGAGTAAATAATGCCAATCCAGTGATTGACACTTGAAAGAGTAAAAGAAAAAGGTTTAGAAAGAAAGAAAACTTGATAATAACTGAATAAAAACTGTGCAAACATTTTCTTCACAAAACTTCCTCAATTTTAGTTCTGTTATAAAAACTTTCTGCCATACCAACCAAGTTGGACGATTATTTAGAATTACACGTTATTACGACGCTAATTGAAAAAGTCCATACTTCGGAAACTGTAGGATGTTTCGTGATTAGATTCTAAAATACTTATCCAGTTGTTATCAGGCAGGTCAAGGCCAATTAGAGACTGTGTCCCAAACAAGTATTACGAGGCAATGATAACAGCTCAGTAACAACGACTAGGCATACGTTCTAATCCCGTGCGTGGGAAGAAACTTGACCAACTGATTATATTCCCAGAAGTCGGTAACTAAGAAAGCCACTTAGTTCAAAATTCTACGAACGTTAATGCGACACTCTAAACTAGCTTACCCGTCGCGCGTTGCTGCGACGTTTTTTCTGTTGTTGACTGGAGGAGTTACAACAAATGGATGCATAGAAACCGTCCCCGTGAAAAAATACAAATTATGTGCCAAGTTTCATGGAGATCGGATGAATATATAAAAACTATTGTATCCTCTTTGCAGGCACCGATCACCACGTGGAGGAGTTACAACAAAATGGATAGCATAGAATTAGAAACCTTCCCCATGAAAAATTACATATATGTGCCAAGTTTCATGGAGATCGGATGAATGGTGTAGTAATGCATAAAGGACAAATATATATATATTAGAATATAGATAGAAGAAGAAGATAGAAGAAAATCCAGTCCATTATATAATCCAGTCCTAGAACTACAAACTATAGTCACACTAGGCAATTGACTGAGGAAAATCTTTGGAGAAAACTTAACAGTCTCGTGTGAGCTCGTCTCCCCAAGTGCCAAGAATGACTAACTTGTTACTTTACAACGAAATGCGTGGTTGGACAACTGCTAATTTCTTTCTTTTATGTGGCTCGTCTAGTGTTAAAAGGGTCCCTGCTTCCAACGCCGAAGGTCACGAGCTCGAATCCCGCTTCCGGTAAAAGATTCTGAACTTCTAACATCATGGACTTATCTATCAATGTTTTTGCTGGGTATGTATAAACAGTCTCTTTTGAGCCGTCATTGCAACAAAGCACATAATACATCCCAAAGATGTTCTGTATCATAGCCATTTTACATGTTGATTCAGGTATCGTCGCTCGTGCCCAATAATTTGAAATGTCGATCTCTGGTTGGTCATTGTTCGCTCGTCGAGGGTCTCTGTGCTGACAAGGTTGACGCCCCTAAAAATCAATTTTAAAGAGCTGAGTGGGTTGACTCTAAATAACAAGTTTTTATTTTGTTTTATGCGTTTTTCTCAAATATGCCACCAAGTCATAATATAGTGAGTGAATGGCCTTGAAACCTGGCTCTTTCAGAAAATCAAAACTATTTTATTCAAAATTTTTCTTGATCCGATACACGACCAATATCGCCACCTCAAAATAATTTCAAACTTCAATTCGCCAAGGTACACCATTCACGTAGGGTGTTGTGTTTTTGTGACATTAATTTTCAACTGTTTTCTAGTGGCTGACCGAGAGAAAAAAGATTTTTTTAAAACATTATTGCCTTCCTGCGAATTTTTTCGTTTGGCGGTACAAATCGGTAAAAAAAACGCCAAACGAGAAAATTCGCAGGAAAGACAATTGTTAAAAAAATCTTTTTACTCTCAGTCAGCCTCTGGAAAACCCGATTAAAATTAATGTCACAAAACACAACACCCTACGTTGAATGGTGTGCCTTGGCGAATTGAAGTTTAAAATTATTTTGAGGTGGCGATATTGGTCGTGTACCGGATCAGAAAATTTGAATAAATAGTTTTGATTTTTTGAAAGAGCCAGGTTTCAAAACCATTCACCATATTTTGACTTCGTAGCATATTTTGGAAAATCGAAAAACGCGGGCGAATAGCCATGGAGTTTTTGAGCTAATCACAGTAGCTAATTTCTCTACCCAAAGTGCCCAAAGTGATTGCAAAGGTCGTTATTTCTTCCTGGCAACGTGTTCTCTCTCTCTCTCTCTCTCTCTCTCTCTCTCTCTCTCTCTCTCTCTCTCTCTCTCTCAGATGATTGGGACAAGTGTCTGTTTTGATTGGGACAAGTGTCTGCTTGTCTAGACACTAGACGCACGGAGTAGTATGCAAATGAGTGCAGCGGTGGGAGAAGAAACACACAAGACCGCTTTGAAGAGTTGCTTGCACGAATCTGACACAGCGAGAGATATCAACGAGATTTCTACATCAATTTGAATTTTTTATTTAAATATATAGATGACAAAAAGAAAAAAATACGAACAATATTATTTCCAAGGCCGCTGTCCGCAGTGATTTTCAGTGGAAACATTACATTTCCAATGTACTTGCATATAGTTGCAAGCTGCAACTGAAAGAAAGTCGGTCACTTGCAACTTATGTATCTGAACTGGGAATTTATGAGTCAAAAATTATTTTAGCTCGCATGTCAACAAGACTATTTAAAGAACGAATTGAAAAATAATGATGATGAGTATTATTATTATTATTATTATTATTATTTACTTTTGTAATTATTTTCTCTGTTTTCAATAAGACACGCACGCAGCAAACACCGCAGAAACCGGGACTTTTGATCGGTGCATTTGAACCCAAAGAGAAAAATTTACGACCAATTAACTTTGCCAAATTAGGAATTGACAATTATCTTAGAAAAACAAATAAAATCTGAACCAAATTACAAATCGAATAAACTGTTATGGCCATTAGAAGAAAAATAATCTGATATTGTAAGTGGTAGCTTTTGAATTGCCTTTTGGATGCCATTCTCAGATTACATATTATGGTTGAGTTCAAGATACCAACTCGCAAACTGCACTCTCAAGTCTCCATCCTCCCTCGAGAAACTCGTCCCCGTTAGTCTTCCGTGTACCATGCACCTTGTTGACGATACCCTTGAGCCCGGAGCGTCATTAACAGCAAGCCATGTAGTCCTTGACGGGATTCGAACCACAGTCCATACTAGGGCAGGCAACATCTCACCTGACTAGACCAGATGGCTTGCTGCCGGTTTTTTCTGATTGTATTCACTGATTTGTTACACCTACATGGAAAGCTCTGTGTAGCGGGAGGCCTACGCAATTTCACAAATTACGAACTGTTGAATTTCAAATGAGATTCGTATATCTTGGAAAAGCAAATTGTTGCTTGATCGTTTTGATGAATATTCACTATAATCTTACATGACTCCAGGCGATTTAGCGTTTTTGATTAAGTTATAACTCGGAACAAATTATACATAATCTTGTTTATTCAAGTATATAATTATTTTATAGGTCGAGCTCATGTTCATTATGGGACATTTATCAAAAATTATCATCAGCAAAAACGTGTGTCGTCGCCACATCATCACTAGCACTAGTCAACATATACAGGAAAGTGACATTTAAATTAATATTTAATTTACTGTAGAAAACCTGCCCATCTCCAGCTACATAATCAAAAGTAGGTGGAGTATGATAATTATTGTAGGGATATTCGACTGGACTCGTCCCACACCTGCAATTCATTCTGACTGGAACTTCATTAGGGATTACCGGTGCAGGTGGTTATCGAAACAGAACTGTTTTTCAGAGGTCGGCGGCACCGATCCATGATCAAATCCATCAATGAGCGAATAATGCCCATCCAACGATCAGTATTTTGAAATGAGGACCGCTAGTTGGCCACGATTTAAACGGTGAGTTTTTGGAGCGTTCTAGGCTCCTAGCAACGAATTATTAAAAACGAAACGATTCTTGTGCGAGTGGGCAGACAATAATACCTCAGTTGTTTTCGACATTTATTTGAAATTTGAGAATAAATCTCTATAATATTTTAAATTAATTCAACATTTTATAATAATATCTGATGACAGGCTGTTTTTGGGTAACATAAAGACAAAAGCAAATCTCCTTTTTCCCCCTGTACTCCGCAATGGTTCATATTATAAAATTGGGTTTGTAAAATAATGTTTAATTTTGGTTTAAATTTAGCAAATATTGTTGAATAGTAGTACGATAAATAATAGAAAAATTATTGATGGTAATAATAATAATAATAATAATAATAATAATAATAATAATAATAATAATATAATAATAATAATAATAATAATAAGCTACTAGAACTACCAGAAATACCGGGATTGCCATACCTGCAAGAACTTTCAAATCTACCAGACACACCCGAACTTCCAGACCAACCAGAACGTCCAGACCTATCAGAACGTCCAGACCAACCAGAACATCCAGATTTACCAGAACGTCCAGGCCTACCAGAACATCCAGAACCAATAGAAAAACCAAAACCCAAACCCAAAAAGATCAAGATACCCAGAACAACTAGAACGATCAAACACAAGAGGTAGATATGCATAAAGCAAT
The DNA here is from genome assembly GCA_024449915.1 of Sweltsa coloradensis. NCBI lineage: Eukaryota > Metazoa > Arthropoda > Insecta > Plecoptera > Chloroperlidae > Sweltsa > Sweltsa coloradensis. The sequence goes on from JAMZAV010000578.1 coordinate 315,304, forward strand.
AGAAAATACACCTAACATGATCAATCTAAAGAACATCCTAGCTTTAGCATTTACAACAGCCATGTCGAGTTTGCGCACATACAACCAAACAGAAGACCATACATACCTAAACCCAAACATTCAAAGGGAAAAGAGAAAGCGGTACACTAATGAACACACAATTTTATCAGATTACACAAGACGAACTATCATTTCAGACATCATGCGGCAATTTATGTGCC